>JALMQS010000064.1:2768305-3091105 GCA_024734495.1 Forficula auricularia
GTTCTTTGGTCAGGGAGTGTGCTTAGAATCATAGCACAAATGTCCAATACTATATCATGGATATTTATTTTTAAAACGCTCAACGTAGAAATTGTAAACATTAAACTACGTGTTATGACATTAAAATAAAAATCAATCGTAATTTAGAGTTAGAATTCGGGTTTTTTGAAACAGTGATGTCATAATTTTAATTATAATGAATGATGTAATTAGAAATTTGCTTCTTTCACTTATTTTTATTTTAATCAAGTGATTATACAATGTAACTACTGAATCATAAAATCTGTTTGGGAGAAATCAACAGATGGAAAAGACCAAGAGGAAGACCTCGAATGAGATGGCAGGATAACATCAAAAGAGACATGGAATCTAAAATAAAATATGGAAACGGCAGCCCAGGATAGGACTATATGGAGGAGGATCATCCGTGAGGCCAAGACCCACGAAGGGTTGTAGGGCCCAGGACTAAGTAAAGTAAGTGATTAATAGATCAAAATATTTTAAGGGCTTGCGCCATTACCAATTCACAGAATCGACTGAAGAAGAGTGTGGCACAAGCCCTCGAACATTTAGATCTATTAATCACTAGATTAAAATGACAAAAATAAGAAAAAGCAAATTTTTAATTGCATCTGTCATTATAAATAAAAACATCCAGTACGCACGATGAGTACTTAATAATTTTAGGGAAACATGCCTAGCCTAATACATTAAATTTAATAGTGATGGTTAGTTAGCATTTTAAATTTCTTGTTAAAAAAATAACTGGAAAATGTTTTGTTTATAGCACATTCCCAGACTTATTATTTGTATATTATTCCTTTTCCTTCCTTTCCTGACGAGAACGTCTATCGCCTTCCTGTTTGGCTTCGCTGAACTATGAAATATATATATTTTATATCTCATAGACCAAGAATGAACAAATATTTATGTCTATACCTTTTTTTCTTTTTAAACGAATTTAAAAGGTTTTTCATTATTGAAAAATATTTTAAGCAATACCTGTGTATTTAATCATGAATTTTTTTATACATACTTTGATTAATATTTCGGCATATACAGCTTCACTTGTTTATAAATCAATAATACTGCCACATTTCTAATATATGTTTTGTAAAACGGATATTGAACCGATGCAAAAACTCCAGAATAAAGCCATGAGAATTATATTGGAAGTGCAATAGGTAGACCAGATGTTGTTTGACACATTGGAGTGGCTTAATATAAATAATGGTATACAAATGCAAGTTTTGATATTTGTTTAGAAAATCATAAACCAATTTGCACCTCAATATCTAATAGATAAATTAAATGAAATGAAACCAATACATTCCCATGGAACAAAACAACAGGGAGAATTCTATTTGGATACAGTAAAATGTTGTATACGATGAACAGCGCATTCTATAAGGGTTTAAGATTATATAATAACTTACCCGAATACATCAAAAAAATGTAAAACTTAATCGGCATTTAAAAAGAGAAGTGAGGTTATTGCTAATATATCAGAGCAATAATTACGTGTGATATGTTTTATATATGTTATTACTGTTATTGTTATATTCATTTTCTCATAATATCAAGATTGTGATTTTTGTTTTTTATGTAGGATTAATTTGTACTTTTGTTATTATTATTATGCTATTGTTTATATGTACAAGTGTTCATTTGTTTATTGTCATGTATGGTGTGTTATACATTTATATGTTTATTATAAATTGTTATATTTTAGAATATATTGATTATCTTTATATTTTGTATCTCAAAATTGAATGTATTATTTAAAACAAATTACATATATTTGTTTAATTATATGATGTGATTAGCTAAAATAGCTAATAAAGAATTATTACTATAAATATTATAATATTGTAAAGAACTGATGTGTGTTAATAAAATATATATATACATATAGCCTACCTTGGCGTCTTAGCCACTTTAACTCAAAACCTATAACTTTTCCAAATGTTTCAGAATAAGTTTTGTTAAACACAGTCTGGTTTAAGCGCTAGGTTAAAAAAATCAACAAAGAATTATTCAATTTAATATTTATTTTGATTGTTGTTAGTCGGCAATTTTTATAAAAACTACATACGCTTAGGCAGATAAATCATAAATCTTATAGATCAATATAGGAATAACATAGGCCAATATGTAAAGCGTTAGGTACCAATTTTAATTTATTGAATGGGTAAAATTGTATTTTGATTTCCTTACGGTGACGCTTTCCGATTCGCCCACCTCACTGCTTTTAATAATAGAGTATTTTTTTTTTAATTTGAAGGGGCTCTGAAAAGCAATACCCTTAGCCCCCTTGTCAACAATCCTTAGTTTATTTTTTAAAAATTTAATATAAGTCCTGTGTGATTATATATAATTACTTTTACAGTCGTTTCATTTCACGGGGAAAAATAATCTTTGTTTTAAATATAATTTTATTATATTCAATTGGAACGAAGAAGAGATTTTTTTATTAAATTACAGACAAAAGTCAGCCGGGGCTGGTGGTGGTTGCGCCCTGAGCAAAGGAAAATTTTTTCTCGAATATTGGGTTTGCGATCATGAGGCGTTTTGCTATGCAATTTTATTATATTCATCTGAGGAGGTTTCTCACCTCACCAGATTTTTGGTTAGACATTGCTTACTACTCTCTTAAGTAGTATATTTAAATAGGCATTATATACAAATATATTAATTGATTTATAATTTATATGGTTATAGTTAAACTTCCCGGTATAAAAGTCTAAATAAGTAATGTAAATATCTATAATTATATTATATAATATATAATAATTATATAAATAAAATTTCTTATGTCAAAAAGAGGCAACTGTTAAAAAAAAGATCCCTGTTGACAGCGAACCTGGCCGTGGGTTGGCAACCCTGTCTGGCAGTTGCTATCGGCTGGCATTCATTGATGACTTTTTGGACTATGTCAGAGAAGTAGCTCACCTATCCGCATATAGCATCTTTTTTCTGTGTCGACAGGAAACATTTTTTTTTCTATTGTATCTCTTTTGTTGTTCCGATCTTTTAACTATTAAGTATATAGTTTGATCGTCCTATATCACTTGAATATTGTCCAATACAATTATGAATTTTCTTTACTCAAAATCTCTCCAGATATCATATAAATAAATACATTTATAATTATATTTATTAAATTTTGAACAACGCCACATCAGTTCGGCATACAGAGATTATCATCCTTTGTTTAATTATATTATTATTATAATCCAGTTCATCGCAGGTAAATATATCTATTTCACTCGATTTTATTATGTTTGTAACTTTTTCTTTTTTAATATGTGTACTATTAATTATATTTTTTTTATCGCAGTCCGCAGGAGGATATCCAATCCATTCCACGACTTTCATTTCCAAACACAACTGGGAATTATGCATCGCTGTTTCTAGTGATATTTTATCAATCCAAAAATTGTATTATTTGTGATATCCATAGAAACAACCAGAGCTAGTATCTGTATCCTGTAAAACCAATTATATATATATATATATTATATAAGTCTTATAATTAATTTTCTCATTCACTTGATTAAAATCTAGATCTTTATAATAATTAAATTCATTGCGTATCTATTTATACAATATAGATACAATCTTAAAATAACTTCGGTTTTCTTTTTTCTTTCATTTATATATAATTATTAATTTAATTATATATCTTGTTATATTATTGTTGTTAAAATAAATTTAAAAATCCATATTACTGCATTCAATTTCTACACCCGATCCTATCTGCCTTATAAATTAAGCTTTGATTTCAAATATCTTCTTACAGTCCAAGATATAGAATATTATTACATTCTGGTATTATCAGATTAACCCCCAGCGACCTAACCTAAATTAACTTTACCTTTTTAAACATTTAAAATTTAAACTCATAAATATCTTTGGAGTCTATAAGCCCCAAACATCACTAAGAAATCGCTGTTTGAATGTAGTTAGACTCGGACAGCAGCTCCAGAATGACAGTTAGAAGAAGACTAGCCGAAGCAGGCCGACCAGCAACCGGTCCGAAATTGACCCCAACCCACCGACAAATACGCCTTCAGTTTGCTCGAAATCATGTGAATTCGACTATGGATAGGATACCGCAGGATTTTTTAAAAATATTGCTTCAATAACAATATTATTCCATTCATTTGCTCAGCTAAGAATCTAGGTTTAACTATTTCGTGCAATTTATCTTGGAAAATTCAAACAAATAATATATGCCATGGTCACTCACTGAAGGGACTTCATGGAACATTTATATCTAATGAAAAATTGAAATATTCTTTTTCATGGCCACATTTCTTGTGCAATCATTGTCAAACCATGTTCATTAGCAAAGAATTCCTGAACAAACATCAAATGAAACTTGTCTCTATATCAAAGGATGATTAGAAGGAAAGGGTATCAGTGAAAGTAGGTTTTTTATATATCTGGTAATTTAATTTTTGATGTGCAATAGTAATTTGGAGGTCCAAGAAAGCAAGAGTATTATTGGGGCTAATTTCGGATATGAATTTTATATTCTTATGGGAGTTCTTATTTAGATAGTTCTCAAATAACAAAAATATCATCCACATATCTACGCCAGAAAATAATGTTTTTAAAAAGGAATTATCAGTGGTTAAATATAATTCTAAAATATTAGGTACAAAACATGATTCAAAAAAGAGGAGCGAAAAGTCTTGGCACTAGGGATTTTGGGGCTCCAGACAAAATCGAAAAAACCCCAAGTTGCATTTCCTTTATTCCATGATCCCGCTCAAAGAACAATTCCTTTCTTTCTTATTTCAATCGTTGTCTTCAATAAGCATAGAAGCATTTCGCAAACACATTTTTTTCACTAGTTCAACAAAATGTTCGACTATATTTTTCGTTATAGTCATTAAATATTTAATACTATTGCATTACTAAATAAAAGCAAAAATCTCTATAATTAAAATTAGAGAGATAAAGTTGAACTCAGTAGCATATCATTAAAAGTGGCCTTAAGGTTCAATTAAGGTTTTTACATTTATTGAAAGTGTGCACACCCAAGGTGCCTACCCTCAAAAGCGATTCCCAACATTGGTTCCGAGACAAAAGGAACACCTATTCATCTCTCCCAGTGCAGATAATTCAGAGGCTGAACTTAACACGTCTGAAACCATTCATTTGTAATTAGACATATAATAAAATATATTATATGTCTCTCGGCCTCAATGCGAGATGATAGATTCAAAAAAGAACGAGAAATGAAAAAAGCTCTTGTAAAGAAACAAGAAAAACCACCTTTTAAAGCTGGTGTTGTATAGGGTGTTTTTTATTGAGGTATAGAACTTTAAGTTGGCATCACTTTTTTAACTGGCGGCCATTTTGTCAGCTGTCAAGTGATTAATATTTAGTTTGGTTTGCCATTTCATCATGAACAGGTTGACAAAATTTTGTTCAGTGATGAGGCTCATTTTTGGTTGAATGGCTACGTCAACAAGCAAAATTGCCGCATTTGGAGTGAAGAGAATCCACATGAGACCCTTGAGACGCCATTACATCCACAAAAACTGACTGTTTGGTGTGCTCTATGGGCTGGTGGAGTCATTGGGCCATACTTCTTCCGAAATAATGCTGGAGAGTCAGTTACCGTTAATGGAGACCGGTATAGAGCCATGATAACCGACTATTTTGTTCCCGAATTGGATGGCATGAATGTGGATGAGTTGTGGTTCCAACAAGACGGCGCTACATGCCACACAGCGCACGTCACAATCGATTTATTGAAGGAAACATTCGATGAGCGCATAATTTCGCGGAATGGACCTGTCAATTGGCCACCAAGATCGTGTGATTTGACACCATTGGATTATTTTCTTTGGGGATATGTGAAGTCGCTCGTCTACGCCAACAAACCAGAAACGTTAGGGGACTTGGAAGCCAACATTCGTGGCGTTATTGCCAACATACGGCCCCATATGCTCGAAAAAGTGGTTGAAAATTGGACCTGTAGAATTGGATTTATTCGAGCTAGCCGCGGCGGCCACATGCCCGAAATCATATTTAAACATTAATGGCATAAAATTATCCTTCCAATAAAGCCAAATTGATGGACATTAAAACGATTTTCTTGTGTTTTATTTCAATTCGAAGTTCTATACCTCTAAAAAAAAACACCCGATACAAAAAGTCCCTTTACTTTTGTCTCCGCTTGGCCAGCGATCGCAGTACTCACTATCTCTCTAAGCCGTTCTCGAGGAAATAATTGCAAAATCAACTCTCTTATTTTTTAACCTAAAATAGATTAATAAATATACCTCTCTCAGAAAAAGCATATTCACAAGAATTAGAGATAATTAAAGAAATTGTAATAAAAAATGGATACGAAAAAAGTCTTATGGACCAAATGTTATTTAAACAAATTAAAAAAATCAATTCAATGTTTTACCGTCTCATAAACATCCAATTGTCCCCCGAAAACTACAATTTAGAACTTAATACTATCCACCAAATAGCAGAAAATAACGGCTATCCCTCAAGCATAATAAAAAAATATCGTCCGAAAACTAACCTTTAGAAAACCCCTAGCCCTAATTGAACCACCTCCCACTCAAACAGACAAAATTTATAGAAAACTTCCCTTCATCTTTGATCAATTTAATAGACCAATAGTCACTTTCCTACACAAACAAGGTATCACACCAGAACTATATAACAACTTTAACCTGTCATCTATATTAGTTAATAATAAACTTGATAAAATTGACCCAAAGGAGAAAATCTAGTGTTTATAAACTTGAATGTGAAGACTGCGACTCGTTTTATATTGGTCAGAAGGGCAGAACTTTTAAAACCAGGTATAAAAAAACTTCTAAATCTCTTCAATCATTGGTTATTGATACTGAAATTGCTTTAAATGACCAACCACCCCTAATTAAATCTGAAATAGCTATAAAAATTAATAAATTAACCAATAAAGATGATAAAACATTGTTTTCTAATTATCAAGAGAAAAGAATCATTCAAAACATTAAATCCAAAATTAACATTAATAACCTCATATTAACAAAAGCTGACAAAGGTCAGACTATTGCTATTTTGAGGAGAGATGAATATATTACAAAAGTTAATGACTTTATCTCTACCAGTGGCGCTGAACTTTTATTGTCTGACCCCACTGCAAAATTTAAACAACATATTATTAATACTTTAAAAGAAACTTCTAAATCGTTTACCACAAGAGAAAAATTTAAATTAAATAACCTAAAAATAATGAACCCCCATGCTCCCATACTCTATGGTCTCCCAAAACTTCACAAAATTGATAACCCTATTAGACCCGTTGTATCATTCATTAACGCCCCGACATATAAGATATGCAAATACTTAAATACTATCCTCAAAGGTATGTTTATTGCTAAATACTCTATTAAAAATTCTTTCGACCTCACCCTTTCTTTACAAAATTTAGAAATTCATAACTCTTATAAACTTGTTTCTTTTGATGTTAAAAATCTTTTTCCTTCGATTCCTCTTTTTGACTTAAGAAAAATAGTAACTGATCTTATTAATTCAAATATTACAGACCCGTCACTTAGAAATCATATTCTACAATTATTAAACCTTTGTTTAGATCAAAATTATTATGTTTTTAATAGTAAATTTTATATTCAACTTGAAGGTCTTCCAATGGGAAATCCTCTTAGCCCTCTCCTGGCTGAAATTTATATGGCCCACCTAGAATCAATTGTCCTCGATCCTAATAATTCCAATTCCAAAAACATTGTGATTTGGCGTAGATATGTAGATGATGTTTTTGTTATATGGTCTGGTTCTGAGAGACAATTAATTTTATTTCAAAATAGTTATTTGAATAAACTCCATAACAACATTGAATTTACTTCTGAAATTGGTGTTAACAACTCTATTGCTTTCTTAGACCTTCAAATAACTATTTCAAATAATCAATTAGATTACCAAATTTTTAGAAAGCCCACCTTTACTGATACTATTATTCCCTTTTCATCTAATCACCCAATTAACACTAAATTTTCGGCTTTCTACTCAATGATATATAGGCTCTTGAAAATACCTATGAATAAATTAAATTACAATAAAGAATTAAATGTTATCTATAATATAGCCTTGAATAATGGATATAACATTTCGATCATTAATAAAATCTATAACAGAATTAAACGTAAAATTAATGTTTCCCTCCTACACTCTTTGCAACCCAGTACTGAACCGTTATATAGGAGAATCCCCTTCATTTCGGATCAATTGTCAAATCCACTATCTTCTATACTTAGATCATATGGAATTACCCCAGCTTTTTATAACACAAATACTTTAGGCTCACATTTGATTAACAACAAACTTGATAAAATTGATAAACTAGATAAGTCAGGGGTTTACAAATTGGACTGTGATGGGTGTGATTTCTTTTATATTGGACAGACTGGTCGTTCCTTTAAAAAACGTTACTCTGAACATGAATATGCTCTTAGAGTCCTTAACAGATCAGATGATATTAATTCAGATTCTACCTCTGCTTTCGCTCTTCATTTACATTCGGAAAATCATACTGCCTCCACTTCTAATCCTACCCCAATTCATTTTGAAAGAAGTGGTCCCAGACTTCTTCTTCTAGAATCAACGGAGATTAAATTGGCCCTTCTGAATAAATCCAGTATTCTCAATAATCAATTGGACTTTGACAAAGATATAATCATTGATTCTAATTTGGCTAAAATTAATAAATTAAAAATCGGCTCTTAACTTTGATTACATAATTTGTGTTTGTATTTTGTTCTTTGTTTTTGTTTTTGTTTCTGTTTCTAATTTAAATAATAACAATTTATTAATTTTTAAGAAAAAGATTGAAAGTAATTTCTGAACGTACTTTAACTTCTGTTTGTTGATGTAACTTTCTGAATGTACTCTTCTCTCTCAAAAAAAAAAAATTTTGTTTATGAAACTTTCTGAATATACTCATCTTTCTCAAAAAAAAATTTTACTTGTTAAACGTTTTTACAAATTTGTATTCAGTTTTTATTTGAACTCCTGAAGATGGGCTAGTAACCCGAAATATATATCGAGCTAATCAAACTCAAAAAACATACATTTGTTTTAATATATTTCCTTTTTGTGAAACTTAACCTAGAAAATTCTCCTCATAAGTTATATAAAAACATGAGTTCGCTAAGAAAGTTGCAGTCAGACACCACACAGAGTGATCCAACCTCCGCCTTCGCAGATCAACTTGTTGAAAACAATCACTCACCTTCACCCCAGAATCCTATACCACTACACTTCGCCTCTAAAAGCCGAAAATTAGACCTATTAGAATCAACCGAAATTAAGAAAGCTATAATCGAAAAAGATAAAATTCTCAATAACCAGCAGGACATTAGAAATTCCACAATAATAGATCTATTAATTAACAAAAATTAAAAAACTTAACACTCTTAACCTCATTCTTTCTCAACTATATACTATTTCCCAAATTACAATCAAAACTAAATTCAAACCACGCGCCCTCAGCCTTCTAAAATAAATGACATACTGATATATGAGATAACCACAAAATTGTTGTATATTGTAATTTATCTCTATTATGTTTTATTTTAATCTTTATCTCTATATGTGATTTATGCTTATTTGTAAATTGATATTTATAATTAATTTTGTGTCTATGACTTAAATTTGTAATTTTATTTTCTAATTTAATTCTAAAAAGACTTTATATTTATACTTGTAATTTTTATTTATATTAATATTCATATTTACTTAGATTTCTTATATTTATATTTATATATTTTTATATTTAAAAAAGAAAAATCTTTGTAAAACAATTTTTAAATTTTAATTTTATTGATGTTTTTCTTGTGTTATGTTGGTATGTAAGATTTGAATGTTATATTTTGTTATATTGGTACATATGATTTAGATGTTAAAAATTGTGATCACTCGTTCAATTATTATTAGTTTTAACTTGTAAACTCCTGATGATGGACTAATAATCCGAAATATATTGAGTTTGTATAAACCTCTTTGAGTTTTATTTCATTCACTGTGAAACTACACACCCTTTACTTTATTAATTAAAAAATCCAACCCTGGAACTTCAATATATTCACAAGAAGACTGAGAAAAAGGAAAATCCTAAGATCTTTGTTTCTTTTTGTGAATCAACAACTCTGCTACTCTCTGGCAAAACAAAAACTTTTCAATTTAATCTTTCTAAGCTTGATTTGCCAATATTATCAGGTAAATCTACAGTTTGACTTTTTTTTTCATTAATGAATTTTTTTCGGCTGAAAGGACTATTGAAAAAAATTTATATACGTATAAAAAGGACATTTATAAATATGTGTATTTAAAGTTTTAAAAAAGATTGTAAGAATCTAGAAAAATATATTGGTGTGATATTTCTACCAACTATAACATATAGGGGAATAAAATAAAATTGTAATTTGAAAAATGGATAAATAAAATCATCAGTAATATTATTAAATGTTATTATAGCCATTGGAGCTTATTGTATAAGCTCTTTCTATTATTCGACTTATATATTGTGTTTTCGTTTATTTCAAATTTGAATTTTAAATTTACCGCGCGCAAAGTGACATTTGATGAGAAATTAAAAAATATTCATTTAGCTTAAATTTAACTCAATTTCCCCTTGAAATAATAATATAAAATTATTTCGTAAGTTGAATAATGAATTTTATTTAATTAAATTATCGTTCTTCAAAGAAATGATTATAATTGCTAAAATTCATTTTCTAATTTAAATTCATTCTTTTATAAATTAAAATTATTTGGCCTAATTGTATCAGTAATTTAAAATAATAATTTTCATCAAATTCAAATTTTTATATATTATCTAGTTTATTTTTTGTTAACTCGCTTAAAAAGTGCATTCCATTTTATTTTAAATAATTTCACCGGAAAAGCCATGACTCGCGTAGTCTTTTTACTCTCAAAAAACACACCCGCTTATCGCATTTTTACGGCGTCGAGTCTATAGGAAATATTTCATTTTTATCTTTTTTGTTCCTCCGATCATATAACTATTAACTATATAGTTGATCGTCCTATATCACTTGAATATTGTCCAATACAATTCAGTGAATTGTCTTTACTCAAAAATCTCTCCAGAATATCATATAAATAAATACATTTATAATTATATTTATTAAATTTTGAACAAACGCCACATCAGTTCGGCATACAGAGATTATCATCCTTTGTTTAATTATATTATTATTATAATCCAGTTCGTCGCAGGTAAATATATCTATTTCACTCGATTTTATTATGTTTGTAACTTTTTCTTTTAATATGTGTACTATTAATTATATTTTTTTTTATCGCAGTCCGCAGGTGGATATCCAATCCATTCCACGATTTTCATTTCCAAACACAACTGGGAATCTATGCATCGCTGTTTCTAGTGATATTTTATCAATCACAAAAATTGTATTATTTGTGATATCCATAGAAACAAACCAGAGCTAGTCTCTGTATCCTGTAAAACCAATTATATATATATATATATATTATATAAGTCCTATAATTAATTTTCTAATTCACTTGATTAAAATCTAGATCTTTATAATAATTAAATTCTTTGCGTATCTATTTATACAATATAGATACAATCTTAAAATAAATTCTGTTTTCTTTTTTTCTTTCATTTATATATAATTATTAATTTAATTATATATCTTGTTATATTATTGTTGTTAAAATAAATTTAAAAATCCATATTACTGCATTCAATTTCTACACCCGATTCTATCTGCCTTATAAATTAAGCTTTGATTTCAAATATCTTCTTACAGTCCAAGATATAGAATATTATTACATTCTGGTATTATCAGATTAACCCCCAGCGACCTAACCTAAATTAACTTTACCTTTTTTAAACATTTAAAATTTAAACTCATAAATATCTTTGGAGTCTATAAGCCCCAGCCATAATAGCAATAACAAACACAAGTCCAAGGTTTCAATATTCAAGCCACAATAGAAGAAGATTTTAAATAATGATAATGACGTATTCCAGTGTAGGTCATAAGACCTTCAAATTAAATAAACAGTTTGGTATGGTCGTTCATGAAATTTAAGCGTATAGGTACTTATCTCAATGCACATTGGAGTTGAAAAGTCGCCGTCGCCTCCTCTGAAGTTCCAGCACCAGATATACAAATTCTTTAGATTCTTGTAGAGGATTCACATCTAGTAGTACAGGATCTTTTGATGTTGAGGACCGCTACCCAGTTGTGGATCCCCACAGACAAAGTGAGAACGCCAATTCGATGAGGGGTCCGAGATCCCAGGGGGCGTAAGGTAATCAATCGAATTTGAGACGAACCTTTTTTCGGATAGGCAGATTTTCAAAATCCCTGTAATTCTCCCTGTTTCGCAATCATCACGTTTCTTGTAATTTCAAGTGCGACATCTTGCAATGTAGGGTATTTGGCTCGGGTTCTGAAACAATGGAAAAAGAGAAATTCGTTATTTTTAGAGGAAAAATAAAATTTTATCATTCAAATAAATTTAAAAGTTTTTATTTTGCAGAGAGTAGCAGAGTTATTGAATCATAAAGAGAAACAAAGAAGAGGTTGTCCTCTGCTTTAATGTTTTAAACGAGGGCTGAACCGTGACCTAATATCGTATACACCTACTTCCACTTCCACTTTTATTTCCAAGTAGAAGACAATAGGTAAAGGGGTATTATTTAATGAATTTCAAAATAATTCCACATACTTCCAAAGAAGTGGACACCTAATTCCAATCACGGTTCACCCCTCGATTTTAACTAAGTTTGTCTGCTAAGTAAGAACAACCATTTTCAATATCCACGCGATACTGACCACATTAAAAATAATTAATTAACAGGAATAGCAGGGAATTGGACAAAAATTAAAAACTGAGTTTTTATTGAATGAGCTAGACGTTTCGTCGATTAATTTCGACTTCCTCAGTGGGTCATTCTATCACTCTTGTTAAAAGACAATTCCACTACGCGACGAAACATCCTTAATCTTTTTATTATTTTAACTACAATACATTGTTATTTAGCTCAATTGCTCAACAATCTTGAACCTTTTTACACTTGAACAATTAAAAACTTTAAATCAAATTCTCACAAAAATATGTTGTTTTTACTTTTAAACAGACAAAGAAAGGATTTTCATTTCATTTAAATTTCATTCATAAATGAAATGAAAATCCTTTCTTTGTCTGTTTAAAAGTAAAAACAACATATTTTTTGTGAGAATTTGATTTAAAGTTTTTAATTGTTCAAGTGTAAAAAAGTTCAAGATTGTTGAGCAATTGAGGCCTAAGCCAACAATGTATTGTAGTTAAAATAATAAAAAAGATTAAAGGATGTTTCGTCGCGTAGTGGAATTGTCTTTTAACAAAGAGTGATAGAATGAGCCACTGAGGAAGTCGAAATTAATCGACGAAACGTCTGGCTCATTCAATAAAAACTCTGTTTTTAATTTTTGTCCAATTCCCTGCTATTCCTGTTAATTAATGCTTATTATGGATACCAGTGATTTACCATTAAAAATAATATTTATAATTAAGAAAAGACAGCCAACCCTTCGAAACTATACTCTCAAACAAATAAACAATATATATAAGTTGAAGTAAAAAAAAACCGTTTTTAGTAAGAACGGGTTCATACTAGTTAAAACGTGTTTCATTGAATACATTTATGGCAACTAGACTTTACTGATGTTGGTTGAGTTTGGTTGAAAGATCTCTAGAATCATCATTTTTGAACTTCCGCCTCATTTTGGATGTTTATTTTCAACAAATTTTAAACGAAAATGTCAAAAATTAGAAGCAAAGTTGTAGAGGATGTAATTTTTGACATTTTCATTTAAAAAATTTTGAAAATAAACACCCAAAATGAGGCGGAAGGTCAAAAATGAAGTTTCTAGACCTTTGAACCAAACTCAACCAACATCAGTAAACTCTAGTTGCCACAAACGTATTCTGTGAAACGAGTTTTAACTATTAAGAACCCGTTCTTGCTAAAAAACGGGTTTTTACTTCAACATAATATATATATATATATATATATATATATATATATATATATATATATAAACTGCTGTGCAAAATTATCGAATCGATATTAATATTTTTTATAAATCCAACTGTGTTTTGTATTGAATTTCTATATATATATATATATATATATATATATAATATAATTTAATAACTCAAAAATTCTTAAATTTATATTGCAAGAAACATTTAAAATATATTAAATAATTTTCAATGTTAAAAGGAATTAGATCAGTTTTCATTTGATTTAATAGTGATGCGATAATTTTGCATATCAGATTATTTGTGTATGTTTATTTGTATCAAGTCAAAATAAAAACAAATGTATTTTATTATAGGTAAAAATAAAAATGATGATTGTAATAATAATGATACTAAATAACTAAATTAGGGGGGTCAGATAGGCTAGGCGGTAGCATGACAGCGAGCTAACCAGGGGACCCGGGTTCGAATCCGACTCCGAGGCATCCAGCTAAAATCTGACCCCGGGAGTAGAGACAAATTTTAAAAATAAATATATAGTATCGTAAAGTGGCTTATGGCTAAAAAGGCCGAAAAGCCCCCCCCCCCCAAAAAAAAAAAAAAAAAAAAATAACTAAATTGTATATAGAATGTTAAATGTAAAATGTAATTTGAACCAATAAAGGCTTAAAAATAAAAATAAATAAAAAAATTTTTAAGAAAAAATAAAAACCGACTTCAAAAAATTAAATGCAACAAATATAAAAATACACTAAAAGGTATAAATTAATTATTATCTTATTTAGTTACAACTAAACGACTGAAAAATTAACACGAAATTACTTTTTAATGTCGGTGCCAAACAAACTATACCTATAAGCGAGCGTACCCGCCAAACGTACTAAGTAAGCTCCGTCGAGTGCGATTCATAAAAGGTATATGTTTGGCACCAACTTCAAAAAGTAATTTCGTGTTAATATTTCGTCGTTCAGTTGCAACTAAATAAGATAATAATTATTTTATACCTTTTAGTGTATTCTTATATTTGTTGCATTTAATTTTTTGAAGTCGGTTTTTATTTTTTTCTTAAAAATTTTTATTTTTCTCTTTTTAGTGATGTTATTAATAGTGATTATATCATCAGAACTTGACCAAATTAATATGACACCATCCCTAAGACATCCCTTTCGGATAAAAAAAGAACCATCGAAATCGGTTCATAAACAAAGAGGTTAGGTCTAAACAAACCTAATAAAAAGGTCTAATACCTATGAAAAAAATCGAAAAAAATGGGACCAATCGGAAGCTAGACTGGACCCAATGCAAAAAAATTTTTCAAAATCGGTTGACAATTGGCGGAGATATGAGGTAATATAGGCACAAAAAAAAAAAAAAAAATTCAATCGAATAGAGAACCTCCTCCTTTTTTGAAGTCGGTTAATAAAATAAATTTGTATCAAGAAGAGGACAACCTCTTTGTTTCTCTTTATGTTTAAAATTTAAAATATTTTCATAAGATATGACATAAAATATATTAAAAATAGAATAATTATTTTTCTTTGAAATTTCCGAATAACCTTAAAATAATTTTCTTTAATAAAATCGAAAAATTTCCATAATCACATATGATTAAGACCGAGGAGTGAACCGCGATTGGAATTAGGTGTACACCGTCTTTGGAATTCATTAGATAATCTATTGTCATCTATTGTCTTCTACTTGGAAATGAAAGTGGAAGTGGAAGTAGGTGTACACGATTTTAGGTCGCGGTTTACCCCTCGATTAAGACTAAAAGTGTGAGCTAGAGAGCGTACACAAAATGTGCTAAAGTACGTATACTAACAAACTAACATGCGTTCTAGCAGCCATTTTGACAAAATAATTAATATCTCGTAAAATATCATTTTTTCGATGTTCAGTCATTAGAACTTTTTTGTAGACCAAAACGCCATTGTTTTGCTCAATTTTTTTTTTATCAAAATACTTTCAAATATTGAGAAAATACAAAGCAAAAAAACAACACTTTTTTCATACACGATTAGAATACTTGACAATACTCTGAATGCCAAAGTAAAATGAATTTTAAATTAAAAAAAATATATATATTTATAGTAAAAAGGCGTTCCTCCAAGAATTTTAAAAATTATCCAAGATCTAAACACAGGTAACACGACTTACATCAAATCCAATAGCGAGAGAACAAAACCTATTAGCATCTTCAGTGGAGTAAGACAGGGAGATTCATTGAGTCCTATGCTCTTCAACGTGATAATGGACGATATTATCGAAAATCTACCTGAACACCTTGGCTACAAATTGGGGGAAACCACCTTGCCAGTGGTGTGCTATGCTGATGACGCGGTCCTGATGGCGGAGTGCGAAGAGGACCTTCAAATTCTCCTGGACAAATTCTCTGAAAATTCCGATCGGCTTAACATGCAAGTCTCTACCACCAAGACAAAATGCATGACGATTGCAAAAGCTTCCCTTAGGTGTAACTTAGTCATCAACAACAGTCCAATAGAACAAGTCCCAAGCTTTAACTATCTGGGAGTTCAGATTTCTAGCAGACGAAACCTTAAGGAAGAAGTAACTTCGCAAGTCATCAAAGGAGCAAAAATTTCGGGCTGCCTATCCAATCTAGTCTGGAAAAATAAGTTTATGTCTTCCGAAAGTAAAATTAGGATATATAAGACCTGTGTTCGCCCGATAATAACATATGGGGCTGAGTCCAGGGCAGACACAACCGTTACAAAGCAGCTTCTCCGGACAACTGAGATGAGAGTTGTAAGAGCCATCCATTCGAAGACCCTACATGACAAAATCCGGAGCGAACACCTTAGGAAAATAAGCGGTCTTCAGGACATAGTCGATTGGGTTCACGTAAGAAGAAGATGCTGGGCTGCCCATGTAGACAGAATGCAAGACGACCGTCTCCCGAAAATATTGGCAAAAACCGTCCCGAGGGGGTCAGAAGCCGTGGAAGACCAAAAAAACGATGGAAAGAGAGTTATGACCCTGATGACTGATTATAATATGTTGGAGAACAGGTGTTCACACCTATATAGAAGAAGAAGAAGAAGTAAAAACATAGAACATATTAGGTACATAGAAATCTTCAGATTGATACATCAAAAATAATTTAATTCTCTTTGATTCAGTTTTTTTTATTTTTGATACTATGAAATTTTTTTAGTAGTTTACATTTTTTTATTTTATTTATTGTCCTCGGGAACATAGCCCATTTAGACAGCACATAAGTATTTAAAGTTTACATTAAGGTAGTTGTTTTGCGACAATACTAGCAAAAAGTTAATGCTAGAGTATATAGAACAGACAATAAGGATTCATTGTTCATAAGCCCAAAACTTTTTGCTGTTTATGTACCAATTCTAGCCAATCCCGTGCTCGTTTGACAAATTTGGCACCATTGTAAGAAATTGAATATTTTTATATTATAAGAAAAAAATAAAACCGACTTCAAAAATTAAATGCAACAAATAAAATACACTAAAAGGTATAAAATAATTATTATGTTATTTAGTTACAACTAAACGACGAAATATTAACATGAAATTACTTTTTGAAGTCGGTGCCAAACTAACTATACCTATAAGCTAGAATACCCTCCAAACGTACTAAGTAAGATCCGTCGAGTGCTATTCATAAAAGGTATATGTTTGGCACCGACTTCAAAAAGTAATTTCATGTTAATATTTCGTCGTTTAGTTGTAACTAAATAAGATAATAATTATTTTATACCTTTTAGTGTATTTTATTTGTTGCATTTAATTTTTTGAAGTCGGTTTTTATTTTTTCTTAAAAATTATTTTTATTTTTCTCTTTTTAGTGATGTTATTAATAGTGATCATATCATCAGAACTTGACCAAATTAATATGACACCATCCCTAAAACACCCCCTATCGGATAAAAAAAGAACCATCGAAATCGGTTCATAAACAAAGAGGTTAGGTCTAAACAAACCTAATAAAAAAGGTCTAATACCTATGAAAAAAATACGAAAAAAATGGGACCAATCGGAAGCTAGACTGGACCCAATGCAAAAAAAAATTTTCAAAATCGGTTGACAATTGGCGGAGATATGAGGTAACATAGGAACAAAAAAAAAAAATTCAGTCGAATAGAGAACCTCCTCCTTTTTTGAAGTCGGTTAAAAATGACAGATTAAATACATTTTAAATTTCTATAAAAATCATTTTGTTATTTTTTAACAAATGTAATCAACGCCTACGTTACACCTTATTAAAATTATAATTTTGAAAAATCTAGCGCATTCATCTTTCGCTGCTTAAATAAATGCGCTGTTGCCAAAATGTTTTTAGTGAGAATTTTTTTTATACATTTTTCATTATTTATTCCTTATTATCTCAGAAACTATGTTGTAACTATGAATCAAAATTGTCTTAAAATATGTATTGGTTATTGTTTAATGTTAGTTTAGTTTTTTATAAAAATGGTAAGAAGAGTTTCTTAATTATAATTAAATATGTATGTAAATTTTCCGATATCCCGTATAGTGCAATGTTAAAGAGCCTGAAAAACTCGATTTTTGAAATTTAATATCTCCGGAACTGTATTGTTCATAAATTTCGTTTTGCCACCAATCGATGAAGAAGTATTTAAATAATAATATATCTAAATTTCAGAAAAATCCTAATAAAACGCATTTGGCGGAACAACTACCTTAAAAATAGGGATTTTAAAATTCTTTAAAATTTGAATTTTTATTTAAATCACACATAATTAATTATTATTAAAGTTGATAACGGGAAATAAGGACTTCTTTCTTAGTAAACATAGCAAGCAAAGTCATTAACATCAATTAGATTAATATTTATTTAATTTTTAATCTAATTGATGTTAATGACTTGGCTTGCTATGTTTACTAAGAAAGAATTATTATTTTAAAAAAAATGACAAATATGCAAGGAAGATAACTATTTGAGCCCTGAAGAAGTCAACAAAGTTGATGAAACGTTGGCAATAAAATATAAATTATTTTCATAAAAAATATAGTCCTTATTTCCCGATATCAACTTTAATAATTTAATCGATGGACATAACTAATCAAAATAATTATTTATTGTACACGAACAAATAATACAATAAAACTACGACGTTTCGATCGATTTATTCTGAGCCTTTCTCATTTATGAGCACCCACTTCAATTTTAGGTTAACTGAGGCGGCCACGTGTAGGTCAAGCACAGTTAACCTAAAATGGGAGTGGGTGCTCATAAATGAGAAAGGCGCAGAATAAATCGATCGAAACGTCGTAGTTTTATTGTGTTATTTGTTCGTGTACAATAAATAATTATAATAATTAATTATGTGTGATTTAAATTAATAAAAATTCAAATTTTAATCAAATTAATCATAAAAATAAAAGATTCAACAGCTTAAAATGAATTTATTTATTATTATTGTTAGACGGACTAAAATCATTTAAAAAACAATCTTCAAAACGTATTTAATATCAAATTTTTTTCACTTAAAAAATTGCATTGATAAAGGGAGAGTAAGTAAGTAAATGAACCACTGAAGAAGTTGCAAAACAGCAACGAAACGTTTGGCGTATTTAATGAAAACTTGTATTTAATTTAAAATGATATCCAACTCCCACGATTCTTTTAATTTAAAAACAATCATAAAAAAAAATTAAATGTAATTTTTGGATTGGATGAGGAGGAGAGGGAGGGAGACAAGATCCAATCGATTTGATTGGGGAATAATGGAATTAAAATAATTATCGGAAAAGAGGTTTTTTTATCTAATTAGATTTTTCCTCTTATTAAAAACAAGGACTAAAGATAAATAAGGACACTCGATGGTGGAGAAGTTATCTCCGAAATCGAAGCAAAATACAATGTATACATTATTAATGTAAAATAATTGGTTTAATAAAATTTATAAAAAAAAAAAAAAAATTTGGATTACGTAGAATTTAAATATATTTATATTTTCTTCTATTAGAAAATGTTTAAAAATAAAAACATTTTAAATGGGTATTTATTTAACAATGCACTTTTTATTAGTATCTAAGTACTCAAAATAATTTCAATACTATTAACAATAAATTACATTAATAATAATAAAAGCGTGGACAATTTTATTTTTCTAGCTTAAAGCGCCCAAGCTTCTAGTGTAATTAGAATTTTTTTTTTTTTTTTTATATTTTTTAATAGAAAAATAATAAAATATTTGAAAGATATTCGTAAAAGAAAAATGTAATTATTTTTATTAAATCCTTTTCAATGAAAAGTTAAGATTATTTTAAATTTTAATCAACACATTTATTTAAAAATTAATTTAACCACACACACGTGTATAACATAACCAAAAAGTTGGTAAAATAAATTAAAAAAAAAAAAAAAAAGTGAAATCTTACTAAAAATTAAAAAATTTTATATTGTATTTTAGATAATTCTAATCATTTGATTTAACGAATAAGAAGAACATAAATTAACTAATAATAATCATATTTCGACTATTTATTTAAATAACCCATATTTTTTTATGTGGAAATGAAAGAAAATATTCAAAAGAATAATCAAATTTTTGTGAGAAAATTGTTGTTCAGTGTAATTAGAAAAGTTTGTACTTACATTTTGAGATGTTCAGGAATAAATCACATGGTTAATGCTTGTGCTTGAGAACGAAGCTGAATGTAAACTGTATGGTTAAAATAGTTTAACTGATTAGGTAAAGAGTTCAATTTCCCCTCTACAAGAAATCCAAATAGAAAACGATTCAAGCTGCCCCTATCGGGGAGGCTATCAGAACCGCCGAATTTTAAATGAATTGATCAATATTCACAGGTAGGTATATCTAAATATTGACAAGAGTAAATCTACTCTTATTAAACTTGTTTGTATATTTATTTGTTTATTTGTATATATATATATTTGTATCTTAGTTCTATTTTGAAAACGGCTCTACCGATTTTGATGAAACAAAATCTATTAACAAGTTTTGAGGATGAGAAAACGATCTTGCTAGGTCTGGACCCCGGCAAATTTAATCTTAATTGATCTTTTCTTAATTTAAGTAATTATTTATAGATAAAAATCTCAATAAAAAAGTTTATTTACATTTTTTTTTCAATTATTTCTTTTATTTTTAATTGGTTTTTTAATTTTAAAACCCACTAATAGGTTATAGCAAATATTAATATATATATATATATATATATATATATATATATATATTAAGAAAAGAAAGAAAAGGAGGAGAAAGGAGAGAGGAGAAGGATACCAATCGATTTGATTGGGGAATAATGGAATTTAAATAATTATCGGAAAAGAGGTTTTTTTATCTAATTAGATTTTTCCTCTTACTAAAAACAAGGACTAAAGATGAATAAGGACACTCGATGGTGGAGAAGCAATCTCCGGAATCGAAGCTAAAATACATGGTATACATTAATTAATGTAAAATAATTGGTTTAATAAAATTTATAAAAAAAAAATATATATTAAAATTGATTGAAGATTGAATTGGATGGATGGATGGAGGTGACCAATCGACTTGATTGGGGAATAATGGAATTGAAATAATTATCGGAAAAGAGGTTTTTTTATCTAATTAGATTTTTCCTCTTATTAAAAACAAGGACTAAAGATGAATAAGGACACTCGATGGTGGAGAAGTAATCTCCGGAATCGAACCAAAAATACAATGTATACATTAATTAATGTAAAATAATTGGTTTAATAAAATTAATAAAATATTAAAATTGATTGGAGAAGGAATTCAATAATGGAATTGAAATAATTATCGGAAAAGAGGTTTTTTTTATTTAATTAGTTTTTTCCTCTTATTAAAAATAAGGACTAAAAAGATGATCAAAGACAGTCGATGGTGGAGAAGTAATCTCCGGAGTCGAAGCTCAAAAACAATGTATGCACAAATTCAGGTTTGGTAAGTAAGCCTCATGGGGGTAGCAATTCCCAGTTGAGTGCTTCGAACGTATCCTGAACCGTTTTTGCTTATGTGAAGGAGGATTGTCATGAAGAAAGATCACTTTATGTTGCCTTTTTTGATATTCTGGCCGTTTTTCCTGCAATGCACGGTTCAATCAATTAATTGTTGTTGGTTTCGTTTAGCATTTACAGTTTCAGCAGGTTTCAATAGCTCATGATAGACTAAACCTTTCTGGTCCCATCGTCATCGTAGAAACCATCTTTTGCATCTTTCTAATGATAGAGCATGACTGCTATAAGCTTCTTCAAGCATTCGTTGAGATTCTGCCCCGTTTTGCTTTAAATGATAACAAAAAAATTAATGCTTTCGGCATATTGTATGCTGTAGGCACAAAATTCGACATTTTTAACACGAAAATTGTTTATGTTGTTGTAGTTCAAATCAAATTTTCAACACTGAACGTTGTTGACAGATCCCAAAGCATTGAAAAAATAATAAGGTTATGGTTCGTTCAAAATAAAACTAACCTATACTCCCATCTATCGCAAAAGGCTCATTTCATATGCATACACCCAAGGGCGGTTCCAGGAATTTTTTATGGGGGGAGGGGGAGAATGTATATAAGGTGCCCGATGTATATAAGATCTACTTTTTATCTCGAAAGTGTGTCGCGATCGAATTGTCCAAGCGGGGGGGGGGGGGGGGGGGTTCTACCCCCCACACACACACACACAGAACTTTATTTTCAATTTTTTAAAAAATAAATGTTTTTTTTTTACAAATTTCATATCTCATATTTTTAAAAAAATAAAAAAATTGTTATAAATTCCCTGTCGATTTGGCCGCCGTTTTTTGGCCTCTCCGTGCGACGCACGTGTTGCACTCCCGCCAGGCACGGGCCTGTATAGGGGGAGGGGGGCGATCGCCCCCTCCACCCCCCTGGATCCGCCCTTGCATACACCTGGTATATGGTACTGAATTTTTACTTTATCATACAGGATAAGGTCAAGTATTGTAATCGTGCATGAAAAAACTGTTTTTTTCCTTCTTTTTTTTTTGAAATATTTCAAAAATGGCTGAAACTATTTTAATTAGAAAAATTGAGCGTAACCATGGCATTTCGCTCTACAAAAAAGCTCTAATAAGTGAACAGCAAAAAAAATCATATTTTTCGAAATAATAATTGTTTTGTCAAAATGTCTGTTAGTCTGTCTGGTTGTCTAGTTGTGCGTTACCAAATTTTTGTGGACAAGTTAGCTCAAAAACTAGTGTGAATATCAAAATCAAATTCCACACATTGTTTTGGTCCATTGAGATTAAGAGCTGATTAGATTTTGGTGCATATCGACCCAAAATTAAGGAGGGTAGAGGAGGGTTAAAAATTAAAAATCTAGGCCATTTGAGGAAACTCAACCAAATTTTGTATACATAATCAGTGGGATCCCAGAAGTCTAAAAATCAAAAACTAACCACCCAAACTTGGTGGGGGTGGGGGAGGTGGTCAAAAAATGAAAATATAGGCTCTTGTACCAAACTCAACAAAATTTTGTATACATAATCAGTGGGCACCCAGAAGTCTAACAATGCAAGAACTAACTTCCCCCTACATGATTATAAATAAATTTATTAAATATTAAATATAAGTGAGGGGCCAGGTTGTATGGTAAAGTCAAGTGGGCGGCCACATCGGAACACGCCAGCTTATTTTTTTTGTGCTTATTAATTTGTCCTAATTTGAGCCTCTCAACATTTGGCAACCCTAAATATAAGAGAGTGGCCAGGTGTGTGGTAAAGTCATGTGGATGGCCACACCGCAGTTTATAGAAATATTTTTGAAATAAACTGCGATGTGGCCATTCACATTACCACACACCTATACTCTCTTATAGGTTGCCAAATGTTGAGAGGCTCAAATTAGGACAAATTAGTCAAACAAAATAAGCTGGCGTGTTCTGATGAGCCACCCACTTGACTCTACCATATAACCTGGCCCCTCATCTTATATTTAATATTAAATAAATTTTAAGTGAGGGGCCAGGTTGTATGGTAAAGTCAAGTGGGTGGCCACATCGGAACACGCCAGCTTATTTTTTTGTGCTTATTAATTTGTCCTAATTTGAGCCTCTCAACATTTGGCAACCCTAAATATAAGAGAGTGGCCAGGTGTGTGGTAAAGTCATGTGGATGGCCACATCGCAGTTTATTTCAAAAATATTTCCATACTGTTACGCCTCCATATTCTCTACTACATGAAGGAAAAAAATTGTTTGGATTTATATTTTCTAACCTGATTTCCAATCTTTTTTTTTTTTGCTTTTTAGATTTAGTGTTGAAAGAAATGTGTCTGGGCTGCTGAGACGACCAAAACGGATCGAAATAAAGAATTTAAATAAATAAAAGAGCCCATTGAATTGAATCAATTTTGTTGAATTCATTTCTTTTTTTATAGTGGAATTCTTCGTTCTCTCTCTGACCCAGATAGACAGGCCAGACACGAAGAATACGTTTTACATGTTTTCAAATTTAAACTACACAGGAAATGAAGAATGCAAAAGAGAGCTAAAAGAGAATTTAATTTTTGACGAAGTAATTGCATGAGGGTTCGTAAGTTCGTTCGGTGTGTGTGTGTGTGTGTGTGTGCTCCATGAATGAAGGGACAGACACACTTCCTCTTTAATTAACTTCCGTTTGGATCCGACTAAGCCTTTAGTCAGACGCAGACTATACCTTCTGGGAATTCGGAAAAAGTGATTTGTTTCAGGGAATAAAAAAAAGACTAGAATTTTGATTGAAAAAGCAAATACCATGTATATCTATATATATAAAAGCCATTGTCAGACAGTACCCGTGGCGCAGCAAGGTGAACATGTGGGAGAAAAAGCAACTAATATTCAATGACAGTTGTTATATGGTATTGTCAAATTTTACAAATAAAACATCTCTATTCTCTATATTATATATCTATAATATCTCTATATATTAATAACTTATGAGGAGAATTTTCTAGGTTAAGTTTCACAAAAGGAAATATATTAAAACAAATGTATGTTTTGATTGATGCTCGATATATATTCAGGTTACTAGCCCATCTTCAGAGTCAAATAAAACTGAATACAAATTTGTAAAAACGTTTAACAAGTGTTAAACGTTTTTACAAATTTGTATTCAGTTTTTATTTGAACTCCTGAAGATGGGCTAGTAACCCGAAAATATATCGAGCTAATCAAACTCAAAAAACATACATTTGTTTTAATATATTTCCTTTTTGTGAAACTTAACCTAGAAAATTCTCCTCATAAGTTATTTATAATGTTTCACCTAGAACCGACACCTAAATCCTTAAAAATTATCTATATATTAATATATTCCTCTATATAGCTTAGAATATTAGATTTACGACGTGTCTCATTTGAAATTTTAGTAGACAAATTTATTAATTTTAAATATATTATATATTAATATATATTTAATTTTTTGAAAATAATTCATACCGCGAATTTTTTTTTTTTTTGAATTTAAGAAAAATATAAATTCTTAAAATTTTAGTAGACAAATTAATTTTAAATATATATATATATTATATATATTTAATTTATAATATAAGTTTTAATGAGATATGATTTAATGGGATAATGAGATTAATTCTTAATTTATTACTGCGCGGGTCATTTGAAATTTTAGTAGATAAATTAATTTTAAAATTATTATATATAATTAATTTAGAGACACTTTTTAGATAAATTTAAATATTGAAATGTATTATTAAAAAAGAAATAGGTTTCCAACCGATCGGGAACTTCGAGAGAAATGGTTGTATGCTCTAATAAAGTATTTATAAAGCATTTAATGATATTTTTCATCTTTCTTTGATCAATATTCATTATTCAAAAAAATATTTTTTTCAAAACATATAATTACGGACAGCTAATAATCACATCTCGAAACGCTGCCCGCCAGGGCTACCAGCCCGGAGGGCCGAGCGGTGCCTACGGCATGCCAGGTACTGCTCGTTATACTATATTTTCCACAGGGTGGGGTATAAAGATCTGCCACATTTTGAAAAGATATAAAAAATGAATAAAATTAACTAGAAAAAACTGAATATATTTTTGAAAAGAACATAATATTTTTTTAATGTTTTTCAAACATTATATCAGACAAAAAAAAAGGGGAGGGTCAAAAATGAAAATTCTGGCCATTTCGACCAAACTCAACCCATTTTGGGTGGTTAGTTTTTGCATTTCTAACCTTCTGGTGGTCCACAGAATATGTATATAAAATTTGGTTGAGTTTGGTCGAAAGGACTAGAATTTTCAATTTTGCCCCCCCCCCCCCCCCTTTTTTTTTCGTTTGATAAAATGTCTTGAAAAACATTAAAAAAAAAAATTATTTTAGTATTAAAGTTTGAATTTGTATTTAAATCCCACATGATTAATTATAATTATTTATTGAAACAAATAAATACAATATAAATACTACATTACATATTTTGTATTCTTTTTGAAAATATATATATTCTGTTTTTTTTCTTGTTAAATTTTTTCATTTTTTTGTACCTTTTCAAAATGTGGTAGCTCTTTATGCACCACCCTGAATTATTCTATAGTCCAGCATATTTTTCAACCTTGTTCCCAATGCCTAATTTTTGAAACAATAATATTTCTGTCTCACGGAATCAATTAGAGAAAAAAAAGTAAATTTTGACGCTATGGTGGTTGACTTAGTTGCTTGTTAAAAGTAAAGTTTAGGCTCAAAGATGAAGATTGTTCATTTTTGATAAGAAAATTTGAGCAGAATGTAAGACGTTTCGAAATCTATTTTTGAAGTTGTTTTCAAGGGTTGTCGACAAATCTGTTCGAGTGAGGCTTTTTCAGGTTTCTAAATTTGCACTTGTCGGTAAAATATTAGCCATGTTGACCAAAATATAAACACAACAAACGAGAATGTTCAAAAATCAAATTGGAGAAAATGAAAATCTAGGCCCTTGTACCAAGTTCAACCAAATTTTGTATAAATTTGAAAGTTTTTGCCGAGAGTAGCAGAATTTTTATATTTTGAAGGAGACAATAAAAGAGTGTGTCTTCTGCTGGAATTATAAATTTTATTTATTTATAACGAGACTATAGTTTCGAGGGCTTTGCCCTCTTCATCAGTCTTCATCATTGTAATAGACTGATGAAGAGGGCAAAGCCCTCGAAACTATAGTCTCGTTATAAATAAATAAAATTTATAATTCCAGCAGAAGACACACTCTTTTATTGTCCCCTTCAAATTTTGTATACATAATCAGTGGACCCCCAGAAGTCTAAAATGCAAAAACTAACCCCCCCCCTACATGATTATAAATAATTATTATTTTATATTAAACAAGCTTCAAGGCCCGCCAAAGGCCCCCACGTGGCTGTTTTATTGATGATTTATACACGTGTAAAGAACACTTTCATATATCAACTCTTGTGAATCAATTGTAATAGAGTGATGAAGAGGACAAAGTATATCTCTTTATGATGAATTTAAAAAAATTATTTTTCCAGGAGAAGACAATATTTTATTATCCCCTTCTGCTACTCAATTATTCGGCAAAAAGAACCTTTCAACTTAAATTAAAATAAAGTTTTTGTCTTGTAAAAATTCAATAAATAAGGTAAAAATCGTCATTTGGGGAGAATTATCCAATTAAAAAATTAAAAATAATAAACTTTTAAAGTTTATTATTAGATTATAGAAAATTTAGGTTTAATTAGGCTCAAAATAGGTTTTTAATAATTTCAATAGGCTGAAATTTCCTAGATTTCAAAACAATATAACAATGGGTTTTCAAATGATTTTGTTTTCTTTAAAGAATTCTACGGGCTAATTGAATTTTGGTTTTAATCTTTAAAATATATTTTTAAAGAAATTCCAAAAGCTAATTAATTCCTTTCAGTTAGTTTAGTTAGTATAGTTTCAATAATCCTTTATAATTAACTTTGAAATAAATAAATAATATTGAAATGAATGAATGAGCTCGAATACAAAAGCCAAAAGGCTTAGTTCTTTTGAAATGGCTGAGGGTCTTAAATACAATAGAAAAAAGATGAGGTGAGATTTCCAAGGGTATTTTTAAGAAAAATGATTTTTAAATAACATATTTTATTTTAAATTAAATATTTTTCATCTATATATATATATAATCAAAAGCTTGGCTGAAACTTTTTTATTTTTTTCTACCCTATTAAAGACATTTTTCAGAATTTTTTTCAAACTTTTTCACCCAACCCAAAAGAAGTTAGGAATTTTTGAAAAAATATCTTTTTTGAAATAACCATAACTTTTTCAAAAATTTAGTTATCATGACGATTTTTTTTTAAATTTTAGTTTTAATAGTTTAAAAAAATAGATAGTTTTTTAAATCTTTGTTGCAGTATTAAATTCTTCTTCAACGATAATGTTGTTAGAAGTATTGAGAATGAATGACACTCAAAAATCTGACAATCAGGGCCGCCAACACATGTTTAGTTCTTTTATTGTTTGGCAAGCTATGTTGGCTAACCTGAATTTTTTTTTGTTTTTCCTGAATTTTCCAATTTTCCAAGCAACTTTTCCAATTTTTTTTTTACGAATTAACCTGAATTGGACTATTACGAACATTAAAAAAAAAATTAGCCAAATCGGTCCAGGTATTTGAGAGATCTGCGCTTACGAAGAAAAAGAAATTCATTTTTATTATATAGAAGATATGAGGGGCCAGGTTGTATGGTAAAGTCAAGTGGATGGCTACATCAGAACATGTCAGTTTATTTTTAAAACAAAACAATACAAATAATGTACAATAATTACAATAAAATTATAAAAATTAACTTATCTTTTACTTTACCAAGTTTCTCAATAATTTCTCATTGTATTTTTAATTTAAAAGATGAGTTAATTTTTATATTTTTTGTAATTGTAGTACAGGAAAGTTACATTATTTGTATTATTTTGTTTTAAAAAAAGGGATATAATGTCTCTTGCTTTGTTAATGTATGCAAAAACTAAAAGATGCACGCCTCAATAAAATAAACTGTAATTAGAGGTAACACAAATAACCTAACAGTTTGAGATAAACACATGTTCTGTAACTTTTAAGGAGTTAGGTGTTGATTCTAGGTGAAACATTTTAATTATTATAATAATAAAACTTGAGCAAAGATGCGAGGTAGGTTTCTCAAAAAACTACCTCGCATCTTGCTCAAGTTTTTTTATTATACCTACATGTTCTGTAGTATAGTTTTCCTTATATACTTTCATGTCCAGACAGCTGTTTAAGACCCGCATCCACAGATACCTTCAACTCCTACCCAGCCCATAAAATCCCCTCTTCTTCATCTTTTCATTGTTACCCCATTTGGGGTAATTTACCCCGGTTCCCCGACCGCTGATCTAAATTTTTAATATGTTTTGTGGACTGATAATAGCTTCTAGGAAAAAATTAGGAGCTTATAGGTTAATTAGATCCTTGGAAAAAAAAATTGTTTTTCTTTTAATTTCAATTTTCTTTCCGAAAAAATCCAAACTTGCAAACAAATCCAAATTCTATAATATTTTATTCATTTATCATTTTCTTTCAATTCATAAATCTAACAGTTTAGACTAATCAAAATTGAGCTTTAAATATGTTTGAATTGTATTGAATAGTAATTTTGTAATTTTTGACTGGCAAAAAAATAATTGTTGTTTTGAAAGTGAAATATTGTTTTTATTAAATACGAATTCTATGAATATGCGTTAAAATAATAAAATGAAAACTTAAAACATATATGTAAAAAAAAAAAATTGGTTTTTATTTTTTTCTTCTATGCCGTATCTTTTTTCAAAATTTGAAAAGGTACTAGTATTATAGGGAAATGGATAAGGTTTGAAAAAAATAGTTTAATAATTGTGACAAAATTGTATCTACTCTTATTAAACGAGCAAAAATTGTTTGTATATTTATATATATATATATAGTATATATTTGTATCTTGGTTCTATTTTGAAAACGACTCTACCGATTTTGATGAAACAAATTCTATTAACAAGTTTTGAGGATGAGAAAGCGATCTGGACAGGTCTGGACCTCGACAAATTTAATCTTAATTGATCTTTTCTTATTTAAAGTAATTATTGATAGATGAAAATCTCAATAAAAAAGTTTGTTTACATTTTTTTCAATTATCTTTTATTTTTAATTGTTTTTTTAACTTTAAAACCCACCAATGGGTTATAGCAAATATTAATATATTATATTCAAATTAGGAATTTGTTGTTCGATTAATGATGGATTGGGGGGATTATGGAATTGGAATAATTATCGGAAAAGAGGTTTTTTTTCTTTAATTAGTTTTTTCCTCTTATTAAAAACAAGGACTAAAAGATGATCAAGGACAGTCGATGGTGGAGAAGTAATCTCCGGAATCGAAGCTCAAAAACATGTAAAATAATTGGTTTAATAGACAGAGATAACAGGTGTCTAAATCATAACATCACAGGTGTGTTTACAAATAAAGTGATTGAAGTGGATTTTTTTATATAACTTGGAAACAAATCTTATTTAATTTTATTTTTTTATTTCAGATCCTATACGATTATTTTTTTGATTATATTTTTCCTAATAAATTTTTTTATAATGTTTATCAATATGAACGAATGTGGGCAAATTGGTGTACGAGTAAACAAATATACACATAATATGTGGACCATTAGAAAGCTAGAAATGCAAAAACTTGGTGCGGGATGGGGTAGATATGGGAGGTGCAGGAGGTGGGGTGCAGTTGTGGAGGATCCGGGGGTGGGAAGCGCGGTTGGGTTAGGGTGGGGCGGAGTGGGGGTGCATTGGTGAGGCGAGGTGTGTGGTTTCGGGAGGGGGGGGGGGGGTCAGCTGTTATCGTGCATCGCTCGGTGGCTTCAGGTATTCATGGTTAAAAATTGAAATTAAAAGAAAAACAATTTTTTTTTCAAGGATCTAATTAACCTATAAGCTCTTAATTTTTTTCCTAGAAGCTATTATCAGTCCCCAAAACATATTAAAAATTTAGATCAATCGGTTTGGTCAATCCTGAGAAAAAGTTTTTTCTGTTTTTTACATATTTTGCTTTTTCTCAAAAACCAATTGAGTTAGGGATCTGAAACTTTCAGGACTTATTATTTATTAGTACCTACATAATCTCTATTTATCTTTCGGGGCCGATTCAGTATGCTTATATCCCTATGGCCTTTAGGGGTAATAAAATTTCACCGGCTTTTTTCCGGGGTTAAAAAATTATGGAATTTGTTATTTGATTCTAACTTGATCAATCATATTATTATAGAGAAATACTATATAGGTTTATTGAAATACTATATGGTAAAACATATAAATAATTTCATGTAGATGCACACAGATGACTATTTTATGTAGAAACTTACCTTTTTTGAGAATTCGTGAGGTTTATTTAGTCCCAGAGGTGGTTGGAGTTCCTTAAAAAATTTTATAGAAAAAATATATTATACTAATATTCTTTCTTTATTTTAGACAAATTTATAAATCGAAACAGTTTCGGCCGGTTCAACCTGCCATCATCAGTCTTTTTAACCGACTTCAAAAAAGGAGGAGGTTCTTTATTCGACTGATTTTTTTTTTTTTTTTTTTTGTGCCTATGTTACCTCATATCTCCGCCAATTGTCAACCGATTTTGAAAAATTTTTTGCATTGGGTCCAGTCTAGCTTCCGATTGGTCCCATTTTTTTCGATTTTTTTTCATAGGTATTAGACCTTTTTTATTAGGTTTGTTTAGACCTAACCTCTTTGTTTATGAACCGATTTCGATGGTTCTTTTTTTATCCGAAAGGGGTATCTTAGGGATGGTGTCATATTAATTTGGTCAAGTTCTGATGATAGGATCACTATTAATAACATCACTAAAAAGAGAAAAATAAAAATAATTTTAAATAAAAAAATAAAAACCGACTTCAAAAAATTAAATGCAACAAATAAAATACACTAAAAGGTATAAAATAATTATTATCTTATTTAGTTACAACTAAACGACGAAATATTAACATGAAATTACTTTTGAAGTCGGTACCAAACAAACTATACTTATAAGCGAGCGTACCCGCCAAACGTACTAAGTAAGATCCGTCGAGTGCGATTCATAAAAGGCATATGTTTGGCACCGACTTCAAAAAGTAATTTCGTGTTAATATTTCGTCGTTTAGTTGTAACTAAATAAGATAATAATTATTTTATACCTTTTAGTGTATTTTATTTGTTGCATTTAATTTTTTGAAGTCGGTTTTTATTTTTTTCTTAAAATTTTTTTTTAATAATATTGATGTGAGAAGGAGATACACCAAAAAGGTGCATCCCCTAAATGACTGGGTTGTCCCCTCCATCGTGAAAAGATGAAGAAGAGGGGATTTTATGGGCTGGGTAGGAGTTGAAGGTATCTGTGGATGCGGGTCTTAAACAGCTGTCTGGAAGACATGAAAGTATATAAGGAAAACTATAGTACAGAACATGTAGGTATAATATAAAAATTTTTAAGAAAAAATAAAACCGACTTCAAAAAATTAAGTGCAACAAATATAAAAATACACTAAAAGGTATAAAATAATTATTATCTTATTTAGTTACAACTAAACGACGAAATATTAACATGAAATTACTTTTAAAGTCGGTGCCAAACAAACTATACCTATAAGCGAGCGTACCCGCCAAACGTACTAAGTAAGATCCGTCGAGTGATTCATAAAAGGTATATGTTTGGCACCAACTTCAAAAGTAATTTCGTGTTAATATTTCGTCGTTTAGTTGTAACTAAATAAGATAATAATTATTTTATACCTTTTAGTGTATTTTTATATTTGTTGCACTTAATTTTTTGAAGTCGGTTTTTATTTTTTTCTTAAAAATTTTTATTTTTCTCGTTTTAGTGATGTTATTAATAGTGATTATATCATCAGAACTTGACCAAATTAATATGACACCATCCCTAAGACACCCCCTTACGGATAAAAAAAGAACCATCGAAATCGGTTCATAAACAAAGATGTTAGGTCTAAAACAAACCTAAACAAACCTAATAAAAAGGTCTAATACCTATGAAAAAAAATCGAAAAAAAAATGGGACCAATCGGAAGCTAGACTGGACCCAATGCAAAAAAATTTTCAAAATCGGTTGACAATTGGCGGAGATATGAGGTAACATTAGGCACAAAAAAAAAAAAAAAAAAAAAAAAATCAATCGAATAGAGAACCTCCTCCTTTTTTGAAGTCGGTTAAAAACTTGAGCAAGATGCGAGGTAGGTTTTTTTCAGGATCTTATTATTTTATTATTTCCTACATATCCCTAAGTAACATTAAATTATCTTTCGGGGGCCGATTTAGTATGCTTATACCCCTATGCCCTTTGAGGGGAATACTCTATGTTGGCTACACTGACCTCACCAGTATTGGTTTCTAATTTCATAAGATTTAATCTACTCTTATTAAACGAGCAAAAATTGTTTGTATATATATATATATATATATATATATATATATATATATATATATATGTATCATTGTTCTATTTTGAAAACGGCTTTACCGATTTTGATGAAAGAAATTCTATTAACAAGTTTCCAGGATAAGAAAGCGATCTGGCTAGGTCTGGACCTCTACAAATTTAATCTTAATTGATCTTTTCTTAATTAAATTAATTATTGACAGATGAAAATCTCAATAAAAAAGTTTCTTTACATTTTTTTCAATTATCTTTTATTTTTAATTGGTTTTTTAAATTTAAAACCCACTAATAGGTATAGCAAATATTAATATATTATATTAAAATTAGGCATTTTTTGTTTGTTTTTAATTAACAGGTGTCTAAATCATAACAAAACAGGTTTGTTTACAAATAAAGTGGTTCAAGTGGCGTTTTTTTATAGAACTTGGAAACAAATCTTATTTAATTTTATGTTTTTATTTCAGATCCTATACGATTATTTTTTTAATTATTTTTTTCCTATTTATTTTTTATAATGTTTATCAATATGAACGAATGTGGGCAAATTGGTGTACGAGTAAACAAATATTCACATATATATATATATATATATATGTGGACCATTAGAAAGCTTGAAATGCAAAAACTGGGTGCGGGGTGGGGGATGTGGGAGGTGCAGGAGGTGGGGTGCAGTCTTGGGGGATTCGGGGGTGGGAGGCGCGGTTGGGGTGGGGGTGCATTGCGGGGGCGAGGTGTGTGGTTTCGGGAGGGGAGGGGGGTTCAGGGGTTACCGTGAATCGCTCGGTGGCTCCAGGTACTAAACATAAAGTTCAATAGTCACATTCACAATCTGGCTGACTTTTAACGATAAACAAATTCATTCTAAAATCCTCTTTCTCCTATAAAACAGACACTCCGAACGAGACATTCCTATATAAATAAACAAATAGTAGATATATATCGCCACCCCCACAAACTTTTGTTAACATAGCTCGTATATACGTATAAATAAAGTAAAAGAAACTTATTTCTAAAGTTTAAAGTGAATTGAAGAGTGACGATTGAGAAATGTTTTTGATTTGCTCTACTTATAAAAGATTCTTTGAACTAAGAAATAAATAATAATAATAATAATTCACTCGCTCTCATGAATAAGGTTTATTTTAAATTGACTGCGCTACATATAATTAGTATTTGCTTTTGATTTGAATATAGTAAGAGATCCTTTTGAAAAAATATTGTTATATATATATATATATATATATATATATATATATATATATATATATATATTATAGAGAGAGAAGTAAGCAAATTTATTTCATTTAACTTATTTCAAATTTAGTCGAATATTTATTGATGTAGTTAGTAAAAGTTCAGAGGAACAAAACTATTCTCCTAGAAGTGATTCATATCACACACTATAATATATTATTTTAATATAAAGTTTTAGAATAAACAAGAGAAAAGTTTTAACTATTTACAACACAAATATTTAGAGCTTTACAATCTATTTTTCATCTTTGATGAACGACCAGCTACAAATTTCCAAAGCGAACGCCTTTTTTTAACCGACTTCAAAAAAGGAGGAGGTTCTCTATTCGACTGATTTTTTTTTTTTTTTTTTTTTGTGCCTATGTTACCTCATATCTCCGCCAATTCCTTAACCGATTTTGAAAAAAAATTTTTTGCATTGGGTCCAGTCTAGCTTCCGATTGGTCCCATTTTTTTTCGAATTTTTTTTCATAGGTATTAGACCTTTTTTATTAGGTTTGTTTAGACCTAACCTCTTTGTTTATTTATGAACCGATTTCGATGGTTCTTTTTTTATCCGAAAGGGGGTGTCTTAGGGATGGTGTCATATTAATTTGGTCAAGTTCTGATGATATGATCACTATTAATTAATAACATCACTAAAAAGAGAAAAAATAAAAATAATTTTTAAGAAAAAAATAAAAACCGACTTCAAAAAATTAAATGCAACAAATAAAATACACTAAAAGGTATAAAATAATTATTATCTTATTTAGTTACAACTAAACGACGAAATATTAACATGAAATTACTTTTTGAAGTCGGTGCCAAACATATACCTTTTATGAATCGCACTCGACGGATCTTACTTAGTACGTTTGGAGGGTATGCTCGCTTATAGGTATAGTTTGCTTGTCACCGACTTCAAAAAGTAATTTCATGTTAATATTTCGTCGTTTAGTTGTAACTAAATAAGATAATAATTATTTTATACCTTTTAGTGTATTTTATTTGTTGCATTGAATTTTTTTGAAGTCGGTTTTTATTTTTTCTTAAAAATTATTTTTTTGCACTAAAAATATAGAGAAATGAAAAAGCGCTAGAATTTTTAAGTTTTTCTTTGTTTATAATAAAACACAAATAAATCATATTTGAAAAGTTTTAACTAATAACAACACAAATATTTAGAGCTTTAGGTACAATCTATTTTTAGGGGCGATTGTGGATCAGTGGATAGAGTGTCGGACCGCTGGCCTGAAATACGATGGTTCGAGACTGAGTCTCGGAAGATCAGATATTTGCAGTCGCCTCCTCTTGGAAAGCAATGGCAACCTACCAAGAGTACAACTAAATGCCTAGTAACCTTCCAAACTAGCTGTTCGACCCGGCGTTAAAAGTAGGTCCAGTATATCTGTGTAAAAACAGCTATACCCACTCAGCACAGATATATGTGGAGAGGAGCCGAAACGTCAGGGAGACCTGATATGGCACTTACAAGAAGAATCTATTTTTTAACTTTGATGAACGACCAGCTACAAATTTCCAAAGCGAACTCAAGCTTGAGTTGTTTGCCATAAAAGAATTTAGTCTTTCTTGATTTTAAGTCGATTCTTCCACGTTTTCAGTAGAGGTTGCCATTAATAGTCAAAACATCAAAAATGGAATGCAATAAGGTTATTCCTCAAGTATTAGATAAGAATAGATCGTTATTTTTGAATTAAAGTCGATTCCTTCATGTCTTCAGCAATGGTTACCAATAAAACCGAAACGTCAAAAATCCAATATAGAATGGGTTTCCTCAAGTACTAGATGAGAATTTCGATGATTCTTTTTTTATTGGAAAGGAGGGTATTTTAGGGATAGTGTCATATTGATTTGGTCAAGTTCTGAAGATATGATCACTATTAATAACATCACTAAAAAGAGAAAAATAAAAATAATTTTTAAGAAAAAAATAAAACCGACTTCAAAAAATAAAATACACTAAAAGGTATAAAATAATTATTATCTTATTTAGTTACAACTAAACAACGAAATATTAACATAAAATTGCTTTTTGAAGTCGGTGCCAAACAAACTATACCTATAAGCGAGCATACCCTCCAAACGTACTAAGATCCGTCGAGTGCGATTCATAAAAGGTATATGTTTGGCACCGACTTTAAAAAGTAATTTCATGTTAATATTTCGTCGTTTAGTTGTATCTAAATAAGATAATAATTATTTTATACCTTTTAGTGTATTTTATTTGTTGCATTTAATTTTTTGAAGTCGGTTTTATTTTTTTCTTAAAAATTATTTTCAATCATTTGCTCATAAGAATTGAAGAGTTCTGTTATTTTGTCATTAATGATATCATTAGAACTCAACCAAAATAATATGGGACCACCCCTAAGGTACCTCCTTTCGAATGAAAAACTAATCATCGAAATCGGTCCACATGGTAAAAAGTTATTGCTGAACATAAATAAAAAATCCTCTCTTTTTCAAGTCAGTTAATAAATCTGTACCATTTGATTTGAAATTTTATCTCATTATTTTATTCCTTGTGCCATTTTAAAAATGTTTCTTAATAAATAATAGAGGACTTAATTTATGAATAAGATCATTAATAAACTTCCCTCTCGAAATGAATTAATAAGATGAATTAATTAAATTAGCGATTCTGCTGGGCATCTGGGCCAAAAGGCGCTACTTGTCCCAGAGCTTAGGGACTCAATATGCGCATGCGCACACAGCTGCTCCATTTAGATGATCAAGTTGGAAGGGCTGGTGGGGACGGTCCCCTGGCAGGGCTACATTTAACACATAGCGCATCACCTCCATTAAATAATATATCTACGGGACAATATGGGGAACGAGTGGATTATATTCCATGCCTAAGAATATCCAGCAGCTCATCCAATTAGAGTCTCTTGTTTAACCTTTTCGAAAGGCCCGAACGAATAGGTTACGGAAAAATTATGAACGATCACTTAACTCATTAAACCCGTTTCTTTTCTAATTCATGTTCAATTTAATAAATTGGATTAATCTATATTCAAGTTATGAATCAAATAAATTGTAAATATGCCAAAATTACAAATTCAAATTTAACGACGCCGATGGGTAATTGCGAATATCTAAAGGGAGAAAAATCACTATACTAATAAATTGAAGAGTGAATATAAAAATTTTTAAGAAAAAAATAAAACCGACTTCAAAAAATTGAATGCAACAAATATAAAATACACTAAAAGGTATAAAATAATTATTATCTTATTTAATTACAACTAAACGACGAAATATTAACACGAAATTACTTTTTAAAGTCGGTGCCAAACAAACTATACCTATATGCAGCGTACCCGCCAAACGTACTAAGTAAGATCCGTCGAGTGCGATTCATAAAAGGTATATGTTTGGCACCAACTTCAAAAAGTAATTTCATGTTAATATTTCGTCGTTTAGTTGTAACTAAATAAGATAATAATTATTTTATACCTTTTAGTGTATTTTATTTGTTGCATTTAATTTTTTGAAGTCGGTTTTTATTTTTTTCTTAAAAATTTTTATTTTTCTCTTTTTAGTGATGTTATTAATAGTGATAATATCATCAGAACTTGACCAAATTAATATGACACCATCCCTAAGACACCCCTTTCGGATAAAAAAAGAACCATCGAAATCGGTTCATAAACAAAGAGGTTAGGTCTAAACAAACCTACACTAATAAAAAGGTCTAATACCTATGAAAAAAATCGAAAAAAAATGGGACCAATCGGAAGCTAGACTGGACCCAATGCAAAAAAAATTTTCAAAATCGGTTGACAATTGGCGGAGATATAAGGTAACATAGGCACAAAAAAAAAAAAAAAAAAAAAAAAATTCAATCGAATAGAGAACCTCCTCCTTTTTGAAGTCGGTTAAAAAGAAAAACCTAGTAAAGGTATTAAAGAGGCTCCATTATTTTCTATAATAAAAAAAATTAGCTAATACAATTATCGATTTTTTTTTAAATCATAGTATTTGAAGCATAATTAAATCTATTGTTTACCTAATTATTAATTTGTTTTGTTTACAATATTTTATTGATTATTTATTTGTATTGTTGAAAAAGTAAATAAAGCTAAATCTACACGTTTATTTTAGCTCTTCTTTATTTTACTATATTATAACATAATTGGCGTCGAAGATGAACCAGGAACAGCCAAGTTAAGCTGGGCTGAGTTAACAGCTGAAGAGTTCGAATTATAGAGAGTCAACTGTATATAGTATATAGTTCTAGGTAAGGATTCACTTTTTTTTATGATAATGATGAGAGAAGGAGTTACACCAAAAAGGTGCAACCCCTATTGGCCTGGGTTGGCCCCTCCATCGTGAAAAGAAGAAGAAAGAATTTTATGGGTTGGGCGGGGGTCGAAGGTATCTGTGGATACGGGTCTTAAATAGCTGAAGGTTATAAGTCGCGGGAAAGATGGTGGCAGGGAGCGAGTTCCAGTCTCTGGAGGTCATAGGGATAAAAGAGTTGGCGAAAGCGCTTGTTCGACTTTTATCCAATTTGACAGCGAAGGGGTGCTGAGCGTTAGAAAACCGCGTGTTTCTAGTAAAGAGGGCATTAGGGGGGATAAGTGATTTCAGCTCGACTGAACAGACACCGTGATAGTATCTGTAGTACAGGGAAAGGGGAGAAACGGTTCTTCGGTGAGCCAGGGAGTCGAGAACTTCGTTTGTAGTTACTGTTCACTAAGGTGGGAACGCGTGCTATAGTATATACCGGGTGAGTTTTTTATCTTGAGACAGTCTTATAACTCAAAAACAGGGCATTATATTTAATAAGTTGCAAATAAAAGTTTATTTATATCAAGGGGGAAACTAAATTCCGTTATTATTTGTCGACGTAGAACAAGCTTTCGAGGGCATTTCAAGGTCAAGTTCTGTTTTTTAAATAGAACTCTATATTTTTCTTTACGTCTCCTTAATCTACAAAAAAAACTGAACAACTTTCATAAGAACTATTTTTTTATACGACATCAAATAAACAAAATATATGAATCAATTAGATCTCTAAAAAAATTTTAATAATTATTTAACTTAATTATATTATAATAATGATAAAATAATTAATGAGTAAATAATTAATAAATAATTATTAAATTGAAAAGTCACAACAATGAAAATAAGAAACTAAAGATTTGAGCATCTTTTTTTTGAAAATAGTTGAATGTTTTCCAAAAATCAGCTCAGGTTCAGATTAACCAAGATGTATTTTAAAAGTGAAAGAATTCAATCAATCTTTAGGACAAATTCTAAGATTTTAATAGAAATTATTAAAGTGATGTACAGAGAGATTCATCCCTCAGTGAACCTGAGAACTAACATGCTCGGGCAGTAAGCTCACACCCTCGAGACAAAAAAGAGAGAGGTTTTTTTGTTTCGAGGGTGTGAGCTGACTGCCCGGAAAGCATGTTAGTTCTCAGGTTCGACTCTGAGGGGATGAATCCCCTCTGACATCGCAATTTAATAATATTTCTATTAAAATCTTACAATTTGTCCTAAAGATTGATTGAATTCTTTCACTTTTAAAATGAAAATAAGGGTTTATAATGATATTAAAATTCTTTATACTCAAATTTAAGAGATTATTTTCTACTTAATAGAACTATTTAAAATTCCTGAGCATAAAAAAGTTTTTTCTCTTGTCAATCCAGTAGATAGTTATATTGTATTACCATAATAAAAATGGAGCATTTGTTTGTTGAAGACAGAATTGAAACGGTCTTAATTTATGAGGTGAATGTGAAAGAAGTGTTATGGAGATGCCATTAAAATGGATGCCGAGCGTTTTCCTGATAGGAATAGACCCTCACAAGCTTCATTTTATTGTGTTGTAAATCTATTAAAAAAAATAAGGAAATTGAACTGGAATTCATCCAGAAGACTTGCGATACACTCTGGAATGTCACGGAATAGTGTCAGAAAATTATTAATTATTATTAAATTATTTATTTAGTAATTAATTATTTGATCATTATTACTTGATAATTAAGTTGAATAATTGTTAAGAATAGTGATTTTTTTTAAGATCTAATTGATTTAATATTTTGTTTATTTGATGTCGTATAAAAAATAGTTCTAATGAAAGTTGTTCAGTTTTTTTTTTTGTAAATTTCGGCAATGTAAAGAAAAATATAGGTTTCCATTTAAAAAACAGAAGTTGACCTCGAAATACCCTTGAAAGCTTGTTCTAGGTCAACAAACAATAGCTTAGTTTAGTTTCCCTTCTAATATAAATAAACTTTTATTTTTAAACTTTTTACTTTACCATACAGGGTATGGTCAATGGTGTAATCGTGCATGAAAAAAGTGGTTTTTTTCTTTATTTTTTTCAAAATATCTAAAAAACGGCTGAAACTATTTCGATTAAAAAAATTTAGCAAAACCAGGGCATTTCTGGTCTACAAAAAAGCTCTAATAAGTGAACATCGAAAAAATTATATTTTTCGAGATAATAATTGTTTTGTCAAAATGTCTGTTATGTAGTTAGTTAGTCTGTGCGTTACCAAATTTTGTGGACGAGCTAGCTCAAAAACTAGTGTGAATATCGAAACCAAATTTCACACGTAGTTTTGGTCCATTAATTTTTCGTTTATTGGGCCACGCAGGTGGGGGCCTCCACTAACAAGAAATATTTACATAATCGGGTGAATTTAATTACAGGATTATTTACATAATTATAGGAATATTAACATAATATATTTACAAAAAAAAATTTCTTTTTTCTTTTTTTTCTTTTATATACAATTTCTAGCGTATGGCGATTTCCCTATAAGTTCTCCTGTTGAAGCTGTAAAAATTCATTAATGAACCCCTCATCGCCCTGAAGGTCATATCGTATAAAGTTCTCTGAGAAATTCCCAGGGCGACAAGGGGAGGCACCGCTTTATGCCACCACACTCCCTTCCACGAGAGTGTGATGGCTTCAACTCTCACAGAACCCGAGCCCACCCCAAACCTTGCCGCAATGTTGCTCACCAGACTGGAGTTGCTTAGATTTTGATTTCTGATTAGATTTTGGTGCATATCGACCCAAAATTAAGGGGGTCGAGGGGGGGGGGTAAAAATTAAAAATCTAGGTCGTTTGAGCAAACTCAACCAAATTTTGTATACATAATCAGTGGAGCCCCAGAAGTCTAAAAGTGCAAAATCTAACAGCCCAAAATGGGGGGGGGGGGCGGAGGGTCAAAAAATGAAAATCTTGGCCTTTTACCAAACTCAACCAATTTTTGTATACATAATCAGTGGGTCCCCAGAGGTCTAAAAATGCAAAAACTAACCCCCCCTACATGATTATAAATAATTTTATTAAATATTAAATATAAGTGAGGGGCTAGGTTGTATGGTAAAGTCAAGTGGATGGCCACATCAGAACACGTCAGCTTATTTTCATATAATGCTTTGTTTTTGAGTTATAAGACTGTCTCAAGATAAAAAACTCAACCGGTATAATTATTTTATGACCTCTCCTAAAGAAGTGATACACAGATCCAGAAATTTCCCTATTTCGCCCCACTGTAGGGCGTAGCCCCCTAGCCAACAAGATGCCCAGCGAAGGATCATTTCGCAGCTGGTAAATTTATATTCGAAATTTCTCTGTTAAAAATAATACTCATTGTTGTAGCTCTCAATTTATTTTTCTTTCGAAATGATATTTCGTTTGAGTTGAATTCCCTCTGCGGCAAGTTAAACGTTATTCTCTATTTCTCTTCCAAGTTCTCTGAATGTCATTTCATCGGTTGGACTCGTAAAGATTGAGAAATGAAATTGTGCATCGACACTATATATGACTCTTTCTGCTTATATATATTGGATGGGAATGAGAAATTTCTAACTTTCTTATAGAGTCCGTAAAATGGTAACAATTCTTGGTTGATTGAAAAGCAGTAACTCCCAAAGGGCTTTGTTCTCTCTGTCAACTCATCTTACTTCTTTGACTATACTATAGCACACTCGGCAATATAAATAAACTTAGGAAAACAAACAGTTTCCAGACAATAATTTATCAATGTCCTATCGATTCACTTCAATTATTATAGCTAGATAATAAATAGTAGAAGTTTCCCTCAACTCAAGATTTGTGGCTTCGATTTGTGTTTGGGAGAAAAACAATCATTCGAATTTGTCATTTAGATATATTATTGTTTGCTTGTTGGTCAAGAAAATGAAGTGGAGAATTATTTCCAGAAGAGCTATATCTATATATATATATACGAGCTTCGAGGGCGTGCCGAAGGCTGGTGCCCTGGCGGGCAGCGTCTCGGTCCAAAAATTTTATTCCTCTTAAAAAACCACACTCCAAATGTATACCGGTAAACTACCGAAAATACATCGTCTCTTAAAAGTTTCGCCTCTTTAACTTTTGAGTGGCGAGGGGGGGGGGGGGGAATAATGATCAATATATTTAATGTTTCTTAATTCAAAATGAATTGGAGTCTTTCATTTCAAAATTCGAGTCCAAATTAGAAATTAGAATTTCAAATTTTGCCTGGTTAATGAAAATCGATTGGAGCCGCGCTGACAATTATATTTCAAATTTGCCTCGTTAATTAATATATATTCAATGTTTCTTAATTTAAATTCTATTGGTGTTTTTTCATTTTCATTCGAGTTCAAATGAATACAATATTATCTCGACACAAAGTCCAAATCAAAAATATCTAGTTTTAGTAAGAGAAACCAAGAAAGAAATATTAATGTCGCAATGGAGTAATCGGTAGAGCCAATGACTATAGTTCAAGAGTTCGTCGGTTCGATTCTAGGCAAGAGCGTAATTTTTTTAGAGAAATTTCTCTAAGCGTTGTTACAAATTAATCTAGACGAATATTATATAGTATAATCCGTAGTGTGTATGTGCTTGATCGACCCACGCCTAAACCACTGAACGTATCGAAACCATATTCACACCATATGTTTGTTTAGTGCTCCGGATGGTTTATCTAAATTTTGGGCCAAATCGGTTTGATTTGATTTCACACGATTTTACATAATTAAATTAATTATTCTCAGGTAGAAGAATGCCAATCTTGGGGTTTTAAAAAAGGTTTCTCTTTCTTTTGTACCCAGGCAGACAATGGGTTTGGGTTAATTCATTGTTCTCAAAGGCCTTGAAGAAGTATTGTGATTATATTATAGATATATTTTGTTTTCCCTAAACTTTAGAATTAAAATAAATAATGTTTTTATAAAGAACCTCTAAATAAAATCCTTCGTGTGTATGTATGTGTATCGACCCACGCCTAAACCACTGAACGTATCGAAACTATATTCACACCATATGTTTGTTTAGTAGTTTATCTAAATTTTGGGCCAAATCGGTTTGGTTTGATTTCACACGATTTTATATTTAATCGATTGACAGCTACGCTCAAGAAATAGATAATAATGCCATATTAAATTGAAAGTTTTTGCTGAGAGTAGGCAGAATTTTTTATATATTAGAAGGAGACAATAAAAGAGTGTATTTTGTTGGAATTATAAATTTTATTTATTTATAACGAGACTAGTAGGCTTCGAGGTCTCTTCATCAGTCTATTACTGACCCAGGAATTAATTTATGAATCTTTCATTCATAAATTAATTCCTGTGAATACATTGTATTAGACTGATGAAGAGGGCAAAGCCCGAAATATAGTCTGGTTATGAATCAATAAATTTATAATTCCAGCAGAAATATATTCGTTTTATTGTCTCCTTCGATAATAATATATTTTTGCCCCAATAGGTGGCGCTGCGGTCGAGATAGATATATCTGTAAATACATTTAATTTACTAATTATTATAAGGTTTAGATGTATAAGTAAAAAGTTTAAGTATATATGTAATGAGTTAAATTATTTCTTGGAGCTGATTTTTAATTAATAAAATATATTTAATTAAAATACAGTTGAACAAAATTATATTGCAAACAAACTTTTGGCCGTCTCGAGACGCTGCCCGCCAGGGCCAAACTGCCTGGAGGGCCAAGGTGGAGAGGGCGCTGCCGGACGCAGCTTGTGTACTTATATACTTGTGTAATAAGAATTTATATTCGAAAACACACAAATAAATTGGGTATTTTTAAAGTTCTCTAATGTTTATGTGTATATTATCTGCATTTTGGGACAATTTTTTAAAGAAAATATTATAAAAATGATGTAAATTTTAATATTCAATATATAATCAATAAATTATGAAGTACATATATTAGTTAGAACGAAGAATACTGGGGAAACACTTCATGGATATTGCACCACGATAATGCACCAGTTAACAATGCATTGATTATTCGTCAATTTTTGGCCAAAAATAATACAAAAATCATGCAACATGTTTTTGAGAAACCGATTCGATATATATACCGGGTGAGTTTCTTATCTTGAGACAGCCTTATAACTCAAAAACAGTGCATTAATGAAAAAAGTTTCAAATAAAAGTTTATTTATATGGAGGGGGAAACTAAACTACGCTATTGTTTGTTTACCTACAACAAGCTTTCAAGGGTATTTCAAGGTCAAGTTCTGTTTTTTAAATGGAAACCTATATATTTGTTTACATATTCTGAATCTACGAAAAAAACTGAACAACTTTCATAAGAACTATTTTTTTATTCTACATCAAATAAAAAAATATTAAATCAATTAGATCTCAGAAAAAAACCCTAATAATTATTTTTAACAATTATTCAACTTAATTATCATATAATAATGATCAAATATTTAATTATTAAATAAATAATTTAATAATAATTAATAATCTAATAAATCTTCCACACTGTTCTGTGATATTTCATAGTTTTATTTCAAGTTTTCTGGATGAATCCCAGTTTCAATGTCGTTATTTTGGCATGTTTCAGTTTCTTCGTACCCTTTTACATTTCATGTTTTTTTAACAGATTTACAACACGATAAAATGAAGCTCTTGAGGGTGTATCCCTGTCAGGAATTGCTCGGCATCTATTTCAATGGCAGCCCCATAACACTACTTCCATATTCACCATAAATTAAGACCATTTCAATTCTGACTTACACAAAAAAATGCTCAATTTTTATTATAGTAATACAATATAACTATCTACTGGATTGATACGAGAAATAAACTTTTTTAAACTCAAGAATTTTAAGTTGTTCTAATAAGTAGAAAATAATCTCTTAAATATGTGTATAATGAAGTTTTAACATCATTATAAACACTTATTTACATTGTTTTGAATTTTCGATTTAATAATTATTTATTTAATAATTAATTATTTAATCATTATTATTTGATAATTAAGCTGAATAATTGTTAAAAATAATTATTAGGGTTTTTTTCTGAGATCTAATTGATTTAATATTTTGTTTATTTGATGTCGAATAAAAAAATAGTTCTTATGAAAGTTGTTCAGTTTTTTTTGTAGATTCAGAATATGTAAACAAATATATAGGTTTCTATTTAAAAAACAGAACTTGACCTTGAAATATCCTTGAAAGCTTGTTGTAGGTAAACAACCAATACCGTAGTTTAGTTTCCCCCACTATATAAATAAACTTTTATTTGAAACTTTTTCATATAATGCACTGTTTTTGAGTTATAAGACTGTCTCAAGATAAAAAAACTCGGTATATACAAGAATTGGTTGTTTAATATAATAAGATATAATGTTTCAATTTCCTTTATTTACAAAGTGAATATCAGTGAAGCACATTTTTTCTTCCACTAAAAGGTCGTATATAAATAAATATATACCAAGTAGTATAGATAAGTGAAAATGAATTATATTAATAGAAAACCCATAGAAGAAATATTGGGGTTTTTTTTGCTATCTTGTAAGATTTGCACATTCGAATTCATATTTTTTACTGATCGATTCCAAGTGAGAAGAAATGAATAAACGTTTTCTTCCATCTCCAATTCGTCAGGATAGTGTGGGAGTATTAGCAGCAGTAGGGCGAAAAAAGAAAAAGCAATTTAAGGCCCATGATCGACAACCCATCGCGGCTTGACGCCTTGATGAGCTTTCCAGTTGATTTGCAAATTGGGCCAGGATTATTGAGAAATCGAAATCTTACCATATATCTAAAGGAAATCCTGTTTAAGATTAGAAAAGACAAGCCACTCATTCATTCAATGGAAACCAATCAAGTGAAGTTGACGTGCTTTACGAGGAAATATTTAATATTTAGTGTACTCTGCTTTTTAGGGTTCTGTTTGAAAAGTAAAACGGGACCCTATTAATGTCGTTTTTATGTTTTATTCACTAATTTAATTGTCAATACATAATATGTTTAAATAAGCTGAGGTAGTTCTGATGTGGCCATCCACTTAACTTTACCATACAACCTGGCCCCTCACTTATATTTAATCTATATATATATATAGTTTTTAAGGAATTTGGTGTTGGTATCAGTGGTGAAACATTTTTTAAAATTATTGGATAAAAAATACTTGGTAGGTTTCACATTAAGATATAAAAAAATAAAACGAATTTATTTTTAGAGAATCTTTAATCTCGATATATATATTTCGGGTGACTAACCCATCTTCAGGAGATACAGGAAGTAACTGATCTGAATAAGTCGAAATTAAATACAAGTCAATGGTAAAATTTATTTTTTAAGAAAACAAAAGAGTAAATATTTAAAATTAGTGGAGGGAGAAAAGGTAGGAGGTCTACTTTGGATTAATTTTGAATGGCCTTTTGAGAAAGGAGGATTTAAATTTGAATACAACTCAATGCTAAAATTTATTTTTAAATAACAAGGCAAGTAAATATGGGGAGAGGTGGGTCTACTTTGATTGTTTTGAATGGCCTTTGAGAAAGGAATTAATTTTAAGGTGACAAAAGAGTAAATATTTAAAATTCGTGGAGGGAGAAGTCTATTTTGTTTAATTTTGGAGATCTCTGAGAAATGAGAATTTACACACAAAAAGACTTGCAAATATTTAAAGAATGTAATCAATGATTGTACTTTTTTTAACTTCTAATTGATTATTTAGTATATTCGTTCTTATTTGAGAGAGAATTTTATTTCAGTTGACTCTAAAAATCTAAACGTAAGCCTCTTCTCGTGAACGGAACTAGGTGGCTAATAGAAGAGGTGTTTGATTCAAATGTAGATGATTGGCGAAGGTAGAAGTTGATTCCATATTAATATCATCTGATCTGTCCGAGACTTATTAAAGGCTCTTCATGTTCTGAGTAGCGAGTTCTAAAAGAGCGTCCAGTTTGTCTATGTAGATTGCGTCGCAATTATCACAAGTCAATTTATATACCCCTGATTTATCTAATTTATGAATTTTGTCTAATTTATTATTAATTAGCTGTGAACCTAAAGTGTTTTTATTATATAAAGCAGGAGTTATACCAGACGTTCTAAGATTTGAAGCTATAGGGTTTGTAACATGGTTCGAAATGAAGGGGAGTCTTTTAAATATTTTAACAGTTCCGGAATTTAGTGAGTGTGTATGAGAGATACTTATTTTTTGATTAATTTTTTTGTAAATTTTATTAATTATCAGTTTGTTGTAGCCATTATTCATAGCTATATTATAAATTATATTTAGTTCATTGTTAAAATCTGAAGTGTCCATTGGTATTGAAATAAGTCTGTAGATCATCGAATAAAAAGCGGCAAATTTAGTGTTAGTAGGGTGGTTGGACGAAAATGGAATCACTGTGTCTCGAAAGTATCTTTTCTAAAAATTTTGTAATTAAGTTTGTTTTTCGAAATAGTTAGATCGAGAGGTTTTTATTTCCAATTTCGGAAGTGATGTTATATTAGAGTGAAGTAGTATTTTAGTGCAATTTTGGAAAGAAATCAATTGGTCTAAGAGTGCCTGACCATATTAAAAAAATATCATCAACGTATCTACGCCAAAATACAATTTGTTGATTAATATGGTCAGGCACTCTTAGACAATTGAGCTCTTTCCAAAATTACTTAAACTCTCTTCACTCTAATATAGAATTCACTTCCGAAATTGGAAATAAAACCCTTTCTTTTTGGACCTCCAAATAACTATTTCGAAAAACAAACTTAATTACAAAATTTTTAGAAAAGATACTTTCACAGACACAGTGATTCCATTTTCGTCCAACCACCCTACTAACACTAAATTTGCCGCTTTTTATTCGATGATCTACAGACTTATTTCAATACCAATGGACACTTCAGATTTTAACAATGAACTAAATATAATTTATAATATAGCTATGAATAATGGCTACAACAAACTGATAATTAATAAAATTTACAAAAAAATTAATCAAAAAATAAGTATCTCTCATACACACTCACTAAATTCCGGAACTGTTAAAATATTTAAAAGACTCCCCTTCATTTCGAACCATGTTACAAACCCTATAGCTTCAAATCTTAGAACGTCTGGTATAACTCCTGCTTTATATAATAAAAACACTTTAGGTTCACAGCTAATTAATAATAAATTAGACAAAATTCATAAATTAGATAAATCAGGGGTATATAAATTGACTTGTGATAATTGCGACGCAATCTACATAGGACAAACTGGACGCTCTTTTAGAACTCGCTACTCGGAACATGAAAGAGCCTTTAATAGTCTCAGCAGATCAGATGATATTAATATGGAATCAACTTCTACCTTCGCCAATCATCTACATTTGAATAAACACACCTCTTCTATTAGCCACCTAGTTCCGTTACATTTCGAAAGAAAGGGCTTACGTTTAGATTTTTTAGAGTCAACTGAAATAAAATTAGCTCTCTCAAATAAAACGAATATACTAAATAATCAATTAGAAGTTAAAAAAAGTACAATCATTGATTACATTCTTTAAATATTTGCAAATTTGTTTTGTGTGTAAATTCTCATTTCTCAGAAGACCATTCAAAATTAAACAAAATAGACTTCTCCTCCACGAATTTTAAATATTTACTCTTTTGTCATCTTAAAAATTAATCTTACCATTGAGTTGTATTCAAATTCGAAATCCTCTTTTCTCAAAAGGCCATTCAAAATTAATCCAAAGTAGACCTCCTACCTTTTCTCCCTCCACTAATTTTAAATATTTACTCTTTTGTTTTCTTAAAAAATAAATTTTACCATTGACTTGTATTTAATTTCGACTTATTCAGATCAGTTACTTCCTGTATCTCCTGAAGATGGGTTAGTCACCCGAAATATATATATCGAGATTAAAGATTCTCTAAAAATAAATTCGTTTTATTTTTTTATATCTTAATGTGAAACCTACCAAGTATTTTTATCCAATAATTTTATATATATATATATATATATAAAATTAAGGTTTTGTCTGTACATTGCTCCAAATCACGCCAAATTTTGGTTGCACACGTTTCAAGCAAAGTTATGAACGAAAACACCCTCAACAAAATTCCTGTCTGTATGTCTGTCTGTGTGTCATGTCTGGTTTCCGCGAAAAGTTGTTGCTCACGATTCACGTAAAAACGGCTGAAGTGATTATTATGAAATTTCATATTTACATCAGATGTCTTCTAACTTACGTTTTTAGCTATATAACGTTTTGATATTTTGAACCCAGAAGGGGTTTGGGGTGGGGGGGGGGGGCGCACGAATGAAAATTATCAAATAACTCCTAAACTAATTAATCCTACGGCAAATTTTATGGTAATCAAAGTTGTAGGAGATGTGATTTTTAACAACTTTTGTTTAAAAAATTTTTACCAAAAACCCACCCAAAAAGGAGGGGAGGGTGAAAGATTGTAAATTCTTACCCTTGGAGCAAACTCAACCAAATTTTGTATACATAACCTCTGGGCCTCTAGAGAGCTAGAAATGCAAAAACTAACCACCCAAAATGGGGGGGGGGGTCAAAAAATGAAAATTCTTTCTCTTGTGCCAAACTCAACCAAATTTTGTATACATAATCTGTGGGTCACTAGAAGGCTAGAAATTCAAAAACTGGGTGCGGGGGTGAGGAGTGAGGCGGAGTAGGGTGGGGTGCAGGGGGTGATGCGGGGGTGTGGTGCGCAGGGGGGATGGGGTGCGGGGTCCGAGGTGGGTGGGTTGCGGTTTGTGGTGTGGGGACGGGGGTTGGGAACGGGTGCGGTGGTGGGAGTGTTGAAGGGGGTTTGGGGGTAGTAGGTTAGGGTGCGGAATGGAGTGTTGGGGTGGTGGTGTGGGGACGGGGTTGGCCATGGTGCGGGGGTGGGGATGCTGGGTGGGTTTCGGGGGGTATTGGGTGGGAGTGGGGGGTAGGGTTCGAGGGCTGGGAGGCCAGGGGGTGTGCCCCCTGGCTAGCAAGAGGCCGCCGAAGGCGGGCCTTGCAGCTAGTATTTAATAAAATTATATAATTAATAGTTTTTGCATTTTTAGTCTTCTGGGGGTCCACTGATTATGTATATAAAATTTGGTTGAGTTTGCTCAAATGGCCTAGATTTTTAATTTTTAACCCCCCTTCACCCTCCCCCACTTAATTTTTGGTCGATATGCACCAAAATATAATCAGCTCTTAATCTCAATGGACGAAAACTACCTGTGAAATTTGGTTTTGATATTCAAACTAGTTTTTGAGCTAGCTCGTCCACAAAAATTTGGTAACGCACAGACTAACAGACATTTTGACAAAACAATTATTATCTCAAAAAATATAATTTTTTTGATGTTCACTTATTAGAGATTTTTTGTAGAGCGAAATGCCATGGTTTCGCTCAATTTTTTTAATCAAAATACTTTAAGCCTTTTTTGAGATATTTCGAAAAAAAAGATGGAAAAAATCACTTTTTTCATGCACGATTATAATACTTGACCATACCCTATAGGGTAATGTAAAAACAACAGTAAATTACGTGCTTAACATAACTATTATGAATTAGGTATTATTATTATTATGATATTATGCATGCAAGCAAGGTGAGTTTACCCAGGTCACCAAAATAGCTAGGACTGGCCCTTAGGGGTCTGAGGGGCGGGGCACGATAAGATTGAACATGAAGACCCGGGTAAGCTCTTGCCAGCCCTAGTAAATACAAAGTTATTAAAGGAAAGATACTTTTGAAGATTTTCACATTTTTCCTAGTTAGGTCTTTGACCAGGTTTCTTTAAAAACGAGGATGGCGTTTGCTCTTGGCATCGGGTTATTGCACAGATTTTTATATTACTTTTTGTCTTCTGATGGAAATTAATAGGGTGGCCCAATAAAACAAATATTTTTTTATTTTTGATCTCCAATGAAAATATGTTAATTTAACATGCTTTTAAAATGAAAAATAAAAATCTCAGCTCGATTAAAAAAACTTTTAAGAGGTCGCTCAAGATTTTTAAAAAATTTTCAAAATGGTAGAAAATTGATTTTTTTCATTATGTTATTATTGCCTCTGTTGAAAATTAAAAATATTCTGAAAATTTCAAAAGGATATATGAACTTATAGAGGCCGCTCTAGATTTTTTTACTTTACCTTACAGGGTATGGTCAAGAATTGTAATCGTGCAAGAAAAAGTGTTTTTTTCCTTCTTTTTTTCGAAATATCTAAAAAACGGCTGAAACTATTTCGATTAAAAAAATGGAGCGAAACCATGGCATTTAGGTCTACAAAAAAGCTCTAATAAGTGAACATCGAAAAAATTATATTTTTCGAGATAATAATTGTTTTGTCAAAATGTCTGTTAGTTAGTCTGTGCGTTACCAAATTTTGTGGACGAGCTAGCTCAAAAACTAGATGTGAATATCAAAACCAAATTTCACAAGTAGTTTTGGACCATTGAGATTAAGAGCTGATTAGATTTTCGTGCATATCGACCCAAAATTAAGGGGGTGTAGGGGAGGGGGTTTAAAATTAAAAATCGTTTGAGCAAACTCAACCAAATTTTGTATACATAATCAGTGGGTCCCAAGAATTCTAAAAATGCAAAAACTAACCGCCCGAAATGGGGGGGCGGAGGGTCAAAAAATGAAAATCTTGGCCATTTACCAAACTCAACCAAATTTTGTATACATAATCAGTGGGCCCACAGTAATCTAAAAATGCAAAAACTAACCCCCCCCTCCCCTACATGATTATAAATAATTTTATTAAATATTAAATATAAGTGAGGGGCCAGGTTGTATGGTAAAGTCAAGTGGATGGCCACATCGGAACAAGTCAGCTTATTTTAATTTTTAAAGTAGTGTACTTTAGATGTTTTCGAGTGACATGTAAATATTAAAATTGGTTGTTGACAACTTATCGAATAGAAATTAAGCACGAGAAGAAATAAACTGCAACGGATCGTTGCTAAACTTTATCCAAATTCATTTGAAATATTAATATGTTTATTCCTTTATTATTAATCAGATATCACTTGCAATTTGCAGTTCATGTTGACTTTAATTCAAAAATAATGATCGATTCTCATTTAATAGTCGAGGAATAACCATTTTATATTGGATTTTTGACGTTTCGGTTTAAATTGGTAACCATTGCTGAAGACATGGAAGAATCGACTTAAAATCAAAAATAGCGATTGATTCTCATCTATTACTTGAGGAATAATAATTCTACATTAGATTTTTGACGCTTCGATTATTATTGGCAACCATTGCTGAAGACATGGAGGAATCGACTTAAAATCAAAAATAACGATCGATTCTTATCTAATACTTGAGGAATAACCTTATTGCATTCCATTTTTGATGTTTTGACTATTAAAGGCAACCTCTACTGAAAACGTGGAAGAATCGACTTAAAATCAAAAAGACTAAATTATTTTATGGCAAACAGCTCAAGCTTGAATTTGAAATTTATTTATTTATTTATTATTTACAAAACTCTGTTCAATCCTGGCCTATAGGGTTAGTGTAACACTTGTATCAATGTTGTCGCGGACAGGAAATGTTGTTGTAAATTTTGTTTGAAATCTTAAAGGAATTCTATTTTTTTTATTGTCATTGCTACTACAGCCAGATGTAATGAAGGGCGATTGGCATCCGGACCCCGAATTGCTTTTAGCACCCCCCCCCTATATCCCCTTTCCGCCCAATGTGTTCTAATTCAACCCTTGCCTAAGATATAGCGAACTTTTTTTCATCAACAGCACACATCTTCCAGCAACGGCCGTGCGAGACAAAAGAATCCACAATCTACGAGGTTCACGATTACCATTAGTAGGCCATTATAATCCTTTCGGGATTATGATTCTGCCCGCTATAAACAAACAAATAATAATCTTTAAAGAATTAGGTGTCGGTTCTAGGTGAAACATTTAATAGATAATAAGTAAAAATATATTTTTCTAGATGGGTTTCACAAATAAAACAAATATATGTTTTGAGTTTTTGATCTCGATATATATTTTTAATAATTTACTATTGTTTCTTTCAAGTTCTTAACCCCTCCTCCCTTAACTTATTCTACTTCTTCCTTTATTTCTAAGCCCAGGGATAATTCTAAGCCCTTAGTTAAACTCCTTTGTTCATTTGTCTATTAATACAATAACCAATACTGCATTCTTTCCCCCCACCATGTACGTTCCTCCCAATTGAACTTCACTTATAGATCTGTTTCCAATTTTAAATTTAGTTTTCTTTTTAACCGACTTCAAAAAGGAGGAGGTTCTCTATTCGATTGAACTTTTTTTTTTTTTTTTTTTGTGCCTATGTTACCTCATATCTCCGCCAATTGTCAAACCGATTTTGAAAATTTTTTTTGCATTGGGTCCAGTCTAGCTTCCGATTGGTCCCATTTTTTTTCGATTTTTTTTCATAGGTATTAGACCTTTTTTATTAGGTTTGTTTAGACCTAACCTCTTTGTTTATGAACCGATTTCGATGGTTCTTTTTTATCCGAAAGGGGGTGTCTTAGGGATGGTGTCATATTAATTTGGTCAAGTTCTGATGATATAATCACTATTAATAACATCACTAAAAAGAGAAAATAAAAATTTTTAAGAAAAAAATAAAAACCGACTTCAAAAAATTAAATGCAACAAATATAAAAATACACTAAAAGGTATAAAATAATTATTATCTTATTTAGCTACAACTAAACGACGAAATATTAACATGAAATTACTTTTTGAAGTCGGTGCCAAACATATACCTTTTATGAATCGCACTCGACGGATCTTACTTAGTACGTTTGGCGGGTACGCTCGCTTATAGGTATAGTTTGTTTGGCACCGACTTCAAAAAGTAATTTCATGTTAATATTTCGTCGTTTAGTTGTAACTAAATAAGATAATAATTATTTTATACCTTTTAGTGTATTTTTATATTTGTTGCATTTAATTTTTTGAAGTCGGTTTTTATTTTTTCTTAAAAATTTTTATAATCTAATGATGGCTATAATCGAAGTTATATCGGGAAGATTGGGACTATATTTTTTTATTTTGGACCGAGACAACGTATATTTTACTTATTATCTGAACATTATGTTCAACCTAGTGTTGGACGCTTTTAGGATTTAACACTAGAACGCCCGAAGCCGTCAATTTGACGGTTTTCACATTTCATTTCTCTTTCATTTCGTTACTATTTAAGTTAGAACTTTGAAACTCGCTGACTTTTAATCATTTTTGAATAGCTTTCTAATAAAAAAAATAGCACCCTATGAATTTTTATTTAGGAGAAAATTATGGATTTACCAAGAACGCCCAAAAGCCGTCAATTTGACGGTAACACTTTTTTACCCCAATTTTTATATTTTAAATTAATTTTTCAAATACGAATAATTCCCATTCTTTTTTTGGAACATTTCCATCCTTTTTGACCCTCGTATTATTTTTTGTTCTGCCTTTTTTTTTAATTTACAATCTTCCTTGAAAAACTTGGGGTAAAATAAAAAAAATATGTTTCTTTATGTCAATTTTTTTTATCTTTTGATGATTCACTTTATTATTTTACAACATTTCGAGGGAACCTACTGTTTTGAAATCCATATATATATATATATGTCGAGCCCCTAGTCTTGCCATTTCATTTTTGTTCCGCCCTTAGAATTATCAACAACAAATTTCTCTCTCAATTTCTCGTGAGTTTTTTTCGTATATTTGTTTTTTTTTATTTCAATATTATTTATAATGGCACGAGGTCTCAGTGAAGCTGAAATATTAGAAATTTTAAAAAATATTACACCGGATAATTCAGAAGGAGATTCATTAGCTGAATCAGGAGAGGAAAATAAAAATAAAAATGTAATATATTAATATGTATTTTTAATATATAATTTGATAATATAATTATATTTATTATTAGAAAAAAATAAAAAAAAAATATTAAATAAAAGGAAACAGAATGATTTTATTTAGTTTGAGTGTTGAAAAATGCAAGTCGTCAAATTGACGGCATCCGGGCGTTCTAGTGTTAAATAATTTTTAAGAAAAATAAAAACCGACTTCAAAAAAATTAAATGCAACAAATAAAATACACTAAAAGGTATAAAATAATTATTATCTTATTTAGTTACAACTAAACGACGAAATATTAACATGAAATTACTTTTTGAAGTCGGTGCCAAACAAGCTATACCTATAAGCGAGCATACCCTCCAAACGTACTAAGCAAGATCCGTCGAGTGCGATTCATAAAAGGTATATGTTTGGCACCAACTTCAAAAAGTAATTTCATGTTAATATTTCGTTGTTTAGTTGTAACTAAATAAGATAATAATTATTTTATACCTTTTAGTGTATTTTATTTGTTGCATTTAATTTTTTGAAGTCGGTTTTTATTTTTTCTTAAAAATTATTTTTATTTTTCTCTTTTTAGTGATGTCATTAATAGTGATCATATCATCAGAACTTGACCAAATTAATATGACACCATCCCTAAGACACCCCCTATCGGATAAAAAAAGAACCATCGAAATCGGTTCATAAACAAAGAGGTTAGGTCTAAACAAACCTAATAAAAAAGGTCTAATACCTATGAAAAAAAAACGAAAAAAAAATGGGACCAATCGGAAGCTAGACTGGACCCAATGCAAAAAAATTTTTCAAAATCGGTTGAGAATTGGCGGAGATATGAGGTAACATAGGCACAAAAAAAAAAAAAAAAAAAAAAAAAAAATTGAATAGAGAACCTCCTCCTTTTTTGAAGTCGGTTAAAAAATTCAATCGAATAGAGAACCTCCTCCTTTTTTGAAGTCGGTTAAAAATAGAGATGCAAGTAGCACGACTGGAATTAAAATGACTGTGATCAGCCAACAGGACAAAATGTCTCTAGACACGTGTACGAATTAAGATCAAGCTCTGCCCTATATGTTGCCTAATCTGCAAAGTCTATGAAATCGTGTAGGTACTTTCAACATGCCAAGACCGTTTGATTCATAGTTAATGATCAACGTAAATTCCGTTAATTTTGGGGTGTGTAGGTAATTTAATAATAAATCGAACAACCCCTCTCCCCGTGCTTATATAATTAGATTTTGAAATTTCGCTACATTATCTATGATCTATATAAGAACGTCAACAACACTTCCAGTCTCTGTTTAATTTGATGTGAGTGAAAGCGACTTTGCGCGGTGACAGAGGGCGGCCGGGGGTGGTGCTTCGTCCCCTAGGGGTAAATAAATAACCCGTGACATTGGCTGGTGGGGCGGGGGTGAGCTCGTTTGGCAAAAATATAGCGAAAGCCACGCTTGAATGAGCTCTCGGCTGGATTCTCTCTTTTTCTTTTTCTGATCATCCCACCCCCGCCACCCCCACCAGACGCCACCACCTCCGGCGTGAAGACTTTTTTCTTGAAGGTGCATTGCTCGAAAATGAAATAAAGGCAAGTATGTCAAAGTAAAATCACAGATCTCTGATTTGAAAGGACCCCCCCCCCCCCTCGTAAGAATGATTTGCTGTCAAGTTGGTTGGCTGGAACAGAAATCGGCCAAATCACATCATTTAGACGATCTCTTTTTTCTTTCACAGATAAAATAAATAACTTATTTAATTATTTACAGGGTGTTCACCAAAATTAGACCAGAGTCTGGTATTTTTTCACTCTACAAGGTCCAAATCCGTCTCTGCATTGATTTTTAGATATAACTCGAGTTCTAATTGGGCTAAAAACAAGTGGTAATTCGAAAATCAAAGAGGAAGCAGTTTTCTATTACTTCAACAATATATTTTGATTTCAAATATTGCTGTTTCATATCTAATGGGACTCGAATATAAGGTCAAAATGGCCTTTTTCGTCGTTTTGACCGATAATATGTCTAAAACAAGAGCTAATAGGAAATTTGTATGGTGATTTTTGAATTCAGCAGGTGAAAATACATAAGAATCAGCTATTTTTGAGCCCGAAACATTTTCATTGTTAGGCAGTAAAGTGCCTCGTACCCGTAGTGAGGAACTTCAATACAATTCAGAAACGAGATATCATACTAAAACATGACCCGATGCATGATGAATCGATTTATCACACCTATAACCTCCTCGTAAATGTGACGTTTTACAAATGGTATGAAAAAACACGTTCCCTCTGGATATCGATTTTCCGAAGTAGGTACTATTGACAGCACTACAGTGTTTTGTTAGCATTGTGGTTATTTACATTTTTTTCTAGGGATAGTTTAAGCATATTTTATGGTAAAAAATAAAAAATATTCTAATATGTTGTGAATCTATATATACGGTATATAAAATTAAGGATTTGTCTGTACATTGCTCCAAATCACGCCAAATTTTGGTTGCACAAGTTTCAAGCAAAGTTATGGCCGAAAACAATCTCAACAAAATTCCTGTTTGTCTGTCTGTTTTAGTAGTTTCCATTTATAAATTTATAGAGTAGTGCAAATACACTGAAGTGCAAAAAAATCGAGCCACCAATAAAAACTTTAGGTATTAAATAGTAAATAATTTTTACTTTATTTTTACAAGGAAACATACATTATTGAAATTATTGCTTATAGAGAGTGTACACTTGCCACTTGTCGTTGACTTAGCCCTTGATTAATTAGGCACACACAATTTGAATTGCTTGAACTTGAGAAATATCCATTTTGTATATTTTATCTTTCTATCAATTATGCTTGTTGCCGCTCAAGCAGCTGGGAATATTAATTTTAATATTAAGAAAATAAAAAATTAATTATCGATAAGAAAATGGACTGTAAGTAGGTTTAAATGGAATTTAATATAAATTTTTGGATTATAAAATATGAATTTTTAAAATTGAATACAAGTGATTTTATGTTAGGAGTAAATTAAAACTATATATATAAATAAAGAAGTTAAAGGTTCAGCTAATTGCAAAAATATAAATATGCACAAAATATAAGCAAATTTTATATATAAATAAATTATATATATAAATTAAAGTAATTAAAAGTTCAGCCAATTGCAATAATATAAATATCCACAAAAAATATAAGCAAATTATATATATAAATAAATTATATATATAAATTAAAGTAATAATATAAATTAATTCAACTTAAGATGAAGAAAATGTACGTATACTTCCGTTTAATTTTATTAAAAGTTAATTAATAAACGCCAAATTGCGTTTTTAGCACAATTGCTAAACATATAATATATAGCCAGATGATCGCAGCGTGCAACACAATTTAATCTATTCTCTACTTGGTTGTAAATCAAATAAACAAATAGAAAAAAACTCAAGATCAATCTAAATTGATGAAAAAACAAATAAAAATATGCTTGCGATCTATCTGCTATTATCATGAATTTTGAGCACTCAATAATTCATATTAACGCTCTCTGCGTAGGTTCAAAATAATTGTTGCTGATCGGTTATCACAAACATGGGCAAATTTGAGGTTAAGAGATGATTTTCCTTATTCTGGTCTGGTTGGGAGAGACACAAGAGGCGATTTCATGGTAAATTCAATTTTCCGCTTTACGAGGAGCTATCGAAGCAGTTAAGACCATTCTTAACGAGTTCAGAATAAGAAGTGAGTTTAACAAAAATAGGTGATAAGCTTAGAAAAAAAGCAAAGACATAGATAGGAGATAGGAAATAGTGCCTCACAAATCGAGGTACACTGCTCCTTCTCTTTTTCTATTCGACACGGCGGTAATTTTGAAAACGAATATTTCGCGAGCTCAATTTGCCAGCACCAATGCTTAATTCAAAATTATTAATTTTATTGATATTTCCAATGGAATTCGATCTTTTATTAAAACTTTATTTAAATGTAAAGTGAATTGAGAAAGTATGATAATTTGTGATTGTATCTATTAATTTAATTTTACTTATTTTTTTATAAAATTCAAAAGTTGTCAACAATATTTATTGAATATGTTAATTTAAGAGTTAATAGAACAAATTATATATGGTTATTTGTAAAATTTTTAAAAATAATTTGATATTTAAACACTTGTTATACGTAATATATTTTTACACCATTGGAAAAAATATAGATTTAATGGTATTATCATATTTTATACCATTCTTGGAGTTTTTTAATTTCAATTTTAATAAAAATATAACATATTTTTAAAAGGATCGTAGTCAGTTGTGATACAAGAATTTAAATCAAAGGCAAAAGTTTTTTTAATTAAATGGGAGAAACGTTTCAACACTGATTCGTGAGTTCCTCCAGTGGCTCATTTGATAAACTTATTTGTCAAGAGTTCTAACTACATATAATAAAAAAAAAAAAAACATTTTTAACGAGTATGTCTTTTCCGAAATATCAATAATTTGCCATTACAACAAAAATAAAACATAAATAAGCTGACGTGTTCTGATGTGGCCATCCACTTGACTTTACCATACAACCTGGCCCCTCACTTATATTTAATAAAATTATTTATAATCATGTAGGGGGGGGGGGGGTAGTTTTTGCATTTTTAGACTCCTGGGACCCACTGATTATGTATACAAAATTTGGTTGAGTTTGGTAAATGGCAAAGATTTTCATTTTTTGACCCTCCCCCTCCCATTTCGGGCGGTTAGATTTTGCATTTTTAGACTTCTGGGGGTCCACTGATTATGTATACAAAATTTGGTTGAGTTTGCTCAAACGGCCTAGATTTTTAATTTTTAACCCCCCTCCAACCCCCCTTAATTTTGGGTCGATATGCACCAAAATCTAATCAGCTCTTAATCTCAATGGACTAAAACTAGGTGTGAAATTTGGTTTCGATATTCACACTAGTTTTGAGCTAGCTCGTACACAAATTTGGTAACGCACAGATTAACTAACGTAACTAACAGACATTTTGACACAACAATTATTATCTCGAAAAAATATAATTTTTTCGATGTTCACTTATTAGAGCTTTTTTGTAGACCTAAATGCCTTGGTTTTGCTGAATTTTTTTAATCGAAATAGTTTCAGCCGTTTTTTAGATATTTTGAAAAAAAAGAAGGAAAAAAAAACACTTTTTTCATGCACGATTACAATACTTGACCATACCCTGTATCATGCGCGGATCCAGGGGGGGCGATGAGGGGCGACCGCCCCCCCCAAAGCATATGGAGATCAACATTTTTTTATATGTTCATTTAATTTTTTTTAAATTTTTTTATAACATTAAATTTTAAAATTGAAGAAAATAAAGTTCTATGTGGGGAGGGGAGGGCGGCGTCTCTGACCCCCCCCCCCCCGCTTGGACAATTCGATCCACTTCCGAGATCAAAAGTAGATCTTATATTTCGGCGACCGCCCCCCCCCCCCAAAAAAAAAAAAAACAGAGGTCTGGATCCCCGCCTGCCCTGTATGGTAAAGTAAAAAACAATTACAAAATTAAAATAAAAATACAATTTGATCCAGTATTCAATCTATTTGCGTTTGATTTCAATTCTTGTCCAACTCACTGCGATCCTTTTAAAGATAGATTTGACTATGGATGCGAACAATGTAAAATAAAATATATTATTTCGATGAAACATCCTGTACAGTGAATTTAATAAAAAAAAAAAAAGAAGAAGGATCTAGATGTCATTTCTTTTCTTTTGTACTAATGGAATTTTTTTCTTTTCCAATTTAGAAAAAATAATACTACTATATTTATGTAATAGATGAAATAATCTCACTTAATGAAAAAATATCGTATCTAATCTAATTTATATATAGGGTGACATTCTTCTTTCTCTTCCATTACATTTCTTTATTTAATATTTTTAGTTCCCTAATGCTTTCTTCTTCTACGTTTTCTACTTATATATATTATTTATTGTTATCATTATTATACTTGTCTCTCAACTTTTGCAAAAAAAAGAACCACACCTTTTATTCTTATCACTTTTTTTCTTCCTTTTAAACACTCAATATTACTTTGATTTGTTTCTTTTTATTTGTGAACTCGCGCTAACGTTTCGGCTATTGGTTGTAGCCATCTTCAGAGCTACACAATGACAAACAATGTTAGCAAAATTTGATTGAGTTTGATAAATGGCCAAGATTTTCATTTTTTGCCCTACACCCCCCCCCCCCCCATTTTGGGCGGTTAGTTTTTGCATTTTGGGTCGATATGTACCAAGATCTAATCAGCTCTTAATCTCAATGGATCAAAACTACGTGTGAAATTTGGTTTCGATATTCACACGAGTTTTTGAGCTATCTGGTCCACAAAAATTTGGTAACGCACAGACTAACAGACAGACAACCAGACTAACTAACAGACATTTTGATAAAACAATTATTATCTTGAAAAATATAATTTTTTTGATGTTATATTTTTTGTAGAGCGAAATGCCATTAATCAAAATAATTTCAGCCGTTTTTGAGATATTTCGAAAAAAAGGAAAAAAAAACACTTTTTTCATGCACTATTACAATACTTGACCATACCCTGTATGGTAAAGTAATAATCAATTATTTTAATTAGGAGTGTGCACATTAGGATGACGTGACATAACACGCTCGCTGATGCGTCAGCTCTAAATAGATACTGTCAGAACACGTCAGGCCGTAAGCAATGATGAATAAACATGGAAGAAAAGCTCAGAGAAGGCTATTTACTCAAATAAATAAAAGATATTAATGATCTATGAGTTTTAGTTTTTATAATTAATATCTATGCACTTTAAAAATACTCTGAGGTATATGAGTGAAACCATTGACTAGGATGTAGTTGTCGGTTGCCACAGTGTACTTCTCTCATAAGAAATGAAAGAAATTTTTCTGTTTTTGGTTCTTAATATTTTATTCAGGAGACGTTTCGACAAGTATGCCTTGTCATCATCAGTCTATAAAGTAGATACAAAACAAGGAACATGAATATAAATTTGTTAGTTTTTAAGGAATTTGGTGTTGGTACTTGGTGAAACATTTTTTTAAAATTATTGGATAAAAATACTTGGTAGGTTTCACATTAAGTGAAACCTACCAAGTATTTTTATCCAATAATTTTATATAAATTTGTCAATGAAGAGCAACCAGGCATAGGTCATTAACATTAACAGTAAAAATATGTTAATTAATATGACCTTGATATTAATTAACATTAACAGTAAAAATATGTTAATTAATATGACCTTGATATTAATTAACATTAACAGTAAAAATATGTTAATTAATATGACCTTGATATTAATTAACATTAACAGTAAAAATATGTTAATTAATATGACCTTGATATTAATTAACATTAACAGTAAAAATATGTTAATTAATATGACCTTGATATTAATTAACATTAACAGTAAAAATATGTTAATTAATATGACCTTGATATTAATTAACATTAACAGTAAAAATATGTTAATTAATATGACCTTGATATTAATTAACATTAACAGTAAAAATATGTTAATTAATATGACCTTGATATTAATTAACATTAACAGTAAAAATATGTTAATTAATATGACCTTGATATTAATTAACATTAACAGTAAAAATATGTTAATTAATATGACCTTGATATTAATTAACATTAACAGTAAAAATATGTTAATTAATATGACCTTGATATTAATTAACATTAACAGTAAAAATATGTTAATTAATATGACCTTGATATTAATTAACATTAACAGTAAAAATATGTTAATTAATATGACCTTGATATTAATTAACATTAACAGTAAAAATATGTTAATTAATATGACCTTGATATTAATTAACATTAACAGTAAAAATATGTTAATTAATATGACCTTGATATTAATTAACATTAACAGTAAAAATATGTTAATTAATATGACCTTGATATTAATTAACATTAACAGTAAAAATATGTTAATTAATATGACCTTGATATTAATTAACATTAACAGTAAAAATATGTTAATTAATATGACCTTGACATTAACATTAACAGTAAAAATATGTTAATTAATATGACCTTGATATTAATTAACATTAACAGTAAAAATATGTTAATTAATATGACCTTGATATTAATTAACATTAACAGTAAAAATATGTTAATTAATATGACCTTGCATGGTTGCTCTTCATTGACAAATTTATATTCATGTTCCTTGTTTTGTATCTACTTTATAGACTGATGATGACAAGGCATACTTGTCGAAACGTCTCCTGAATAAAATATTAAGAACCAAAAACAGAAAAATTTCTTTCATTTCTTATGAGAAAAGTATCCTGTGGCAACCGACAACTACATCCTAGTCAATGGTTTCACTCATATACCTCAGAGTATTATTATACTGCTTAAATATTTAAACGAGTCATTATCAGTTTACTACAATTTTATCATACTGTAAAATAAATTCATAATTAATAATAATATGAGGTATCAAATTTATGAATTCAAATATTTGAATAAATTTAATAATTCTGTAATATGATCATTATTAGTTAGATTTTCTTTTTATTATTTGTATAAGGCAGGGGTGGCCACTGACCTTAGCTTTGGGAGCTGCAAATTTATAAAACTGTTTCAAACCGAGTGTAGCGGCCCGCTCTCGCTCATGGCGACGAGCCTTGAGACACGGCCGCTAGATGACTCAGTCGGATCGTTGAGTACGCTTTTGCATGAGTGAAATATATTCAGCCATGCTATAATTAAAGCGACTCGATTCGACTGGAGTGAGCGAATGAGATTCGAACAAGCGAATCTGGAGGGGCCCACCGCCATCCAGCAGCCCACTCCCCTGCACACACCCTACATGAACACGCAACCTACAACTCTGCATACGCAAGATTGTTAGGACCCCATCGACTTGATGGGGGGCGCGGCAAAAAGCGCCACACAGCACTCACCTCAAGAGAGCCCTAACACCGAGCCACATTGTTTGGAGATTAATTAATGGTTTATTAAAAAAAGTCACATTTTTTATTTTATAAAATATAAATGAACTAACATTTATTTTTTGCTCTACTTATAAATTTACAAATTACAAATTTATTTATTTTTTGTATTATTATATTTTAAATTTAATTATTATACAGGGTGGGGCATAAAGATCTACTACATTTTGAAGAGATATAAAAAATGAAAAAATTTATTTAGAAAATAACTAAATATATTTTTGAAAAGAAAATAAATGAAATTTTTTAAAATGTATTTTAAACATTTCAGACAAAAAAGGGGGAGGGGGGCAAAAAAATTCATGCCCTTTTGACAAAACTCAACCAAATTTTGTATACATATTCTGAGTATCACCAGAATTCTAGAAATGCAAAAACTAACCAAATTTTGTATACATAGTTTGGTCGAAAGGGCTAGAATTTTCATTTTTGCCCCTCCCCCCATTTTGGGTGGTTAGTTTTTGCATTTTTAGCCCTTTGGGGGTCCACAGAATATGTATACAAAATTTGGTTGATTTTGGTCGAAAGGGCTAGAATTTTCATTTTTGAACCTCCCTCCATTTTGGGTGGTTAGTTTTGGCATTTTTAGCCTTTTTGGGCCCCACAGAATGTGTATACAAAATTTGGTTGAGTTTGGTCAAAAGGACTAGAATTTTCATTTTTGACCCTCCCCCCATTTTGGGTGGTTATGTTTAAAACACATTTCAAAAAAATTTAATTTATTTTCTTTTAAAAAATATATTTAGTTTTTTTCTAGTTAAATTTTTTCATTTTTTTATACCTCTTCAAAATGAGATTGATTGAAGCGCCGCATGCGGCTCACGAGCCACGTTGTGGCCACCTCTGGTATAGGGGATCAAATTTAATAAACCAGTGAATTATCATTTAAATTCCATATTTAATTATTTATTCATTTGGAGTAGCCATCCAAAAGTCTCCTATCCATTCCGCAACGATGTATTCCTGTCTATATAAGAAACCTAAGAATAACTGATGAGTTAACATGTCAGCGTAGTGTGCACACCTCGCCTGACGCTGACGTGTTAACACGCGCAGACGAAAACCTCAGCTCTCGCGTTAACACGAAACGTCAGCGTAGTATGAATGCGGCTTTAACGGAATTTCGGACATCCACCCACTAGGACCTTATGAATATAATATAATAATAAAATTTGAGTTGAGAATTCAGAGTGGGTTATACAAAGAGTAATGAAAAGAGATTAAAGGGAAGGAAGATTGATGAATGAAAATGTTGGAGGATTTTGAAATATTAATTGAAAATGTAATCGAAAAAAGAGGACCCACTCACTTTATTGAGCAAGGGACTAACTAATCTGAATAATACATAACGAGGGAATAAATAAATGTGATTTGAAAAAATAATTAATTGTTTATTACTCTGCAAATTAAACGTCTACCGAAAATGTAGTAGACCAATCTTTCTGGTTAGAAGAGAGGCCTAAAAAATAATAGTGGGTTTTAAAATTAAAAAACCAATTAATAAATAAAAGATACAAATTAATTTAGAATTCCGCGGAGTAAATTCGCGAGCAAATCCACTCAACGGAATTTTTAACAAATTATAAGTAAATTTGTTTTTCTAGTATATTTATACAAATATAGAAAATTATCAAATTAATTAAATTAATCTTAAGAAATTCAAAGAGAAATTCAAAGATGTTTTTATAAAGCGAAATTTAGAGAATACTTAGCGAGACTACCGTTTTATAAGAACCATTGAGGTCCAGCTGATTCTCCATCCTGAACCAAGAGAGCGAAAAAAGATATGGTCCATCTAGGTGTTACCCGGTATCAATCCGCGTATAGCCCGCATGATACCCCACCACGGACCACCCAGAGGGACATGGCATCTCAAGTTCTTATATATTACTCTCTCGATTCAGACGCTTTTTACAAGTCTATTCTTACATAGAGAGATGATACAAATTAATTTAGAATTCCGCGGAGTAAATTCGCGAGCAAATCCACTCAACGGAATTGCGGGCTATACGCGGATTGATACCGGGTAACACCTAGATGGACCATATCTTTTTTCGCTCTCTTGGTTCAGGATGGAGAATCAGCTGGACCTCAATGGTTCTTATCAAACGGTAGTCTGGCTAAATATTCTCTAAATTTCGCTTTATAAAAACATCTTTGAATTTCTCTTTGAATTTCTTAAGATTAATTTAATTAATTAAATAAAAGATAATTGGGAAAAATTTAAACAAACTTTTTTATTGAAATTTTCATCTATCAATAATTACTTTAATTAAGAAAAGATCAATTAAGATGAAATTTGTCGAGGTCCAGACCTAGCCAGATCGTTTTCTCAAAACTTGTTAATAGAATGTGTTTCATTGAAATCAATAGAGCCGTTTTCAAAATAGAACTAAGATACAATTATATAAACAATTTTTGCTCGTTTAATAAGAGTAGATAAATATCAAATTAAGGTTTTGTCTGTACATTTCTTAAAATCCCTCCAAACTTTGGATATACACTTCTCAAGCAAAATTGAGGAATATGAAATTCTTTATTTTCTTTATTGTTTTATTTTTAATTTCTTTTCTTGAATAGATTCAAGTATTTTAAGTAATTTAATTTATTAAAGTGAAGCGGATTTAATTGTATAAAAAAACAAGTGGAAAGAACACTTGCTGGTGTACAATTCAATATTTAATTCAGTTAAAGTTCTGTTTCTCACTCAAGAAGTTTATCAACAAGTTTGCCGCCTGAGGAAATATACAGGGTTGGGAAAGGCCGCCGGAGGGGTCAAAGGATTGGGAAGGTCACTGAGACATGCATAATGGATGTCTGGACTTACCCCCGCCCCCACACCCCCATCCCCTAAAGCTCCAAGCCACAATTTATTCCCGAAAATCAATATTAATTTTCTTCTCGACAAAACAAAGCGACAAATTCCAATATGATACGAAGAAGAAACAAACAAGACAGAGAGAAAGATTTTTTTATTAATTTTCTTAGAAAGGAGATTCTAATACGGAATAACATTAATAATTCCTACATATACATTATTTAGAGGTCTCCCTGATATAGTATACCTGAATAGAAAAATATATTAAAAAAAATATACGCTTTTATTTCATACTTCTCTAAAAGGTAAGAAAAACTGATGTGGCCATCCACATGACTTTACCATACACCTGGGTCCTCTCTTATATTTAATATTGAATTAAAAATGAACCTTGGACTTCAAATTTAAGACCACGTAGACCACCCACCCCTCTCTTGAAAATGGCTCCAAAAGGAGAGCCGAAACGTCGAGTAAAACTATCAAACCCACGCGAAGAAACCCGAAAAACCTCTAATGACATAGAACCTATCCGCGGAAGCCTCACTGAACATAAATATATATATATATATATATATATACGAGCTTTTCGTGCGTGCCTTCGGCACTCCCTCGAAGCTCGGCCCTCTGGGCTGGTGACCTGGCGGGCAGCGTCTCGGTCCAAAAACTTTTATTCCTCTTGAAAAACCACACTCCAAATGTATACCCGTAAACTACCGAAAATACATCGTCTCTTAAAAGTTTCACCTCTTTAATTTTTGAGTGGCGAGGGGAGGGGGGAAAGGAATAATTATGAATATATTTAATGTTGCTTAATTTAAAATGAATTGGAGTCTTTTCATTTCAAAATTACATTATATTTCAAATTTGCCTGGTTAATGAAAATCGATTGGAGCCATCAGTTTAAAATCCGAGCTGACAATTATATTTCAAATTTGCCTCGTTAATTAATATATATTTAATGTTTTTTTTAATTTAAAATCAATTGGTGTTTTTAAAAAATAAACAAATAATATATAAAATATAAATCAAATAAGATGTGAATAATTTCTTCTGTGCGCAAAGAAAAGCGAATTGAATATTAAATTTTTGAGTGGCGGGGCGGGGGGGGGGTCAGGAATAATTATCTATATATTTAATGTTTCTTAATTTAAAATGAATTGGAGTCTTTCATTTCAAAATTCGAGTGCAAATTAAAATTATATTTCAAATTTGCCTGGTTAATGAAAATCAATTGGAGCTGTCAGTTTAAAATCCGAGCTGACAATTATATTTCAAATTATTGGATAAAAACATTCACATTCTTAATGTGAAACCTACCAAGTATTTTTATCCAATAATTTAAAAAAATGTTTCACCAAGTACCAACACCAAATTCCTTAAAAACTATATTTCAAATTTGCCTCGTTAATTAATATATATTTAATGTTTTTTAATTTAAAATCAATTGGTGTTTTTTCATTTTCATTCGAGTTCAAATGAATACAATATTATCTCGACACAAAGTCTAAATCAAAAATTTATAGTTTTAGTAACAGAAATCATGGTATAAATATTAATGTTAGATTGGTCTAGTGGTTAAAGCTAATGACCTTAGTTCAAGAGTTCGTAGGTTCGATTCTAGGCAAGAGGGAAATTTTTTAGAGAAATTTCTCTTAGCGTTGTTACAAATTAATCTAGACAAATATATATAGTATATAGTATTATATTAGTATTATAATCTCCCAAGAGGAAACATGAAGAAAAGACATTATATATTTTTCAAAATTTTCAATGTATAAATCTTAATTATTGTTGTTTTTGGTATCTGGAAGATTCAGTGTCGCAAATCCAAGGTTTCCGTTTATGAATTATTAATCTTTGGAGTGTTCTGAGGTGTTTCGGAACACCTCAGAACACTCCAAAGATTTATAAATCTTAATTTGTAACTAATTTGAAATATTTGTGATAGACTGATGATGAAGGCAATGCCTTCGAAACTATAGTCTCTAGAAATAATTAAAAATTATTTTATTTAAAAAACAGAAGACTCTCTCATTTTATTTTTAACCTAAAATAGTATTATGTATTTTGACAAGTATTTTGAAGATGGGTTCGTAGCCCGAAATATATATCTATAAACCTTGGTCTCATATTTATTTATTAATTAAAATTTTGTTTAGTTTTTGAAAAATAGGTGAAGACCAGCTTATCCCAGGCAACCACAATGTCCTAAGAATATTCTAAGGATATTCTAAGGACATTTAAATCTTCTTAGAATATTCTGAGGATATTGTGTGTTACCTGGGATAATACCTACTAGAATTCTTATAAATATTCTGCACTTCTTTTGTTTTCAAGTGTTGATAGATTAAAACCCGGGTGCACAAACACCTACGCTTCCACCCTTTCATTTGATAAACTTTCCTTTCTCTTCGGAAATGCAAGGGTTCTTCTAGACCCATAGGGGCTGCATCTTAGTTGGGCCCACCTTCTTGGATTCGATTGCATTAAAAAAAAAAAATTAATCGAGGACTAAACATATTATGACTTTTATTATGTGGGGTTTCATTGGAAATTTCAAAATATGGAGATTCTTAGAAGTTTCTCTACAAAAAAATATTATCGCGACTGCTTCTTAGTACTTAGTACTTACATCACTCTTACAACACGAGCTTTTCGTGTGCGCCTCGGCACGCCCTCGAAGCTCGGCCCTCCGGGCTGGTGGCCTGGCGGGCAGCGTCTCGGTCCAAAAATTTTATTCCTCTTAAAAAACCACGCTCCAAATGTATACCCGTAAACTACCGAAAATACATCGTCTCTTAAAAGTTTCGCCTCTTTAATTTTTGAGTGGAGGGAGGGGGAGGAATAATTATGAATATATTTAAATTTAAAATTTAAATTTAAATTTCATTTTTCCTTTTCAAAACAAAAATAATGAAATGATTTATGAACTGCAAAAAATTCGCTGGCTGAATCATGGAAATTATTCAAATTTACGCGATTCAATTAATTTAATTAATTACAAAAAATATATTTAATGTTTCTTAATTTAAAATGAATTGGAGTCTTTCATTTCAAAATTACAATTATATTTCAAATTTGCCTGGTTAATGAAAAATCGATTGGAGCCATCAGCTTAAGATCCGCGCTGACAATTATATTTCAAATTTGCCTCGTTAATTAATATATATTTAACGTTTCAATCGTATTGAGAATGCACCTTTAAAATGTTTTCTATTGGTGTCATATATTATATTTTTCGCAGCTGGCTAATTATATTTCCCATATTTAATGACTGAAATACTGTACATTAGTATTTTTTCTCAACGTAATTACGTAGGGCACAGATTCTTAAGCTGTGGTCCGCGTAGCTATTACCGAGGGCCCACGAAATTATAAAAAATGGTTGCAAACAGTTCAAGAAGATGATGAAAAAGGCAAGATTGAGCCAGAAATTAAGTCTCAAGAACGACTTAAAATAACAAGGATTGGGATGGGGTCCTAAGACTAAATAAGTTTAAGAACCTCTGACGTAGATTAGTTTTATTAGTACATTTATTACGTAAAACAAAATCACCAAACTCTCAGGATTATAGTTTTTAACTGACTTCTCTTATGAACAGCCCTAGTGGTCAATGATTCTAGTTACCCAAGTCCATAACCAATTCTTTGGTCCAGTGAACAGAATTGTACTTATAATAACCGTTTTTAGGTGCTTGTCTTACCTTTAATTTTAGAGTCTCTCCTGACATTTTATCAGGCGCTCGACTCCAGAAGTAGATTAGAAATCTGCCCAAGTAGTCAGTTTCAACTTTCTAGCTCAAAATGTCACCTAAAAAAAAAATAATACAAATCAGTTAAATTTAAGGATAAAGTACCAAAAAGTTTTACTTTTTCTATCAATTGAAATTTTTAAAATAATAGAGTATAAATTCTGGTATAGGTACCAGGTATATAGAAATTTCAACCAAAATCTAATCAGCTCTTTATCTCAATATAAAGAATATTTATGTGAAATTTCATTTTGATATTCACACCAGTTTTTGAGTTAGAATTACACAAATATTGGAAACGTACTAAAACCGACATTTTGACAAAATCATTAATATCTCGTAAAATATATAATTTTTTCTACGTTTTCACTCATTAAGGCTTTTTTGTAAAGGAAAACGCCATGTGTTTCGTTCAATTTTTTTTTTATAAAATTAGTTTTACTCGTTTTTGAGTTTTAATTAAAAAAAAAATTTTTAAGAAAGTGTTTTTAAAAATTTTGGAAAAATATATATATGTTTTTTGCAGTGTTGTAAGATTTATATTCTGAAATATACTGAGTGGGATTTTTTCCAAAATTTCCGCACTCTTGAAAGTGCCGCCTGCGTGCAGTGCACGCCCTGCACGCCCGCTCCCGGCGTCCCTGTACAGCAGAGGTCGGGGAACTTTTTTAGCTATTACCCCAAAATATTTTTCCATAGGTCGCTATTACCCCTACATGAAAAGCAAAAAAAAAGCAAGGTAAATGTATCTTATCTTTTTATATTAAACGAGCAATTCTTGTATATATATTTAGAATCGGTTTGTCGAAAAAGGGCTCTAACGATTTGGATGAAATTCACGGGTTAGGCGGGTTTTTGTGTTGACAATTCGATCTATCAAGGTCTCATCTTCGGATAAGTTGTTTTTGATGGGTTTTTTGTTAATTGAAATAATTATTCACAGGTGTTTGTTGGAATAAAAATTTGTAATTACATTTCTTTCAATTTATTTTTAATAAAATTAATTGGTTTTTTTGGAACAAAGTTCCTTATGGGACGCCTCGGAGTGGTACCCTAACCGGTGAAAAACGTCCGTAGCGTTAAGAAAAATTAAAAAAACGTCCGTAGCGTTAAGAAAAATTGAAAAATGCTCATGCGCGCGCATCCACTCAGCCACTCTGGAGGCGGGGCCTCTGGCTTGTGCTGTCTGAATTCCATTTCTCGAACATCCTTCGATTCAACAGGTTAGTATTTCATTACCCTTCTCTACCTCTCTGCTTCTATTTATCGAAATAATCCTCTTTAAAAATTTTTCCCCGTGAATCCCTAATTGATTTCATAACTAATTCCTATAATTTATTTATTTATTTAATTAATTGAATTTTATTATTTATTTATTCTATTTAAGGAAATAAAAATTAAAGAAGAAGAAAAAATTCCTTGGAATTTGATTTCCAACGAGGATTTGATGAATTATTATTAAAATATCTAAGATTATTTATTTATTTATTATTAGAGTATCTATTAGTTAGATATTTATATAATATACTGAGTAAAACATTGTATAAATTCATATACTGTTTTTTCTCAAATAGATATTTGGCAAAAATCAAATAGATATTTGGCAAAAATCGAATCACAAATATATATATCTTATTTTAGTTACCATAAAGCTATAGTTTCTATGATAGAACATAATTAGGCTTAATTATTATTATTCATATAAATACCTGTTTCTTTTTGTATATTATTATTATTATATATTATATATTTTTATAAATCATTGTAAATAAAATAAAGGTGTTAAGATAATTTTATAAAGTAGTTTCTTTGCTTTTTATCGATAAAAAAATCATAATAAAAAATGTATACCCGAATAATTATTTTTCTTTATACCTAGAATAGAACTTAAAATTAATATTTTTATAATAAGGAACTTCGTTCCTATCCGGTGTCCTACGACACAGATCGACTTTTTTTATTTTAAATTGCACTAATAGATCATTACAAATGTTATTATATATTAGAATTTGCCAATTTGATTAAATAAAGGTATTTTTCTATAAAATAATTTAATAGAATATCAATTTTATTCTCTTAAAAAATCCGACAATTCGAAGGATCATCCTTCTTCATGATTTAAAAGGGTCAAAATAAGGGAAGGGGGTGTAAATTAGTCATGTCGGAAAATAAATATTTTAATCGTTCATATCTCGTCTTCGGAAAGTCGCAGAGCCTTGAAATTTGAAACTTAAGCTATTTAGAAGCAAAAAGTTACCGAGCATCGCTCGGTGCTCCAGGCACTTATTTATTATTTATTGAATTAATTGGAATTTACATGAAAACTCTCTGTAAGTAAATAAAAATTGTAAACATTAACATAATTCAAACGCTTTTACGTTTTAGAAAAATATGATGTTTCATTTTTGCTAAAATAACTTCAAAATTAGGACTTTTTGACATGGGTGCAATTTGAATACAATCCTCTCGGCATTGAGCCGATTTCTTGCCGGGTTTAACTGACTGCTTTTTAAAAAGGAAAAAATACACCAACACTCATCATGACAAAAAATGCATAACTTTTATTAATGTTTTTATATTTTTAAGCTATTGCATAGCTTTTATCGCGGGCTTTGAGCGCGGCGACCGAATCTAGAAATTCCGTAACGAAAATAACCTAACAATCCCCTCCAAGCGGCCAGCCGAAAGCCAGCGGAGTCGCCCGACTCTTGGCGGAGAGGCGGCTCGAGCGGGGGAGATGTCCCTCCCCGCCGCCGCCCACCACTCCTACATGAGACTTGAGCGACTCGACTGACAGCCGACCGGCGGATTTAAGAGGTGGGGAGGGGGCTTTCAAAGGATCTCATTATGGAGGGGATTTTGAAATTAAAGGAGGGGGGGAGTTTCTTTTACAAAATTATAATTTATTAATTATCTTATTTTTTTACAATACATTTAAATTATAAAATACTATTACACTATAATAGTAAATAATATAAATGAATAATAAATAATTTTCTGGAGACGAACAGTGGACAGCCGGTACATCTTTAAAAGAAAAAAGAAATATATTTTAAATTGCATTTTAAAGTAAAAAACGCGGAATATATTTAGAATATTTATTTTTTTTATTAACATTTATTTTAAATTTTTTTCAGACGGACATGAGACAACACCGTGGGATTATTATTATTATTTGTATTTCCCATGCATTATGCTATTCAAATAAATAGGATTAAACAAAAATAATTATTAAGCTATTGCATAGCTTTTATCGCGGGCTTTGAGCGCGGCGACCGAATCAAGAAATTCCGTAACGAAAATAAACCTAACATCCCCCACTCCGACCGGCACAGCGGTGCGGCGTTGAAAGCATCGTCTAACGTCGTTTCAGTTCGGCAGACTTCGACACGGTGTTTGTGTGCGTGCGACTAGACGTATGCGTGTAGACTGTACGAAGCTCGCACGGATCGAGACGAGCTGTTCCGAAATCGGACGAATACGTAAGCAGCTGTTTGTGAAAAAATATTGCATAAATATTATAATTGCATAAGTTGATAAAAAATGCTATGCAATAGCTTTACCGCGGCAGTCCCCGAGTGCCACACATCTATTTTTTTTTAACTTTTATTAATTTTACGATTTTGAATTCCTGGGAAAGTTATCAAACTAACAATACTATAAAAGCTTATAAAATAAAACAATTTAAAAAATGTCCTTTATTACCCCCCGATAGTTTCATTTTTTACCCTATTTCGAGTAATTTACCCCGGTTCCCTGACCGCTACTGTACAGGGTAAAAAAAAATATATATTTCTAAATGTGTTTATTCGAATGTGTTAATAATTAAATACTCTCGCTCAAAAAATGACTTGATTTAATTCCTATGTAAATAGAATCAGTAAATCATAATTTAAAATTAACCATCCCCCAGTTGCCATGTTCTATTTGTAAGAGAGCCCTTAGCGCCCTGAGCTTTTTGTCCTCGCCCTTCATGCTTATATACAAGTTATGTGTCTCATACAATATAAATGGCGAGGTGTGTAACTCTATGCACGCTCTATTTTTCTAAGTTATTGCTCGAACGCGTATATAATTCACTCTCTCTTACGTAGTTTGGTCCCTTTTTCCCTTTTCCCTTTTTGCACCTGCTACAACGCACATACAACAAACAGTCAACTTTAAATCTTATATAACACTTTCAAAAATTATGACATTCAAGAGATCGAAATGTTTACATCTCGTCGTCTTAAACAATTCTAAGATTTCTAATTAATACACAGAATGGAAATTTATGTTTCTTTTTTTTGAAACATACTACATATATTTCAAACAATAAACATACAACTCAGACAAGAACACTTTCTTGAAATTATTTATTATGATACACTGGTTTAATATGGAAATGGAAATTAAAAAAAAAAATCTGTCATTATTTTAAATAGAAATTAGGGGGGGGGGAATGAAAACTTTTTAAAGACTTTTTGCTTGCTTGCTTGCTCTTTCAGCAAATTATAATGATTTAGTAATGTAGGGATTATTCTAGGTGGCTTAAACCAGGTGAAGAAAGACTCAAGTATTTTCAATAATAATAATATAACAAATGCTTTATAATGGAAATAAAACTGGAGATGTTCGTGTATCTTGAGTAGAAAAATACTTCTTGAAACTTGCTGGTTAAATCTTCTGTAAACATATACTAGGTGTATAACCTTAAATCCGCTGTTTTTTAGTCAAAAAACACATGTTTTTTTCATAGAAAGCAAAATCAAATTTATTCAAAGTATTTGCCCTCGCTAGCTACACATTTCTCCCATCTCTCGCCAAAAAAAATCCCTTCTCTTTTGAGGCAAACCACTCATCAAGCCATTTTCGGACGTCTTCGTATGAATCGAAGTGCTGCTCAGCGAGCGCGTGGCCCATTGACGAAAACAGGTGGTAGTCTGAAGGGGCCAAGTCTGGTGAATAAGCGGGATGGGGTAGCAGCTCCCAGTTGAGTATCTCCATGTAGTTTTGGACCATTTTTGACGTGTGCGATGGTGCGTTGTCGTGGAGAAAAATCAGCTTTTCATGTCTTTGTTGATAATACGGTCTTTTTTCACGCAGAGCACAGTGCAATTTGATCAGTTGTTGGTGGTAGCGGTCGGCGTTGACAGATTCACCAGGTTTCAACGTCTCATAGTAAACGATTCCCTGCTGATCCCACCAAACGCACAGCATCGTCTTCCGTCCGAAGCGATTTGGTCTTGAGAAAGATGTTGATGGTTGGCCGGGAGTCAACCCATGATTTTTTGCGTTTAGGGTTTTCGAAATATACCCACTTTTCATCGCCTGTCACAATCCGATGCAGGAACGACTTTCTTTTTGTCTGGCAAGCAAGATTTCGCATGTGTTTTGGCGTCGCTCCATCTGCTCGTCGTTCAATTCATGCGGCACCCATTTTCCGATCTTTTGAACCTTTCCCATAGCACGTAGCCGCTTAAAAATGGTTGGTTGAGTAACACCCAATTACTCGGCAAGCATTTTCTGCAATTGCGTATCGTCCTCGTCCAAAAGAGCCTGCAATTGATGGTCCTCAACCTTCTTGGGCCGATTTTCACGCTTCTTGTCCCACAGGTCAAAATTGACATCTTTTGAACCGCCGAAACCAATCCCTGCAGGTCGTTTCCGATAAAGCACTGTCGCCATAGGCCTCCACAAGCAGAAAAGCAGAGCTTCCCGCATATGCTCTTTTTCTGGCAACAAAACTGGACATGATTACCCAAGGAAAAACAGACTTTGTGTTATGAAATTGTTAACAATGATCACTGATTAATGTTGTCAGACGTTAAACTCATGAAATAAAATGTATGGCGTGTCCATGGTAGTTCAATACGAGCACTAGCGCCATCGATGAGCAAACAGCGGATTTAAGGTTATACACCTGGTACTTGATGAAAGTTTAAATTTTTATTTAAATCACACATGATTACTTTATAATTATTTATTGAAACAAATAATTACAATTTTAATACAACGTTTCGATCGACTTATTCTGCGATCGTTCTCAAGTATGAGTACCCACTCCGATTATAGGTTAACTGAGTCAATCATGTTTATCTGGGCTCAAAGCCCAAATATACCGACGGCATCAGCGCCCCTGTCGGATTGAGCATTACATGTTTTTAAAGATTATAAAAAGCAAAAAAATTATATTAACAAATCAAATGATAATAATAGCAATAATAGTACATAACAATTAATTCACTTATCAAGAATGTTATAGTTTACATCGTAGGATTTTTTAATATAAGGTACATTTTGTATAACATATATAGTACGAGCTTTTCGTGCGTGGCTTTGGCACGCCCTCGAAGCTCGGCCCCTCCGGGCTGGTGCCCTGGCGGGCAGCGTCTCGGTCCAAAAATTTTATTCCTCTTAAAAAACCACACTCCAAATGTATACCCGTAAACTACCGAAAATACATCGTCTCTTAAAAGTTTCGCATCTTTAATTTTTTAGTGGCGAGGGGGGGGGGGTGGAACAATTATCAATATATTTAATGTTTCTTAATTTAAAAAGAATTGGAGTCTTTCATTTCAAAATTCAAATATATATATTTCAAATTCGCCTGGTTAATGAAAATCGATTGGAGCCATCAGTTTAAAATCAGAGCTGAGATTTATATTTCAAATTTGCCTCGTTAATTAATATATATTTAATGTTTCTTAAATTAAAATCTATTGGTGTTTTTTCATTTTCATTCGAGTTCAAATGAATGTCCGCCTCCGTGGTCTAATGGTCAGAGTAACTGACTGGCAACCCGGAGGTCTCGGGTTCGATTCCCGGCTATACCCAGACATTTTTTCTGTAAGTATAGGGTCTGGTAATAAAAATTAAGTGGGAGATAAATTCAACCGAATTTATCGCGCGGAGAATTTACCACTGCTCGAAGCCCCTAAAACCTTAGTAAATTGGATATTGAATTGTATCTAAGTTTCTGAGATTGGCTCGTGATCCCGGCTTCTTTTCCTTCTGCTCTGTTCTTTTCACGATGGAGGGGCCAGCCCATACTGGCCTTTAGGGGATCCACCTTCTGGTGTATCTCCTCCTCACATCAATATCAATAAAAAAAAAAAAAAAAAGAATACAATATTATCTAGACACAAAGTCTAAATAAAAAATATATAGTTTTAGTAAAAGAAATCAAGATATAAATATTAATGTGACATTGGTCTAGTGGTTAGAGCTGATGATCATAGTTCAAGAGTTCGTCGGTTCGATTCTAGGCAAGAGGGTAATTTTTTTAGAGAAATTTCTCTAAGCGTTGTTACAAATTAATCTAGATGAATATATATAGTATTATTCTGCAATAAATTAAAAAATTCCACCCTCGCCTCTCTTATTTATTTAAATAATAGTAAACAAGCTATAACGCATGTATTTATAATGTTTTCATTAAAAGTTATATTGCTAACGGGGGGCGTTATTTGATGGAGTAGTGTGGCTCCAAAGTTATAAAATTTAATAAATTTACGATTAGCTATTAAATTAGAAATAGTTCATAATATATACAATTTGTTAAAATAAAGGACAAATAATTTATAAGCTTTACTTTTCTTTAAATAAACAATACAATGGATTAATTCAATTAATTAAAATTAAAAAGTATTGGAAAAAAACAGAGGCGTTTGACGGGGAAGTAAATGTATTGTTCATCTGGTAAAATAGAAATTGTTTCCCTATTAACTTTTGCCCATTAAGTAAGTAGATGCCAGGCTGGTGAATTATAATACACCAGCTGCGAAGCCCGCCTTTGGCAGGCACCTTCCTACCCATGGTGTTAAACCCTGGACTCCGTAGTGTGTTTTAAAATAATAATATAAATTTCATAATTTTAACAAATTGTATTTGTCATGAACTATTAGTGGATTTAAAAACAATCATTTAAATTTTCTAATTTTAATAAATTATATTATTTGTCATGAAATTATTAGGTGGGTTTTAAAATAATAATTTAAATTTCCTAATTTTAATACATTTTTATTAGTCATTAACTATTATAGTGGATATTAAAATAATAAATTAAATATCCTAATTTTAACAAATTTTATTTGTCATGAACTATTAGGTTGGTTTTAAAATAATAATTAAATTTCCTAATTTTAATAAATTTTATTTGTCATGAACTATTGGTGGGTTTTAATTTCCTAATTTTGATAAATTGTATTTGAACTATTAGTGAATTTTAAAAATAGTAATTTAAATATCCTCAATTTTAACAAATTTTATTTGTCATTAACTATTAGGTTGGTTTTAAAATAATAATTAAATTTCCGAATTTTAATAAATTTTATTTGTCATGAACTATTAGGTTGGTTTTAAAATAATAATATAAATTACCTAATTTTAACAAATTTTATTTGTCATAAACTAATAGGTTGGTTTTAAAATAATAATTAAATTTCCTAATTTTAATAAATTTTATTTGTCATGAACTATTGGTGGGTTTTAATTTCCTAATTTTGATAAATTGTATTTGAACTATTAGTGAATTTTAAAATAGTAATTTAAATATCCTAATTTTAATAAATTTTATTTGTCATGAAGTATTAGTGGGTTTTAAAATCACGTTGGCGTCATAATAAGAAGATATAGATGTGATTATTAATTATAATTAATCTAAAAATGTCACGCAATTAAATTGGCAAATTCTAATATATAATAATATTTGTAATGATCTTTTAGTGGGATTTAAAATTATAAAACCAATTAATAAATTTATTATTAAATCTCCCCTGAATCGCTTTACAGTATTCTCAGCGTGGAACTAAGTCGTCGAGTATCCCACGTAGAGGCAACTTAAATTGACGATACTCGAGTTTCCGTTGCGTTGCCTGGGAATTATCTAGTGTAAAGAGGGCCTAAGAGTTGAAATTTTATTAAAATAATCTATTATTTATTGAACACGAACAAATACTACGTACAATAAACTATGACGTTTCGATCGGCTTCTGCGATCGTTCTCAAGTGCTGAGCACCCACCCACTCCAAGGGCGGAATGTATATAAGGTGCCCGATGTATATAAGATCTACTTTTTATCTCGAAAGTGTGTCGCGATCGAATTGTCCAAGCGGGGGGGGGGGGGGGGTCAGAGACGCCGCCCTCCCCCGCACGCACACACACATAGAACTTTATTTTCAATTTTAAAAATTTAAAAAAAAATGTTTTTTTTTTTATAAATTTTTTAGGCCAGGCACAGGCCTCTATAAGTGGCGGTCGCCCCCTGTACCTGCCCCTTGGCCCACTCTAATTTTAGGTTAACTGACTTTGCTTTATTATACTATACAGGCTGGCACAGAGCCGTGACAGCCAGGCCCACAGTGTGGAGGGGCCTCAAAAATCTAGAGAATCAAATTGTCCCAAAGGCTCAAATAAATATATTTTAAATTGCATTTTAAAGTAAAAAGACGCGGAATATAGAATATTTTTTTTTTATTAACATTTATTTTAAAATTTTTTCAGACGGACATGAGACAACACCGTGGGATTATTATTATTATTTGTATTTCCCATGCATTATGCGATTCAAATAAAAAGGATTAAACAAAAATAATTATTAAGCTATTGCATAGCTTTTATCGCGGGCTTTGAGCGCGGCGATCGAATCAAGAAATTCTGTAACGAAAATAAACCTTTTTAAATGTTTTTTTTTTTTTTATAAATTTTTTTGGCCAGGCACGGGCCTCTATGGGGGGGGGGGGAGGCGGCCCCCCCCTGGATCCGCCCTTGACCCACTCTAATTTTAGGTTAACTGACTTTGTTTTATTATATATATAGGCTGGCACAGAGCCGTGACAGCCAGGCCCGCATTGTGGAGGGGCCTCAAAATCTAGAGAATCAAATTGTCCCAAAGGATCAAATAAATTCTTCAACCTATTTTTATTTAAAAATTATATATAGGACCTTCACGAGGATTCTTGCGGGGTGGGGGGGGGCGGGCAGGACAAGCTTTTACGGCTATGGTAGTCAGTCACCCGCTCGATCATTTATCAGATATATATCCACCAATCTTTATTGAAATTGTATTTCTCTATTCCTAATATCTATAAATTAAAAAAACTCATCACAGATAGAGACGGAATAATGTTATCTGTAGCATAATAGCCTACACGCATCCTGGTGAACCCGACGTGATTAAAATGCTTAAAAATTCTTGTAGGATTTGGCTACTTTATGCTATATACTGATATAAGTCACTTTAAGCTTCATTCTAACTTATAACTGGGTCCAGTCAATTCATATTTTTTATTTATTTGAAAACAATATATACAAAGTATTGTACATTAGTAAATTTATAGTTTACATTTAACAATTTCAAAATAAAATGAATATTTAATTATTTATTAATAATATATAAATCAATTAATATTAGAATTCATTAAAAGTTTGCGCTATCTGTAGGCGATAATAACAATTATTTGCAAATGTATGAAATTAATTACCGCGTCAAATAAAATTATATAGTATATCTACTCTTCACAAAGAGAAACAAAGAGGTTGTCCTCTGCTTGATGCAAATAAACATACACACATATATATCGAGATGATATATCTGTATATATTTTATTTATTTCAAACAAATAATATATATACAGATATATCATCTCGATATATATGTGTGTATGTTTATTTGCATCAAGCAGAGGACAACCTCTTTGTTTCTCTTTGTGAATCAACAACTCTGCTACTCTCGGCAAAACAAAAACTTTTCAATTATATCTACTCTTATTAAACGAGTAAAAATTGTATATTTATTTGTATCTAGGTTCTATTTTGAAAACGACTCTACCGATTTTGATGAAATTCACGGGTTAGGGGTTTTTGAGTTGACAATTCGATCTGTCACGGTCTCATCTTCGGCAAAATTGTTTTTGATGGTTTTTTTCGTAATCAAATTAATTATTCTCAGGTAGACAAATCCCATTCTTAGGGTTTTAAAAAAGGTTACTCTTTTCCTTTTGTACCCAGGTTTAAAACTTTGTTCTCAAAGGCCTTGAACAAGTATTGTGATTGTGGTGTGTTAGAGTCAAGCATTAGCTAAACCCGAACAAAGCTCGGTCTTCCAGGTATATATATATAATATAGTATTTGTATTTTTTGTTGTTGATTCAAAAAGAGAAAGAAAGAGGTTGTCTTCTGCTTTATGCAAATAAACATAAACACATATGATATCGAAATTATATATCTGTATTTATATATTATTTATTTGTTTGAGACTATAGTTTCAAAGACTTGGTCTTCATCATCAGTCTTTTTACTTTACCATACAGGGTATGGTCAAGTATTGTAATTGTGCATGAAAAAAGTGTTTTTTTTTTGCTTCTTTTTTTTCGAATTATCTCAAAAACGGCTGAAACTATTTTTATTCAAAAAATTGGGCTAAGCCATGTCATTTCGGTCCACAAAAAAGACCTAATAACTGAACATCGAAAAACTTATATTTTTCGAGATAATAATTGTTTTGTCAAAATGTCTGTCTGGTTGTCTGATTGTCCGTTAGTCTGTGCGTTACCAAATTTTTGTGGACGAGCTAGCTCAAAAACTAGTTTGAATATCGAAAACAAATTTCACAAGTAGTTTTGGTCCATTGAGATTAAGAGCTGATTAGATTTTGGTGCATATCGACCCAAAAATTAAGGGGGGTCGAGGGGGGGGGTGTTAAAAATTAAAAATCTAGGCCGTTTGAGCAAACTCAACCAAATTTTGTATACATAATCAGTGGGACACCAGAAGTATAAAAATGCAAAAACTAACCCCCCTACATGATTATAAATAATTTTAGGGGCCAGGTTGTATGGTAAAGTCAACTGGATGGCCACATCAGAACACGTCAGCTTATTTAATTATAAATATTGTTTTTCATGGAGGTATTGACCTTATGGATATTGAAAATTTTCGATCTTTACTTAGCTGGGAGCCAGTTAAAATTCTGATGAAGACCAAGTCTTCGAAACTATAGTCTCAAACCAATAAATAATATATATATAATATATATATGTGTGTATGTTTATTTACATCAAGCAGAGGACAACCTCTTTGTTCCTATATAATTATTAATTTATATATAGATAGCTGCGAAGCCCGCCTGTTGTTATTGAAAAGACTTCGCCCCTTGGACCCCCTAAGCCTCTCCCCCTCGACAACCTCCGATTACTCCCCACCAACCCTATCCCGAAGCCTTTTGTGTTTAAGACCCCAAATTCAAAAATCCCCAATTTTTCGGTTGAAAAAAATGATAAAACTCTCCCTAGATATTTCAAAAATAGACCTAAGGACCAAAATTGAATGCTAATCCATAAAAAACCCAAGTGATAGAGCACTTTAAAAAATTTACCCCAAAATGACTATCATATCTCCCTTTGAGGGGTAACTCAGATAGGTGGTTTTGTATTTTAATACTTCACCTTTCTAAGCTAAAACCATATCGATCGATATATTAAACTTTAATAAAAATAATACAAAAAATATAATCCAAAACCCGTTAATCTTTTATTTAAACTAAGGATAAAATCACAGTTTTTCCTTCATAAAATGAAAACCACTCATCCTAGAAACTTGATTTCTATCTCATTCTGTAGTAAATTTTGTACACTTGAACGTTTACTTGGACCACTTTTTTGATAAAACACTTAGATTTATAGATATCTAGCATTTTCCGGACAGGATATGATCCGAATCCCCAAAAGTATCATGGAAAATGTTGGATATCTATAAATCTAAGACTTTTAACAAAAAAGTGGTTTAAATAAACGTTCAAGTCAATAAAATTCACTAGTGAATGAGATAAGAATCAAGTTTCTAGGATGAGTGGTTTTCATTTTATGAAGGAAAAACTGCGATTTTTTGCAAAAAAAATGCAGTTTTTCAAAACTCATCCTGATTGCGACACGGTTAGCATTATCCAATTAAGATGAACCTTTATTTTATTTGTAGCAAATTTAATCTAGTTTAAAAATATATAGGGTGATATTTGTCGAAAACGTGCTCTTTTATGGTCAAAATGGGAAAAAATTGAAAAAAAAATGCTTGTTTTTGGAATTTGCAGAAACAAAAAAGAAACTCAAATTTTCAACTAGCGCTTCAGCCCGAACGGTTGGTAGGACAAAAAAAAACCTAAATAATAAAATTTGTAGTAAATTTTGTTGAACTTTTATTTTTAATAGGAAGATTATTTACGACAAGTTGATAGTTTTTGATTTATAAGCATAAAACCGCGAAAATGAGAATTCTTTTCCTTTTTTTTGCATTTTTGACAATGTTCCGTTACGAAATTTTTTTAGCAAACCTCAGATTCGGATTTAGCACAGCAAAAAACATAAAGACTCGAAGAAATTACTACTACCCCAAAACTTTCCGGGTAAAAACACAATTTAACCGAACTATGTTTTAATAAAAAAAAATTCCAATTAAATATTTTGCTTTGTGGATTGACCCCCCCCCCCCCATGAAAATTTCCTGGCTACGCCACTGCTCTAAACTGTAAGATTGCCGCCAAAGGCGGGCTTCGTAGCTGGTTATTATGTAAATGTTATGTAATATAATATGTAAAAATATAGTATGCATTTTATTAAAGTTTTTCAGTTCAACTTTGCTGTTACATTTTTTTTGAGCACCACCCGAAAAATTCAAACTCCGGCGCCTATGAACGGAACCCTAAAAAGATAGAATTCAGACCTTTTTAACCGACTTCAAAAAAGGAGGAGGTTCTCTATTCGATTGAATTTTTTTTTTTTTTTTTTTGTGCCTATGTTACCTCATATCTCCGCCAATTCTCAACCGATTTTGAAAATTTTTTTGCATTGGGTCCAGTCTAGCTTCCGATTGGTCCCATTTTTTTTCGTTTTTTTTTCATAGGTATTAGACCTTTTTTATTAGGTTTGTTTAGACCTAACCTCTTTGTTTATGAACCGATTTCGATGGTTCTTTTTTTATCCGATAGGGGGTGTTTTAGGGATGGTGTCATATTAATTTGATCAAGTTCTGATGATATGATCACTATTAATAACATCACTAAAAAGAGAAAAATAAAATAATTTTTAAGAAAAAAATAAAAACCGACTTCAAAAAATTAAATGCAACAAATAAAATACACTAAAAGGTATAAAATAATTATTATCTTATTTAGTTACAACTAAACGACGAAATATTAACATGAAATTACTTTTTGAAGTCGGTGCCAAACATATACCTTTTATGAATCGCACTCGACGGATCTTACTTAGTACGTTTGGAGGGTATGCTCGCTTATAGGTATAGTTTGTTTGGCACCGACTTCAAAAAGTAATTTCATGTTAATATTTCGTCGTTTAGTTGTAACTAAATAAGATAATAATTATTTTATACCTTTTAGTGTATTTTATTTGTTGCATTTAATTTTTTGAAGTCGGTTTTATTTTTTTCTTAAAAATTATTTTATCATTTGAAAGGACAAGCCAGAAAGAACGTAAGAATTTAACATAAGTTTCAATTGAGAAGAATACACTACACTGAAGTGCAAAAAAATCGATCCACCAATAAAAACTTTATTAAATAGAAAACTATTTTTAATTATTTTACAAGGAACCATTCGTTATTGAAATTATTGCTTTTTGTTGTTGACTTATCCCTTGATTAATTAGGCACACAATTTGAACTGGTTGAATTTCAGAAATATCAATTTTGTATATTTTATATTTCTATCAATGATGCTTAATTCAAAATGATTCATTTTATTGATATTTCCAATGGAGATTCAGATGAAAGTGCGTGTCATATGGATTAGCCTTCCGGCCGGGCACAAGGTGAATTCTGGTTTTACCCTTTGTCAACTTTTTACAAAAACTTTACCAACTAGCCCTTAGAGAATTAAATTACATAAACGCCCAAATTTACATATTTTTGTAAAAAATAAAATTTATTAATGCAAAACAAAGAAGAACACTTGACGTTTCGGGAGATTTTTCTCCTTCATCAAAAATAAAAGAAAAATAATTCCACCAAGTGAAAAACGTTCTTTTATTTTTGTTAAAGGGAAAAAATTACCAGAAGAGCACAAACCTGTTCTTTTTTTTGCGTTAATACATTTATCTTATATAAGTTTTTCATAAGTTTATTATTTTATATTTGGCCCGCATTGATATTAGCGCTGGGCCACGATATACATATTTACTTTCTATTAAATATACACTGAAGTGCAAAAAAATTACCCACCAATAAAAACTTTTAGTAAATCATTTTTAATTTTTTAAAAGGAACCATATATTATTGAAATTATTGCTTTTAGAAAGTGTACTTACCACTTGTTGTTGACTTATCCCTTGATTAATTAGGCACACAATTTGAACTGCTTGAACTTCAGAAATATCCATTTTGTATATTTTATCTTTCTATCAATGATGTTTAATTCAAAATTATTCATTTTATTGATATTTCCAATGGAATTTGATCTTTTATTAAAATTTTATTTAAATGTAAAGTGATATTGAAAAAGTACAATAATTTCTAATTGTATCTTTTAATTTGATTTTACTTATTTTTTTTTATAAAATTCAAAAATTATCACCAATATTTATTGAATATGTTAGTTTAAGAGTTAATAGAACAAATTATATGAATATTTGTAAAAATTTTTAAAATAATTTGCCATTTAATAAAGTTTTTATTAGTGGGTCGATTTTTTTGCACTGTAGTGTAGATCATTTGATTAAATTTATTTCTAAATATTTTGTCGTCAGAGCAATTGATTCAAAACTTGAACATCCCCTTAAATCCCAACAAAAGTAAAGAGATTAAAGGATACTGTGCAGAAAGGAAAACGGGGGCTGGAGGGCTAATTTCCATTTTGGTCACGAACCCCTCACCCTTAGCTCGTCCTCGATTCTGCCAACCTAATTTGTCTTCTCCCGAAATTTTTTTTTTTTTTTGTATAAGTAGGTATATAATACACCTACTTCAATGATAATATTTCATGTATGGGCATATAAAAGTATTTAATGAACTTTTTTTTAATATAATAAACTCTTGAAAAGAATTAGGTATATGTACTTTTTATAAAATAGGGAAAGCTTAAAAAAAAAAAAGTTTTTGAGGGAAATAATTCATATAAAGGGTGAAAATTCTTTAGAAAAAAAGAGAGAGATCAAACGACTGATTTAAACTCTGAGTATTTTTATTCAAACACACACATTCAGTACTTACTTCAAGAGTTTCTCTTATATGTTAAGATTGTACATATTTCTTATCAAACATTAAATTATTCAATGATCGCTTTGTGGGGTGGGGGGGGGGCAGTTAAAGATATACCTACTTGAAACCAGTTCAAAAGTTAATATTAAAAAGATTATTCCATTTCAAAGTCTTAATATTGGAAGAAGGGTAATTTATATACATAGGAAATGGAAATCTTTAAAAATTTAAACAGTCCCTGTGGAAATCTGGCCATACTGATAGCTCTGAAATTCAGGGAATAGCCAATTGGCGATTTTTATTATATACCGGGTGAGTTTTTTTTTTTATCCTTAGACAGTCTTATAACTCAAAAACAATCCATTATATGAAAAAAGTTTCAAATAAAAGTTTATTTATATCAAGAGGGGAGACTAAACTACGCTATTGTTTTTTGACATAGAACAAGCTTTCAAGGGTATTTCGAGATAAAGTTCTGTTTTTTAAATGGAAACATATATGTTTCTGTACATATTCTGAATCTACAAAACAAACTGAACAACTTTTATTAGAACTATTGACATCAAATCAAAAAAAAAATATTAAATTAATTAGATCTCAAAAAAATCATAATAATAATTTTTTTGCAACGAAATTTCTCTGGAGAGAGACGGACTGGTAGAAATTTTAATTGAATGTAATGGAAGGCAGCCCAGAGGTGATTGGCGATTGATCAATGAATGAATGAGTTGTAAATAATGGAATTTCGCTATCTGTGGATTTGTATATTGTATTGTATATGTTAAAAAAAATATATTGTATATTTGTATAGATATGTAAGGATTGTGATAAATGAATTGATCAATGAACGAATGAAGTATAGATGTAAATATGATATATATTTGTATGAATTGTGAATGTATGTTGTATATTTGTGTATAAAAAAAAAAAAAAAAAAAAATTGAATAAGTGAATTGATCAATGAACGAATAAGGTGTGAATTGTGGAATTGTTGCTAATTGTACATTTTGTATATTTTGTGATATGAACTATTGTTAGGGCTCTCGTGAGGTGAGTGCTGTGTGGTGCTTTGTGCGCCCCCCATCAAGTCGATGGGGTCCTAACAATCTTTTGTGTGCAGGTTGTAGGTTGCGTGTTCATATAGGGTGTGTGCAGGAGAGGGGCTGCTGGTTGGCGTTTGGCCCCTCCAGATTCGAATGTCCGAATCCGTTCGCTACTCCAGTCGAATCGAGTCGCTTTAATTATAGCATGGGTGAATATATTTCACTCATGCAAAAGCGACTCAACGATCCTACTGAGTCATCTAGCGGCCGTGTCTTAAGGCTCGAGGCACATGAGCAAGAACGGGCCGCTACACCACACCCTTTGTTTCTTGGGTGATTGCCGATTACCGACTAAGTCAGCCGGGCAAGGCTCTATCCACCTAGCTGGCGGGTCAAGAGGCTGCTTGCTTTGCAATCACGTCGGGCGGTCACCAGATATTGTTAGGGCTCTCGTGAGGTGAGTGCTGTGTGGTGCTTTGTGCGCCCCCATCAAGTCGATGGGGTCCTAACAATACCTGGTGAGTGCAGGTTTGTAGGTTGCGTGTTCATATAGGGTGTGTGCAGGGGAGGGCCTGCTGGTTGGCGTTTGGCCCCTCCAGATTCGAATGTCCGAATCCGTTCGCTACTCCAGTCGAATCGAGTCGCTTTAATTATAGCATGGGTGAATATATTTCACTCATGCAAAAGCGACTCAACGATCCTACTGAGTCATCTAGCGGCCGTGTCTTAAGGCTCGAGGCACATGAGCAAGAACGGGCCGCTACAGAACCAACCATATTATTTGAGAATATGTTAATAACTAATCCCAGTACGCACTCTTGTGTGCATCTGTCATGGAACGGGTTTGGTCTATATATATTAGATTCAAAAGCCATTTAGCCATCTAATTAAGAAAAGAAGGAAAAAAAATTGTTTTTCTATGCCTTTGTTAAAAATGAAGAAAGTTTTTGAACACTACTGTGGAGAGAAGAAGGAAACATTTTATTTGTTTCATTCATTGACCCTTTGAAGTGAGTAAATTATATATTTTTTTCTATTGATAATTTGGCTGTTTACATTGTATTTATAATTGTATTGTTTTATTGTTGTATGCATTTTTATAATTTTGTCATATTGGTTTATAGACCCTGAAGAAGGAGGGAAAAATCCTCCGAAACGTCAGTTTGAAAGGAAAGGAGGAAGGATTCCAATAAATTACACCTTATTTGATGTGTGTTAATTTTTCTTTCCTCACTACCTCTGGGCTGCCTTCCATTACATTCAATCATAATAATTATTTTTAACAATTATTTAACTTAATTTTAATATAATAATTATTAAATAAATAATTATTAAATCGAAAAGTCACAACAATGTAAATAAGTGTTTATAATGATATTAAAACTTCGTTATACACAGATATAAGAGATTATTTTCTACTTAATAGGACTAGTTAAAATTGATGTATGTATGGATGGATGGATGGATGGATGTTATCGTTTTTTTGGCCCACGATTTTTCCACATCGTTGCACCGATTGAAATGAAATTGAAAACCTACCATTAGTTTAACAAAATGAAGCGCTGATTAGTTTTCGGTACATATCGGCTCACAAACATTAGTACTTTATTTCAGTACTTTTTTAGTTTTTCTAAATATCTTGAAAATGACTTAACCAATTTTGGATGAAATTTAATATCCTAATTAAGTACCTTGGGGACCACAAAAAAAGGTTAAATAAAGTTTTTAGTAAAATTATATTTTAAAGTACTTTACTCTAGAGTAAGATAGTACTTTTTTTAATTTTTTATTTTAAATTGTTTAAAATTTATTCATTTGATCGTCTTAATATAGCTCATTTAACCTTGCTTAAGTAAGAATGGATAGGCTTCTCTCTGTGAAATGCTAAAAATTTGGGAGGAAATTTTATAAGTAACCATAGCAACTGCGTTGTTTTCTTATCCGTTACCTTTGCTGAGGACATAGAGGAATCGACTTAAAACCAAAAATAGCGATTGATTCTCATCTAGTACTTGAGGAATAACCATTCTATATTGGATTTTTGACGTTTCGGTTTTTATTGGTAACCATTGCTGAAGATCATTTATACAAATTCCACTACGTATACTCGCAATAAAAAAAAAAAAAAAAAAAAAAAAAAACAGTATATTTTAAACTCGATATCTTGAAAACTAAGAGAAATCTTAAAAAATGATATTCTTCATTTTCGTCTTATTTTGGTGAGTACTATAAGAACTCATCGTAAGATCGCGGCGCCACAGTTACCCTAGAATTACCAATAAGATGGGGTTGTAAGTGAAAGTCGTGGGATTCACACAAATTGAATATTTTAAAATAAATTTTCGTACTAAAAGGTAAACATTCGATTGATTAAAAAAAGTTATGAATTAGAGAACAGTAACTTTAGGTTAAAGTCTCAAAGTATTAAAGTTTTATCAAAATGACAAGGCCTTTACAATATTCAATCCTGAGATTTAGAGATTAAAGATAATATTATAAGATGCTTTTCGAAGAAAATTGAACGCAAGCGATTTATTTAGATGGAATTTATCTTAAGCGTTCCAAAGGATACTATAAGAAATTAAAACGCTACCAAGCAAGCAAGCAAGCGTCCCTTATGCAAGTTTAATAGGAACAAACTTTTAACTGGCTGACAGTCAACTTTGCAACGATTTTTTCTTCATGTGTCTGTCCAAAGTACTGCTCCGCTGTCAGTTAACCACCGCAATTGTATAGGTTAACTTTCGCACTTCTTTTATTTATTAATATGAAATTCTTGACATTTGGCTGGATCATATTTTGAACAAGATTTTTTAAACAACAGCGAGGATTATTTATTTGGGGAGTTTTTAGCCATGCATGCACTCCAAAGACGCGAGTTTTTTTTAAGTAATGTTATCTATATATATAAAATTCTTTGCCCGATACACTCACTCACTCACTCACTGCATCAAAACAGCCATAACCACTCGGAAATAGGAACATGCAATTTGGAGAGGATATTACATCTATGACATGAGGGGCTCTCTAAGAAAGGATTTTTCGAAATTCGACTCCCTAAGCAAGTCCAGGGGGCAAATTGTTGTTTTCACTGATTATCGCGATATCTCTTAAGGACGATAAAATGTCTACTTGATTTTCACTTATAAAAATACTAGAAGTAAAGTATCTAAAAATCTATTTCATCGTTTAGTTGTAACTAAATTAGATAATTATTTTATATCTTTTAGTAGTGTATTTTATTTGTTGAATTTAATTTTTTTGAAGTCGGTTTTTATTTTTTTTTTTATAAAAATTATTTTTTATTTTTCTATTTTTATTAATAGTGACTTGATATGGCACATTGCATGCATGGCTCGTAAAATGCGTCAGGCGCATGAATCAGAAAATGATAATAAAATTAAATACATAAATATAGAAATTCTCAAGAAACGTTTGCGGGTTTTAAATGAACGTTTTAAGATTGATTTTTTTATAAAAGATTTTATTTATTATGTTTGGATTATTTGCTCATAAGAATTTGAAATTTACGTTAATTCGTCTTTCATCATATCATAAGAACTTGACCAAATTAATATGGCCCTTAAGGCATCCTCTTTCTAATATAAAAAGAATCATCGAAATCGGTTCATAAGCAAAGAAGTTATGTCTAAACAAACATAGCAAAAAAGGTCCAATACCAATGAAAAAAAAACGGGACCGAATCGGAAACTAGACTGAACCCAATGCAAAAAAAATAATCAAAATCTGTTCACAATTGGCGAAGATATCAGGTAGCATAGTACACAAAAAATTCATTCGAATTGAGAGCCTCTTCCTTTTTTGAAGTCGGTTTAATAAAAAGAGACCACTATATCCTGCACGCATAAAATTCTTTTGCCCGATACACTCACTCACTCACTCACTCACTCACTCATCATCAAAACAGCCATAACCACTGGACATAGAAACATGAAATTTGGAGAGGATATTACATCTATGACATAGGGGCTCATTAAGAAAGGATTTTTCGAAATTCGACCCTAAAGGGGTCAAAGGGGCAAATTGTGTTTTCACTGATTATGCGATATCTCTTAAGGACGATAAAATATCTACTTGCTTTTTACTTATAAAAATACTAAATTAAAATATCTAAAAAGTAATTTCAGGATTTTTTGAAATTCGACCCCTAAAGGGGTCAAAAGGGGCAAAATATCTTTGCAATGTGTTTACACTAATTATGCATTTTCAATTAAGAACGATAAGATATCTACTTGATTTTTACTTAATAAAATTCTAAATACAAATATCTAAAAAGTAATTTCAGGATTTTTTGAAATTCGACTCCCAACTATCCAAAATGTGAGTGGGGGCAAAAATTAAAACTCTCTCCTATCTTGATCAAATTTTGTAAAGTTATTCTTTATTACTTTATGAAACTATTCCTGTAAAAATCAACTATCAAAATTGACAGTATGGGGGCGAAGGGAGGGGGGGGGGCAAATTATAGAAATTTTTAGTACATTTACTCTTTAGAAAACTGTGGATTATTTATTTGCAAATATCTAAAAAATAATTTCAATATTTTTGTAATCCGACCCCCCCCCTCAACTATCCAAAATGTGAGTGGGGGCAAAAATTAAAACTCTCTCCGATCTTGATCAAATTTTGTAGAGTTATTCTTTATTACTTTAAGAAACTATTCCTGTAAAAATCAACTATCAAAATTGACTGTATGGGGGCGAAAGGGGGGGGGGGCAAAATATAGAAATTTTTAGCTTTTTTGTACATTTACTCTTTAGAAAACTGAGAGTTATTTATTTGCAAATATCTAAATATTTACAAATATCTAAAAAATAATTTCAACCTCCCAAAATGTGAGTGGGGGCAAAAAATTAATACTCTCTCCGATATAGATCAAATTTTGTAATGTTAGTTTTGAAGACTATATAAAATGTATGCTGTAAAAATCAATTGCCAAAATGAGGGCGTGGGGCGAAAGAGGGGCCAAAATATTACAAATATATATTATAGGCCTAATAATCACATGCCGAGATGCTGCCGGCCAGGGCCACCTGCCTGGAGGACCGAGCTTGCACCGGCGTGCCGAAGGCATGTTATATATTCATTGAGTCATGACAAACAGATGATTTGAAACTACAATTGAACAAATTTTTATTTTATTATTGGAATGGTATTCAGAAATCAACTGGTCGATCCCCTGTGGAATTAATATTTGGTCGAAGATTGCGAACACAATTAGATCTATTAAAACCAGACGTAAATCATAATTTAGGTATTTCATTAAATCGTCAAAAAATATATCATGACAGAGGAACAATTTTGAAGAAGGGGATGATGTTTGGGTGTTGAATAATGGGAGTAACTATGACTCTCTTCAAGGATCATAATTAGCAAGTGCTGCCCTCTTCGTGGGTCCCGCCATAAGTACCCCTTCGGGGGGAAACCAACAAGCACCTCTGTGAACCCTCAGTGCTTGTGGGTTGTCAGCCCTCTCGCACTCATCTGTTGGCCCAAAAAATACAAACAAGCCTCGGAGTAGGATGGATTCCTCCATAGCCGGTGAGCCCTCTGGCTCACCTGGCCCGACAATCGCTATGCATATTGACAATGATTCAGCTGACCAGACAAAGTGTAGATTTCCAGGTTGCGGACGGGCGTTCGCTACTTGTAGAGGACGTGGCGTTCATGAGCAAAGGATCCATAAGAATTGGTGGGACCAATTACAACTCTCTTCTCATCCCGGATCGAAGCCTCAGTGGAGTTCGGAGGAAGTGGCACTCCTGGCTAATCAGGAAGCCATCTTCGTCCTAGAAGGCGTCCGCTTCTTGACGCCAAGCGAACACTAATGACCAAATCCTCTTTAGTAGACGAAGAGCCTCACTTTGTTTCCACTACCCATGGTCTACGAAAACCTGACCTTATCGCTATTCTTGGTGACTCGGCCTTTTGCTTGGACGCCCAAGTTGTTAGTGAGCATATCAAACTTGATGAAGCTCACGCAACAAAGGCAGATAAGTATAAGGAGCTTGAGGAGAGCATAAAGAGGCGATATAATGTGGAAACGGTGAGATTCGGGTATATTATCCTTAATTATCGAGAGGTTTGGTCCGCCAGATCCGCGAAAGATCTCACTAGCAGTGGTATACTGCAGAAGAGGGAATTGAAGATACTTTCATCTATAGAGTTGTGGTAGGGGGTCTCGCCGCCTTTTGGAAGTTCAACAAAACCACACAATTTATCCGTCGTTCCAGAACACCTTTAGGAATCGGATAAGGTCAGCGGAAGATTGGTGACGCCTCCACCTCAGGCGCAATAAACGTGTGTTTTTAGTGGGTATTACTGTTTTTTTATTTATGTTAGGACAGTCGAGTCCCACAGTACCAACAATCAGTTGGTCTGCGTAAATGCATTTTCACAAGTTAAAAAAAAATATGTAGAAGGAAAGATTAAGAAAAAAACTGGGCGATATTCATATTTAGTAGAAATTGGAAATAAGTATCATCGCAAACATTCCGACCAGATAAGAACAAGAAATTCTACAGATTAGAATCAAGATGACCCAAAACAACTATCAAATAAAAAACGAGTCTCAGTTTTTAAATATTGCCCGTCCTGAGAATGAAGGTCACACAGTCATCAATGAACCTGGAAATAATTTTTCTGATGATTCTGCTCCAATAACAATAATGAAGAGGATCCTTCCACCAAGGAATAGACATCCTCCAGATCGCTGGTCATATGACTAGAAAAAAAATAAGTAGACGTGTTCTGATGTGGCCATCTACTTGACTTTACCTATACAACCTGGCTCCTAAAATTATTTATAATCATGTAGGGGATTAGTTTTTGCATTTTTATACTTCTGGTGTCCCACTGATTATGTAGGGGGTGACCACCTTAGACAATAAAGGGGTGGCTCGTCCTCTAATGAGTTTAAGTTGAATAGATGTAAGGGCTGAAGTCTGGATTTGGCCTGTAAGTTGATTGAATGAGTAGTATACTAGATAAACTGCTTATGTAGCAGACAGACAGACAGGCGCCGGCCCGTTCTAGCGAGCTAAATAAAAAGACCCGAGAGAAGGAGTGCGACAGAGAGAGAAGATATGGCACGTGGGCCTGAGAGGGTGGGAGTGTCTATCGGTGTGTGCATGCGTTTTGGTATTGGTAAACGCGGGAGGCAAGAGTCGGAGAGCCACGGAGAGCAGAGCCTAGAGAGAGAAGTGGAGGGCGGTTGTGTGGGGCGGAGGCCGACCGGCGGGCTGAGGAATAGAGCGTGTGCACGGTGATGGTGTGAGTGGCTGATCAGCGAGCGGTCTTAAGATATGTATAACTAGTAGATTTAAGAGAAAGAATTGAATAATTAATGTTGTGTGGGAGTAATATTGTAACCATTATTATTTCAATAGTTAACTGAACTAAATTATGTACCTGTATCTGGCTATACCTTTCGGGTCAGGAGGGGAATATGCCAGTGTTGTAATATGGTGGAATAAATTCGTTTTGATTCAATAATGATTAACATGGCCAAAACATAGGTATAAGTTGTCTCTGTAATTATAATCAAGTAATTCCAATCGTTGGCCTTCAGTGAAGTTAGAGTGAGTTTTTAATGATGTGAGTAACGTAACAATGCATGCGAGAATGCTCAGTGTCACGTGGTCCGAGATCGTGGCGTGTGTCCAATGTCGTAGTGTCATAGGCTGTAATAGCTTTACTGGGTACAGAAGCCCAAATCAATTAGCTGAAGTAAGTACAATTGGAATTGCTTGATCATTCGATTATGACGTAACATTGGCCTTGTTAAAAAGTACTTTCGCTTGTTTTATTTTATTAATTTTATGTAAGGAATACAAAACATTATAATCGTTTACCTGTCGATCTAATCAATCGATTATTAATTCAATAAAGTCTATTTTAATTACTAAAAATCTTGTTCATTCTAATTACCTAGGTTGCTTTGCGAATAAGCGCTTCTTGGCAAATATTTCAGGTTGTCTCCAAGTAACGGTCGTATCAGCTGATAAGGGTTAAGTATTAGTAGTTTGGTCAAGTATGAGTAATTTGGACGCTCGGGCAATGGGCAGGTCGGAAAGGGATGACCAGATGGCGGCATGAGAAGGTAAGAGTCACTAGGCCAAAGTAAATTAGGTTTCGGAAGAGGTCGCAAGTATGTCCAGCCTTACAAATTGGTGTCGAGGTGTGGGGTTAACGATTTCAAAAATTTTCAGAGTGAAATTTGGGGTGAATATTTTTGGAAGAATTTGATGAAGGCCCGCCATGACTAACACCGATAGGTCAGGGGGTCCTACTGTGTGTAAAGGGCCCGGAGGGGCAGGTCCTACTGTGTGTAAGGGGCCCGCCGTGACAAGACCCGTTAAGTCAGGGGGTCCTACTGTGTGTAAGGGGCCCGCCATGACTAGCACCGATAGGTCAGGGGGTCCTACTGTGTGTAAGGGGCCCGCCGTGACAAGACCCGTTAAGTCAGGGGGTCCTACTGTGTGTAAGGGGCCCGGATGGGCACCTCTGCTAGAGATGTCCCCGGAACCTTCATCGAGAATCAATGAGAAATTTTTGAAATCGGGCGCTCGCTCGACTTCAGTTGAGAGCGCCACCCGCGCATTATTTTTGTGATAAATAAATAAAGTTCTAAAAATTTTAGGAAGGCTGTGAAAATTTTTTGAAATAATTTACTAGTTGAACAAATGAAATTATTAGGAGAATTTATAATAAAGTCTTGAAAATCGGAATCTTCACTTTCCAAGAGGGCGGCAAATTTGAGATATGTTTTTACGAATATCATTAGCTGTCCGGTCCAGGAGGACGTTAGTGAGCTGTGGGTTTGTATAATTGTAAATTGTCTCAAATCATGGTTTACTAGCCTAGGAGAAAAAATAATCGAAATATTTAGATGATCACTATTTGGAATTATTTACAAGCGCGGTAAATGAAAATTTTGGTTGTTTTAATTTTGTGAAGTCAGCGTGTAAATTTTGAACTATTTTTTTTGAGAAAATTTTGAGTCATTTTTCGAAGAAAATTTTGAGAGACAGTTTTTTGAGGGAAGAATTTTGAAGACAGTTTTTGAGGGAAGAATCTTTGAGTTATGTTTCCGAGGAAAATCCTGAGACCATTTTCCAGAGGAATATTTTGAGCCATTTTTGGAAGGAATGTTTTGAGCCGTTCTTAGTGGCAAAATTTTCGAGTCATTTTTGAGAAAGAATTTTGAGACTATCTTTGAGTGAAATTTTGAGACAGTTTTTGAGGGAAGAATTTTGAGTTATTTTTGAGGAAAATCCCGAGACCTTTTCCAAGGAAGATTTTGAGCCATTTTTGAGAGGAATTTTTGAGTCATTTTTGAGGAAAGCTTTGAGCCATTCTTTGAGCAAATTTTTAAACCATTCTGAGGAAAGAATTTTGAGCTATCTTTTAGGAAAATTCTGAGACAGTTTTTGAGGGAAGAATTTTGAGTTATTTTTGAGGAGAATCCCGAGACCTTTTCCCAGGAAGATTTTGAGCCATCTTTGGGAGGAATCTTTTGAGTCGTTTTTCAGGAAAAATTTTTGAGTCATTTTTGAGAAAAACTTTGAGACATTTTGAGTGAAATTCTGAGACGGTTTTTGAGGAAAGAATTTTGAGTTATTTTTGAGAAACATCCCGAGACCTTTTCCAAGGAAGATTTTGAGCCATTTTTGGGAGGAATTTTTTTTGAGTCTTTTTTGAGTGAATTTTTTGAGCCTTTTTTGAGCAAAATTTTTGAGTCATTTTTGAGCATTTCGGAAGGGGAGATTCCAAAGGACGGAAGAGGGAAAATCGGGCCCTACTGTGTGTACGGGGCCCGCCATGACCAGAACCAATAAGTCAGGGGGTCCTACTGTGTGTAAGGGGCCCGCCATGACTAACACCGATAGAGTCAGGGGGTCCTACTGTGTGTAAGGGGCCCGCCGTGACAAGACCCGTTAAGTCAGGGGGTTCTACTGTGTGTAAGGGGCCCGGATGGGCATCTCTGCTAGATATGTTTCCGGAATCGTCATCCCCGGAGAAGTGCGATGAGTACATGGAGAAGAAACTTGGTAGCACTACAGAGAAACGGGTTCAGGCCAAAATATGGGTTCAAACCAAGTGAGTAGGGGAAAAGACTTCTTTGTCAGAGACTGTCTCCTGAAAGGTTGTGTGTAACAGACTAGTTAGAGTTATCTCGGGGGATCGATTGGTTGGTTCAACTTTTATGTTAGGTTCTTTGGTCACCACGATATCCCGTTTTTGATGTTGTAAATTCCCTCGTGAAGTTTCCGGGGTTTGTTGTAACTTGATACGTGGTGTTTCCGGGGTTTGTTGTAACTTGATACGTGGTGTTTCCGGGGTTTGTTGTAACTTGATACGTGGTGTTTCCGGGGTTTTTTGTAACTTGATACGTGGTGTTTCCAGGGTATGTTCTAACTTTCTAGGTGGTATTTCCGGGGTTTGTTGTAACTTGAAGGCTTCTGAGACGAAATTTTTAGTATTAGACCTGCGTTAGGAATGAGTAGTATTCACCGAGGAGTTGAATATTAATTAACAAATGATTTGCTTAAGCGGATTTCGCGCGTTTTGCTAACGGGTGGGGAAAAGACTTTTGTCAGAGACTGTCTCCTTTAAGTTTTTCGAGAGTTTTAAAGGTGATTGTAACTTCTTGCTGGCCGTGATGCCATTGGGGCCAGTGCTTGGAGACGGGCTGAAATAGTTTGCGACCCACCGCTAGGTGGTGTTTCTTTTACACGTACCGGTAATTAGGTGATCGAGGGGTGGAGAAGTTAGGGCGGTCGGGGCCGACCGCCAAAGCGAATGTGGAAGGGAAGGTATCGGTCATCAGATGACAGTTAAATGCGTTGGGAGATGACCGATACGCTCCTTTCTACGTGGGATTGATTCCCCCCCTTTATTAATGAAATTATGGCTACTGGAAGTACGGGATTACCCTCTGTACTCAAATGGGTAATCTCTCTAGAATTAAGATTAGATAAGGTACAAATGCTTAGTATTAAGGTGTAGAGTACAGAGAAAGACTTGCAGTGGTAGTGTTGCTTCCCCTAAAGAACATGAACCGAAGTAACGAAGTGTTCCGCGTACATAACCCCAGTGATACAGGGTCCCTTACGAACTCGAGTCATGTCGCAGTAGGAGTGATTCGCAGTTCAACGGAACAGTAATAATCTGCGCTCCTGCACAGGGGCAACGCCAATGAATCGAACCGTTGGTCTTCTTGGCACCCATACTCCAGCGCAACCGACTTGAAAGTGCGGTGTTGTCTTCTATCATGCCGAGGGACCAGTGACGTCAAGCCACTATGTCAGTGGAAAGTACTCCTGCGAAAGCTGCCGGATCCACGGGAGCCATTCCACTCCGGCTCTCGTTGGTATCACAGTTTCGCTAGTTTTAAGGAGGCTCACCTATGTGTTAGACGTCAGCCGTCGAGCTCAACTCTCAGGTGGTCAACATGGCGACCACCGGTATCATCGAATTACGAGAGGAGTGCGGGTGTGGACCAACGGCATATGTTCCTGTGCAGGGGTTCGGAGTAGAAACAGAAGTTGGCAACGGCGAAAGGTGAAAGATCCTTGACAAAGATTACAAGGCGAACTGCAGTCACTCCAGCAAGTTAGAAACATTAAGTGCGTGTCCTTATCCACGAGTGGGGGTTCCCCTGTCGGTTTTGACTGTTCTGCTAGACTACTGCTAGTGGAGACGACGATCCACCTACTGAGACCTACGTGTTAGTATGGGAGAGTGGTTCGTAGTTGGAACAGAACTACAGGTAGGGGAAGCAGAACACTAACAAGTGAAGTGTAGGTATAAGATAGTATTTAGGTCACATTACCATTCGTTTCGAAAAGGATGACTATGTCCAAGGACATAGTCATCTTTTTGAAAACAGGGAGGGATGTAAGGGGGGTGGACCACCCCTTAGACAATAAAGGGGTGGCTCGTCCTCTAATTAGTTTAAGTTGAATAGATGTAAGGGCTGAAGTCTGGATTTGGCCTGTAAGTTGATTGAATGAGTAGTATACTAGATAAACTGCTTATGTAGCAGACAGACAGACAGGCGCCGGCCCGTTCTAGCGAGCTAAATAAAAAGACCCGAGAGAAGGAGTGCGACAGAGAGAGAAGATATGGCACGTGGGCCTGAGAGGGTGGGAGTGTCTATCGGTGTGTGCATGCGTTTTGGTATTGGTAAACGCGGGAGGCAAGGAGTCGGCGAGCCACGGAGAGCAGAGCCTAGAGAGAGGAGGTGGAGGGCGGTTGTGTGGGGCGGAGGCCGACCGGCGGGCTGAGGAATAGGAGCGGTATTGTGCACGGTGATGGTGTGAGTGGCTGATCAGCGAGCGGACTTAAGATATGTATAACTAGCAGGTTTAAGAGAAAGAATTGAATAATTAATGTTGTTGTGGAAGTAATATTGCTGACTCATTATTATTTTTAATAGTTAACTGAACTAAATTATGTGCCTGTATCTGGCCTTTCGGGTCAGAGGAGAATATGCCAGTGTTGTAATATGGTGGAATAAATTCGTTTTGATTCAATAATGATTAACATGGCCAAAACATAGGTATAAGTTGTCTCTGTAATTATAATCAAGTAATTCCAATCGTTGGCCTTCAGTGAAGTTAGAGTGAGTTTTTAATGATGTGAGTAACGTAACAATGCATGCGAGAATGCTCAGTGTCACGTGGTCCGAGATCGTGGCGTGTGTCCAATGTCGTAGTGTCATAGGCTGTAATAGCTTTACTGGGTACAGAAGCCCAAATCAATTAGCTGAAGTAAGTACAATTGGAATTGCTTGACCATTCGATTATGACGTAACATTGGCCTTGTTAAAAAGTATTTTCGCTTGTTTTATTTTATTAATTTTATGTAAGGAATACACAACATTATAATCGTTTATCTGTCGATCTAATCAATCGATTATTAATTCAATAAAGTCTATTTTAATTACTAAAAATCTTGTTCATTCTAATTACCTAGGTTGCTTTGCGAATAAGCGCTTCTTGGCAAATATTTCAGGTTGTCTCCAAGTAACGGTCGTATCAGCTGAGAAGGGTTAAGTATTAGTAATTTGGTCAAGTATGAGTAATTGGGACGCTCGGGCAATGGGCAGGTCGGCAAGGGATGACCAGATGGCGGCAAGAGAAGGTAAGAGTCACTAGGCCAAGGTAAATTAGGTTTCGGAAGAGGTCGCAAGTATGTCCAGCCTTTTACATATGTATGGCTAAAATTCGGTTGAGTTTTGGTAAATGGCCAATATTTTTAATTTTTGCCCTCCCCCCCAGTTTGGGAGGTTAGTTTTTTGTATTTTTATACTTCATGGGGTCCACTGATTATGTATACAAAATTTGGTTGAGTTTGGTATATGGCCAAGATTTTCATTTTTGACCCTCTGCCCCCATTTTAGGCGGTTAGTTTTTGCATTTTTAGACTTCTGGGGGTCCAGTGATTATGTATACAAAATTTGATTGAGTTTGCTCAAACGGCCTAGATTTTTAATTTTTAACCCCCCTCCACCCCCTTAATTTTGGGTCGATATGCACCAAAATCTAATCAGCTCTTAATCTCAATGGACCAAAACTACGTGTGAAATTTGGTTTCGATATTACCACTAGTTTTTGAGCTAGCTCGTACACAAAAATGGTAACAGCACAGAGACTCAATCTAACAGACATTTTGACAAAACAATTATTATCTCAAAAATTATAATTTTTTCGATGATTACTTATTAGAGCTTTTTTGTAGAACAAAATGCCATGGTTTCGCTCAATTTTTTTAATCAAAATAGTTTCAGCCGTTTTTTAGATATTTCGAAAAAAAGAAGGAAAAAAACACTTTTTCATGCACGATTACAATACTTGACCATACCGTGTATGGTAAAGTAGTTGTCTTATCCATCCTACTATACGGTAGTGAGTGCTGGGTAATATATAAAAAGCACGTTAAGGCCCTGGAAAAATTCCAAATGAGACTGCTGCGCAGTATTATGGGAATTAAATGGCAAGATTTCATCTCCAACAAGGAAATCCGTGAAAGAGCCAACTGCGATCCTATAGAGAACATATTGGCGCGCAACCAGCTGCGCTGGCTAGGGCATGTGTGCCGGATGTCTGATGGACGGCTCCCAAAACAAATCCTCTTTGGCGAGCTTTCAGATGGTCAGCGCTATCCTGGTGGTCAACTGAAGAGGTACAAAGATGTAATTCACTCCATAGTGAAGAAGGCTGGAATAGAGGACACATGGGAGTCTCTATGTCAAGACAGAGGCTCTTGGCGTAACATCTGCCACAATAATTCCGGCATCTTTCCCAATCACACCAACTTAAGAACAGGCGGCACTGAGACATATATCTGTTCTCAATGCCAAAGAACCATCCGATCTCGCATCGGTCTCTGGAGCCACCAACAGGTTCATGAACGAAGGCGGCAACGGGAATGAATTGAGTGAGGGAAGGATCTTCGGCAACGAAGAAATCCCGACGACGACGACGACGAGCGACGAAGTATGGTAAAGTAAAAAAAGAGGAAGGAGTAATGTTATATGTTATATATTCATTGGAGTCATGGGAACCAATGAGTATATTCTTATGTTTATTTCTTACTGTTGAAAAACATCTCTTATTAAAATAAACTAATGTTTTAGAATCTTAGTTAGTGTTTATTTCTTACAAGTAATTCACAACGTTTCTGTTTTTTATTTGAAGACGTCTTCGAGTAGATAGTACGTGGTATCTAGGTTCTACTCTGGGACCAAGAAATCGATCGAGCTGGACAAAGCTGAATCATCTTATTGCTTGGAATCGCATCCATTGCAGCAAGAGAATGATTTAAATTTAATGCTTTGGTGGTTAATATGTTGAGCAAAAGAAAAATTGCAACTGAAATCACCTAGAACAGAGGTTCCCAAACTGAGCGCCACGGCCTCTTCACAGGTGCGCCGCGAAACTTCATAATTAATTGAATCAAGACATTTGGCCTAGCCTTATTAATAATTTTTAGCTCTTACTTACGATTAGACATACATAAACCGAAAAAATTTAACTTTGGACACCCTCGAAAAATCTCAAATATATGGGGCTTTATCACCTGTTTGAAAGATATCGAATTTCGGTTTTTCGATCATAACTTCTTCAAAAATTGGTCCAAATTCAATTTTTTTTTTTTTTTGAAATTTTTGTTTTTACATACTTTTTAGAAAAGATATAAATAATTTTTAAGAAAAAATAAAAACCGACTTCAAAAAATTAAATGCAACAAATATAAAATAATTTTTAAGAAAAAATAAAAACCGACTTCAAAAAATTAAATGCAACAAATAAAATACACTAAAAGGTATAAAATAATTATTATCTTATTTAGTTACAACTAAACGAGGAAATATTAACATGAAATTACTTTTTGAAGTCGGTGCCAAACAAACTATACCTATAAGCGAGCATACCCTCCAAACGTACTAAGTAAGATCCGTCGAGTGCGATTCATAAAAAGGTATATGTTTGGCACCAACTTCAAAAAGTAATTTCATGTTAATATTTCGTCGTTTAGTTGTAACTAAATAAGATAATAATTATTTTATACCTTTTAGTGTATTTTATTTGTTGCATTTAATTTTTTGAAGTCGGTTTTTATTTTTTTCTTAAAAATTATTTTATTTTTCTCTTTTTAGTGATGTTATTAATAGTAGATCAGAACTTGACCAAATTAAATATGGCACCATCCCTAAGATACCCCTTTCGGATAAAAAAAGAATCATCGAAATCGGTTCATAAACAAAGAGGTTAGATCTAAACAAACCTAATAAAAAAGGTCTAATACCTATGAAAAAAAAAACGAAAAAAAAATGGGACCAATCGGAAGCTAGACTGGACCCAATGCAAAAAATTTTTTCAAAATCGGTTGAGAATTGGCGGAGATATGAGGAGTAACATAGGCACAAAAAAAAAAAAAAAATTCAGTCGAATAGAGAACCTCCTCCTTTTTTGAAGTCGGTTAAAAATACACTAAAAGGTATAAAATAATTATTATCTTATTTAGTTACAACTAAACGATGAAATATTAACATGAAATTACTTTTTGAAGTCGGTGCCAAACATATACATTTTATGAATCGCACTCGACGGATCTTACTTAGTACGTTTGGAGGGTAACTGCTCGCTTATAAGTATAGTTTGTTTGGTACCGACTTCAAAAAGTAATTTCATGTTAATATTTCGTAGTTTAGTTGTAACTAAATAAGATAATAATTATTTTATACCTTCTTAGTGTATTTCTATTTGTTGCATTTAATTTTTTGAAGTCGGTTTTATTTTTTCTTAAAAATTATTTTTATTTTTCTTTTTAGTGATGTTATTAATAATGATCATATGATCAGAACTTGACCAAATTAATATGACACCATCCCAAAGATACCTCCTTTCCAATAAAAAAAGAATCATCGAGATCGGTTCATAAACATTTTTTAGCCCTCCCCCCTCCCCTATGAAAAAGAAATTCAAAGCTCCGGGGCCTATGCTTCTAATATCAATCAGAATAAAAAAACTTCATGGTGTGAAACATTGAAAAGATTCTTCTTCGGTGTTGTTCTAATAGAATTTATATTGGTCAGACTGGTCGTTCCTTTAAAAAACGTTATTCTGAACATGAATATGCTCTTAGAATCCTTAACAGATCTAACGATATTAATTCAGATTCTACTTCTGCTTTCGCTCTTCATTTACATTCGAAAAATCATCCTGCTTCTACTTCTAATCCTACCCTTGAAAGAAGTGCTCCCAGACTTCTTCTTCTAGAATCAACTGAGATTAAATTGGCCCTTCTGAATAAATTCAGTATTCTCAATAATCAGTCGACTTTGACAAAGATATAATCATTGATTCTAATTTGGCTAAAATTAATCAATTAAAAATCGGCTCCTAAATTCCATAACATATTTTGTTTTATTTTTTTTGTTTTTAATTTTGTTTTTAATTTTATTTTAAATAATAACATTTTGTTTATATTTAAGAAAAAAGAAAAAGATTGAAAGTATTTTCTGAACGTACTTTAACTTCTGGTTGTTATATGAAACTTTCTGAACGTACTCTTCTTTCTCAAAATTTTACTTGTTCAATGTTTTTACAAATTTGTATTCAGTTTTTATTTGAACTCCTGAAGATGGGCTAATAACCCGAAATATATATATTATTGTTAGGGCTCTCGTGTGCCGAGTGCTGTGTGGCGCTTTGATGCCGCGCCTCCCATCAAGTCGATGGGGTCCTAACAATCTTGCGTGTGCAGAGTTGTAGGTTGCGTGTTCATATAGGGTGTGGTGCAGGGGAGGGGCTGCTGGATGGCGGTGGCCCCTCCAGATTCGCTTGTTCGAATCCAATTCGCTTCTCCAGTCGGAATCGAGTCGCTTTAATTATAGCATGGGTGATAATATTTCACTCATGCAAAAACGACGCAACGATCCGACTGAGTCATCTAGCGGTCGTGTCTCAAGGCTCGTCGCCATGAGCGAGAGCGGGCCGCTACATATATCGAGTGAATCAAACTAAAATAAACATACATTTGTTTTAATATTTCCTTTTTGTGAAACCTAACCTAGAAAAATTCTCCCCATAAGTTACTTATAATGTTTCACCTAAAACCGACACCTAAATCTTTAAAAATTATATAATTTTATGTTCAAATTAATAGATCAGTTTTGGGGGATGGGATTAATAAATCGACAATAATTTTTGAGACCACATAATTGACTTTCAACCATCTCTAGACATTATAATAATAATTAAACTATTAAATAATATATCATCTCTGAAAATATTTAATAATTCCATTATATCGTGTTATTTCCCTATGAATGAATTAACTGTCATACTAGTATATCACTCATGAGAATTAAATTTAAGGACAATGAATTTTAAAACCTATACTTTATAAGATTTCATATCATATACATAGTATATATATATTGTAATTAATACGTCTCTCGGGGAAAATATATTTTTGTAACCTCATATATTAAGCCAGCAGGATATTAATTGAATATTCATTAAATCGCGCCCCGCTTGTTATCTTTTATTTTTATTTTATGAACGCTTAACTTTTTTTTATGTTTTTTATTTTATATAAAATTTAATGTACTCGTATACAATGAACAAAAAAAACAGCGAATGGATAAAAAATAATCTTTTTTCAGAAAAAATTGCTAAATAAATTTGATTAAACATTTAGTTTTATTAGGTTTGTTTTATAAATAATTAGAAATAATATGAAATACTAGCTGCGAAGCCCGCCTTTAGCGGCCATCTTCCTAGCCCTCTGGACCCTCACTTTGGAGAGAAACGGACTGGTAGAAATTTTAAATGATAAGTGGCGAAAAAGCAGCCCAAGGATGATTCCGCGACATTTCAGCCCCCGACAAAATATCCTTTAGACAAAATATCTCATGACAAAAATAATTTTTAAGAAAAAATAAAAACCGACTTCAAAAAATTCAATGCAACAAATAAAATACACTAAAAGGTATAAAATAATAATTATCTTATTTAGTTACAACTAAACGACGAAATATTAACATGAAATTACTTTTTGAAGTCGGTGCCAAACAAACTATACCTATAAGCGAGCATACCCTCCAAACGTACTAAGTAAGATCCGTCGAGTGCGATTCATAAAAGGTATATGTTTGGCACCAACTTCAAAAAGTAATTTCATGTTAATATTTCGTCGTTTAGTTGTAACTAAATAAGATAATAATTATTTTATACCTTTTAGTGTATTTTATTTGTTGCATTTAATTTTTTGAAGTCGGTTTTTATTTTTTTCTTAAAAATTATTTTATTTTTCTCTTTTTAGTGATGTTATTAATAGTGATTATATCATCAGAACTTGACCAAATTAATATGACACCATCTCTAAGACACCCCCTATCGGATAAAAAAAGAACCATCGAAATCGGTTCATAAACAAAGAGGTTAGGTCTAAACAAACCTAATAAAAAAGGTCTAATACCTATGAAAAAAAAACGAAAAAAATGGGACCAATCGGAAGCTAGACTGGACCCAATGCAAAAAAAAATTTCAAAATCGGTTGACAATTGGCGGAGATATGAGGTAACATAGGCACAAAAAAAAAAAAAAAAAAAAAATTCAATCGAATAGAGAACCTCCTCCTTTTTTGAAGTCGGTTAAAAATAACCCTTCCCCCGTGAATCTTATGAGTAATGCAAATCGACTCCGGTTCCGTTAATATATATGCAATTCGGCTCGGTTGAGTTCGTCATAGCTCTTCGGCTGACGCCAACCGAACCGTCTAAAAACCAGCCCGAAAAGGAGGTATACGAACCCAACCGAGCCGAACTGAATATATATTAACCGAGCCTCCGAATGTTTAGTCCGGACGGGGTGTGTTTCGGGCTCCCATTTTTTTTTCTAATCAAACACACATTAAAAACAGAACCAGCCAATGGTCGGGTGGGGTGTGTTTGGGGCGCTATATTTTCACCCAATATTATAATAATAATTAATAACGATAATGATTAATAACACTTTTAACAAACAATCAATAATTGTGTAATGTAAACATAGACGATAAATAAATAAATATAGATGATAAATACTATATTATAGATAGTAAAAATAATAAATTGTTAGCTAGAAAATCTAACGACAGACAGCAGCATTTTCAAACGGCTAATTAGCCGCCAAAATATGAAAGTCTGTTTATATTATTCAAAACTATGATTATAAGCTTCTCACTTAATTTTTTTGTATTCTCCCTTATACTGGGGAATATTTTGTCAGAAGATATTATGTCGGGGGATATTTTGTCTTGGGATATTTTGTTGGAGGTGTTTTGTCGGGGCTGAAATATCGCGGTACCCCCAAAGATAGTAAACAAAAAATTATCTCGAATAAAATAGATTTTATTGGATATTCATTTTTTTCATCACTCAAAACTAACGTTTCGGAGGATTTTCCGAGTTCTTCAGGGTTTAAAAGGGGTCATGAAAGAAAAATACAAGATATTTCTACCTTCTCTCCTTTAGCAGTGCTCGAAATTTGTCATTTCTCTACAGTATTCAAAATTAAACAAAATAGACTTCCTACCTTTTCTCCCGCCAATAATTTTAAATATTTACCCTTTTGTTATCTTAAAAATAAATTTTACCATTGACTTGTATTCAATTTCGACTTATCCAGAGTCAGTTACTTTCTGTTTCTCCTGAAGATGGGTTAGTCACCCGAAATATATACGTATATCGAGATTAAAGATTCTCCAAAAATAAATTCGTTTTATTTTTTTATATCTTAATGTGAAACCTACCAAGTATTTTTTATCCAATAATTGTATGAACTAATTTCAGTCAAGTATACTATATATATTCATCTAGATTAATTTGTAACAACGCTTAGAGAAATTTCTCTAAAAAAATTACCCTCTTGCCTAGAATCGAACCGACGAACTCTTGAACTATGGTCATCAGCTCTAACCACTAGACCAATGTCACATTAATATTTATATCTTGATTTCTTTTACTAAAACTATATATTTTTGATTTAGACTTTGTGTCTAGATAATATTGTATTCATTTGAACTCGAATGAAATGAAAAAACACCAATAGATTTTAAATTAAGAAACATTAAATATATATTAATTAACGAGGCAAATTTGAAATATAATTCTCAGCTCTGATTTTAAACTGATGGCTCCAATCGATTTTCATTAACCAGGCAAATTTGAAATATATATATTTGAATTTTGAAATGAAAGACTCCAATTCATTTTAAATTAAGAAACATTAAATATATTGATAATTGTTCCTCCCCCCCTTGCCACTCAAAAATTAAAGATGCGAAACTTTTAAGAGACGATGTATTTTCGGTAGATTACGGGTATACATTTGGAGTGTGGTTTTTTTAAGAGGAATAAAATTTTTGGACCGAGACGCTGCCCGCCAGGGCATCAGGCCCGGAGGGCCGAGCTTGGAGGGAGTGCCGAAGGCACGCACGAAGAGCTCGTTTATAATAGCTGTTAAAGTGTTAAACAAAAATAAGCCTTTGCTGGCACTCAACTGCCCTGCGTTCAATTTGCGCCCGGGCTATATGCTCCTCACCCATATTCTTCCGTATATGTATTTTATGATCGGCTCTTTACTTTTACTATGGCAAATAAAAGTAATAAAAATGAAAATATTTTTATCAAGGTGAAATTGCTATTCTTTCTAATTTTCAGAGAAAATCCTCATTTAAAATCTAGATATTTTTTTTTTTTTTTTTTTTTTATTCTGATATGAAAAGTTCAATATTTTTCTCTGAACAAAACGCTTTAAATGGATCAAAAGTTTTCCAATTCCCCGACGTAGATATTCGTCCTTGGAACAAAAGTAGCGCAGTATTCTTCCACCCCTTTTCATCCATCCTATCCACTCAGCACCCCCCCCCCCCTAAGAAAAAATCCATTTTAATTTAACTAGTTTTAATTCAAGAAAAGCCATTCTCCATATTCTCTCTTCTTTTTTTCCATCCTTGAAATTCTCCTCTCAAAAAAAAAAGGGGGCCAATATCATCAGTCGAATTGACTCTAATAAATTGAATCAAAATAAATATCTTAATTCGTAAAGATATTTCAATCGGGCAACGAGAGAATAGTGAGTGGGGGTGGTGGCACTTAGGTTGGAAATAAATTTATTGCTCTTAAAGCGAATAAATTTTTCTTTTTTACAGAGTGTTTTGTTGTTATTTTATTCGCATCGATTGTATTCTTAATGGCTTGGGGCTCGTATTTTTTGCTTTTTTTTTGAGACCGCCCCATCTATAAGCCTATATACAATATCTATAGAGAGCGTCTTCGAGGGTGGGATCAGGCATTGATAAAGCACGTGTTGATAGCCCGGGACAGAAAAATTCGTCCCTTTCGATGCGGGTGCCTCATATTTCTTACATTCCCATCAATATATTTGACCATCGACCTTAAACACTCTCACATGGCCCTTCAAATCGTGTGGAATTCTAGAATCAATTTATCATCGATCAGCATGGATAAAAATTAACACTGATTTATATTCTACTCTTATTAAACGAGCAAAAATTGTATATTTATTTATTTATATATTTGTATCTTGGTTCTATTTTGAAAACGGCTCTACCGATTTTGATGAAACAAAATCAATTAACAAGTTTTGATGATGAAAAAAAGATCTGGCTAGGTCTGGACCTCATCAAAATTCATCTTAATTGATTTTTTCTCAATTAAAGCAATTATTGATAGATGAAAATCTCAATAAAAAAAATGATTACGCGGAAGTCGTATTAGAACCTGGGACCTCTTGAATCTGAGGCCAACACTCTACCACTGGACTATAGAACTATTTTTGAATTAGAATTTATTATAAGTGTGGAAATAATAGAATATATTATATATAGCTATGTATTTAATAAATATAATTCATTGAATAAATTGCGGCGAGGCAAATTTGAAATATGTATGATTGAATTAAACTAAAAGAAAGACAACAATTAATTTTAAATCCAGAAACATTAAATATATTAATAATTATTCCTTGGCCTACCCCCTCCACTCTTCTAATTAAAATTAAATATTCAATTATCTTTTCTCCGGCAATTATCCTTGAAATTGTCTTCCTAAAAAATACTTGCTTGGTGATAGTTATCACTTCTGTCGCGAGTCCCGAGACGTACGTATTTTTTTTAATTTTATGTTTTTATTTCAGATCCTATACGATTATTTTTTTTTATTATTATTTTCCTATTTATTTTTTTATAATGTTTATCAATATGAACGAATGTGGGCAAATTGGTGTACGAGTAAACAAATATACACATAATATGTGGAGCACTAGAAAGATAGAAGTGCAAAAACTGGGTGGGGGTGGGGATGGATGTGGGGGTGTAGGAGGTGGGGTGCAGTTGTGAGGGATCCCGGGGTGGGAGGCGCAGTTGTGGTGGGGTGGGGCGGAGTGGGGGTGCAGTGGTGGGGGCGAGGTGTGTGGTTTGGGGGGGGGGTCAGGGGTTACCGTGCATCGCTCGGTGCCTCCAGGTACTATATATATATATATATATGAGGATTGCACTCTTTTTTACTTTAAGTAGTATGGGGTAGTATTGTAATCGTGCATGAAAAAGTGTTTGTTTTTTTATTTTGCTTCGTTTTGTCGAAATATCTTAAAAACGGCTGAAACTATTTTGATTAAAAAATTGAGCAAAACCATGGTGTTTTGCACTACAAAAAAGCCCTAATGAGTGAACATAGAAAAAATAATATTTTTGAAATATTAGGGGAAGCGGGGGAATATCGACCGCCGGGCAAAATCGGCCAGTATCAAATCTCATAAACTTGGCGCCATACGAGCGAAATTTAGAGACCATTCGAAAGATGGCTTCGTATATGCCTAATTTATATGGTTAGTTTTGTGCCATCACTCGACTTCTCTACATGCTGTCAGTTTTGCTGATGCCTAGACTTTTCTTATTAAAATTGTGCTGGTCTTATTAAGGAAAGAACACTTTTATTTGACCGTTTTGAACATCTTATTACCAAAATTAATACATGATATTTTTAACAGCGCTTAAGTGGTCGACATTCCCCCACTTTCCCCTAATTGTTTTAATTTTATAAATTTTAGGGTTTATTTAGTCACACAAATTAAATAATTTCAGTTAATTTACACTAATTATTTCATAGATACACTAGAAAGTATTGTTGAAATTAATTGTTTTGCCAAAATGTTGATTAGTTACGTACGTTACCAAATTTTGTATATACTCTGGCCCAAAAACTAGTGTGAATATCAAAACAAAATTTTACAGGTAGTTTTAGTGCATTGAGATTAAGAGCTGATTAGATTTTCGTTGAAATCAAAAGAAAAATTAAGGATGGGGGGCTAAAAAATTTAAATTATAAGATTTACAAACTAAAAAAAAAATCAAGAAAAATGAATGAAATATACCATAAAATGAACATCCTGGTGCCAATATGATTGTATTTTCAAAAGAAGAACTCAGAAGATTTTGAAGATTTTTAAATAATTTAACCTATTGTATTCTTCTTTTTCGCGTTTTGGTCGAAACCATCCTGGCGTTTTGATCTACAAAAAAAACAAAAAAACAAAAAAAAACTTAAATAGAGTGAACATCAATAAAACTATATTTTACGAGATATTAATTATTTTTTTAATATACTATATAGATTAGGCCAGATTAATCTGTAACAACGCTGACGTAATGCTGCTGACAGGGAGCACCGTCGGTATATTTGCGGCAAATTTGAAATATAATCGAAATTTGGACTCGAATTTTGAAATGAAACACTCCAAATGATTTTAAATTAAGAAACATTAAACATATTGATATTTATTTCTCCTCCCCGCCCCCCTCAACACTCAAAAATTAAATATTCAATTCGCTTTTCTTTGCGCACAGAAGAAGAAATTAATCACATCTTATTTGATTTATATTTTATATATTATTTGTTTATTTTTTAATAATTTGTCACTTTTTTATAATTTTTTAAAAATCTAAATTTTGTTATTCTTATTTTTTTGATTTTTACAAAATTGAACGACTTAAGACACGCATGCCCGAGTTTCTCATGGCAATACTTGAGGGAGCAGCCTGTCATACAAACAACACCTGATCTCTTTTAAATATTTGGAGCCTTATATCGATTATCGATCCCAAATTTAAAAAAAATGATATAATATAATTGTCCTCCTCACACGATACCACTTATTTAAATAAATTCTACATATTTCCACTCAAAAAATATCACAATGCTGTAGATTATAGAGACAAGAAATACTCCCAGATTTATATTTGATCATTTCTGTAGCTGTGTCAGGACGAAAATGAGGTGGAATGAGAGTATATTTCGGGAGTTTGCGTATACATTTGGAGTGTGGATTTTTAAGAGGAGTAAAATTTTTGAGATCGAGATGCCGCCCGCCAGGGCACCAGCCCGGAAGGCCGAGCTTGAGGGCGTGCCGAAGGCGTATACATAATGTTTGTCCATTATTCAATTTTGTGAACACTGTATGTCAAAAACAAGAGTGAAATTTTCATATTATGCAGTTTTGTTGTATTGAGATTAAGATTAGATCTGATTAGATTTTGATTGAAATTAAACTCATAATCAAAGAGGGGGGGGTGGATCTTAAAAAATTAAAATTATAAATTACTACATTGGATTTTTGACATTTCGGTTATTATTGGTAACCATTGTTGAAGACATGGAGGAATCGACTTAAAAATCAAAAATAGCCATCGATTCTCATCTAATACTTGAGGAATAACAATTCTACATTAGGTTTTTGACGTTTCGATTATTATTGGTAACCATTGCTGAAGACATGGAGGAATCGACTTAAAATCAAAAATAACGATCGATTCTTATCTAATACTTGAGGAATAACCTTATTGCATTCCATTTTTGATGTTTTGACTATTAATGGCAACCTCATACTGAAAACGTGGAAGAATCGACTTAAAATCAAAAAGAGTCAAATTCTTTTATGATAAACAACTCAATCTCAGCAGATCGACATGCAATTTTGGCATTCAGTGAAGGATCCCATCAGTGGTTCTGTAATCATCTATCAAGAACATCTAAACTTGGTAGAGAAATGGCTAGGGAAAGTGGAGAATGAAAGTCAATGATCAACAGAATCCAGTCACAATAACATTCACGCTGAAACACTTCAACCAAGTCCTCCGATTTTCATGAAACAATAGAGTTATACCTCAGGAGTTCTCTGCGTGAAATACCTAGGAATACACCTAGATTCAAAACTTATGTGGAAGGACCTACATTGTTAAAAAAAGGAAAGGAAATGGACTTAAAATACAAAAAAATGTGCTCATAGGCAGAAAGTACTTAACATCATTGGAAAATAAGATCCTGGTATTACAAAGCATATTATCATACCAATCTGGACCTACGGAATAGAGATATGGAATGTTCTTCTGAATCCAATTTAAGATATAATCCAGAGATTTCAGTTCAAATTTTTAAGAATAATAACAAACGCCCCCTGAGTACGTCTCTAACAGGACACTTCCATAAAGACTTAAACATTCCCTACATAAAGGATAAGTCATTCACAAAAGATCTCTAGGTAAACTACAAAAACTGAGTCCCACCCAAATGATTCGCTGCACTCTCTCAACCAGATACTCGAAGATAGAAGATTGAAAAAGTGGCCTCAAGACCTTCAAGTCTCCTTATAAACTCTGTATAGATGGTATACAGTTATGCCATCATTGGAGGAATTCTGTAAATTTACTTGTTCCCTCCTTGTCATCAAATGTAATAAAATAATTTTTAAGAAAAATAAAATCTACTTCAAAAAATTAAATGCAACAAATAAAATACACTAAAAGGTATAAAATAATTATTATCTTATTTAGTTACACTAAACGACGAAATATTAACATGAAATTACTTTTTGAAGTCGGTGCCAAACATATACCTTTTATGAATCGCACTCGACGGATCTTACTTAGTACGTTTGGAGGGTATGCTCGCTTATAGGTATAGTTTGTTTGGCACCGACTTCAAAAAGTAATTTCATGTTAATATTTCGTCGTTTAGTTGTAACTAAATAAGATAATAATTATTTTATACCTTTTAGAGTATTTTATTTGTTGCATTTAATTTTTTGAAGTCGGTTTTTATTTTTTTCTTAAAAATTTTTATTTTTCTCTTTTTAGTGATGTTATTAATAGTGATAATATCATCAGAACTTGACCAAATTAATATGACACCATCCCTAAGACACCCCCTTTCGGATAAAAAAAGAACCATCGAAATCGGTTCATAAACAAAGAGGTTAGGTCTAAACAAACCTAATAAAAAAGGTCTAATACCTATGAAAAAAACGAAAAAAAATGGGACCGGTCGGAAGCTGGACTGGACCCAATGCAAAAAAATGTTTCAAAATCGGTTGACAATTGGCGGAGATATGAGGTAACATAGGCACAAAAAAAAAAAAAAAAAAAAAAATTCAGTCGAATAGAGAACCTCCTCCTTTTTGAAGTCGGTTAAAAATTGGCTCATAGAATTTGTTACTGCTTTGTAATTTGATTTGTAAGTTCTGATTGCTGATGAAAAATAATAAATACAAATAAAAAAAATGCTTCGCATTGGATAAAATAAAAACAAGAAAAATTATAAACCCAACACGGTGGTTCCTCCGAAATTCGTATTAGAAGAAAAAACGTGTTAAAAAATTAATAATTATTATATCAATAATTTAAAAATCCTCGTATAAAACAATGAAAACCAAAAAAAGGAAGACTTTTTTAAACCGTGTAACTTGAAATTCTCTTTGGTTCTCTATATGACATGAAACTTGTCGAATTCTCCTTCAGCTCCAATTACTCTGTCGGGATCATTTCATTTATGTCAGGTTTTGCTATAAAATAGTCATATTTCTCATTAATGAGAGAATCTTGTATGTCATTATTCCTAAAATAGCAAAAATATTATATCTTTAACGAAGAGATCTCAAAGGAATGCGTAAAAATTAACAAAATTATGTTTAATTTAAAATAGAAATGAAAATAAATGCCATGGAGAAATCCAATGGAGTAGAGAATCTGAGATTTCTTTTGAATCTTTTCCCTTTTATGTATTTTATATACTTTGAAACATGTGTTCTTTTTAAAATGAAAGACAAGGATGAATAGTATCAGCAAAACTAATTAAAAATATTATTCCAGCTCAAGGGCGGATCCAGGGGTGCGAGGGGCGATATCCTCCCCTCTCATGCAGGCCCGTGCCTGGCGGGAGTGCAACACGTGCGTCGCACGCAGAGGCCAAAAACGGCGGCCAAATCGACAGGGAATTTATAACAATTTTTATTATTTTTTATTTTAATGAACTTAAAATATGAGATATGAAATTTGTAACAAAAAATTTTAAAAAAAAAACATTTATTTTTTCGGGCACCTTATATACATTCTCCCCCCCCCCCCATAAAAAATTCCTGGATCCACTCTTGTTCCAGCTCATATTCATGTAGGTAAATAAATAAAGTAAGATGAATTTTTATATGTTGGAGTGGTCAGAAGATTGTTGTAGTACTGATTTTTGTAAATAATGGCACTCTTCTTGCTCTTCTTCCTCTTTTTAGGATGAAGGGGCCAACCTGTACCTTTAGGGGATGCACCTTTTTGGTGTAACTCCTTCTCTCATCATTTTCGGTTTTGAAAAACTGCAATTTTTTGCAAAAAAAAAATCGTTTTTTTTCCTTCAGTAAAATGAAAACCACTTATTCTAGAAACTTGATTCTTATCTCATTCTATAGGAAATATTGTTAACTTGAATGTTTACTTGAAACACTTTTTTGTTAAAACTATTAGATCTATAGATATCGAGCACAAAGTCTAAAAATTTTGATGTTTTTCGACTATTTTTTTTTCAAATCAAAATCACAATTTTCTAATAGGTAGACTTTTTACTTTATCCAATGCGAAGCTTGAGTTGTTTACTAAAAAGAATTTAGAATGTTTTGATTTTAAGTCGATTCTTCCACGTTTTCAGTAGAGGTTGCCATTAATAGTCAACACTTCAAAAATGGAATGCAATAAGGTTATTCCTCTAGTATTAGATAAGAATCGATTGTTATTTTTGATTTTAGGTCGATTCCTCCATGTCTTCACCAATGAGTTACCAATAATAACCGAAATGTCAAAATCCAATGTAGAATTGTTATTTCTCAGAGTATTAGATTAGAATCGATCGCTATTTTTGATTTTAAGTCGAATCCTCCATGTCTTCACCAATGGTTACCAATAATAGCCGAAATGTCAAAATCAAAATGTAGAATGGTTATTCCTGATCTGTTAAATGAGAATCGATCACTATTTTTGAATTTAAGTCAACATGAACTGCAAATTACAAGTGATATCTGATTTATAATAAAGGAATAAACATATTAATATTTCAAATGACTTTGGATTAAGTTTAGCAACGATCCGTTGCAGTTTATTTATATAGATTATTAGCTAAATATCCATTTTGAATTTTTAAATTTCATTCACTGTAACTGAAAGTTCTTGGAAGAATCAGAGAAAGAAGAACCTTGTGGAAGAGTCTGAAGAAGAGAAGAGGTCAGATGATGGGGCACACACTGAGACATGGGGGACTGCTTAGGGGATGATATATTGGAGGGGGAGGTGGGAAAGAAAAGGGAAGGGGAAGACCCAGATTAGAATATTTCAACCAAATAATTGGGGATCTGGGATGCCAGACATTTAGAGAGGTCAAACAGCTGGCGGGGGACAGAGTCGAGTGGAGACGGATTGTTGCATCAAACCAGTCTTAGGACTGTATACTCAATGATGATGATGATGAACTGAAATCCGAAGTTTTCATGTTTTAACACTCCAGGAACTGGACTATAGGGGCCGCTCAAAGGTCAGAAAAATGACCTCTAAATATCGAAATCAACTGGTCTGGCAACCTTATTTCCTAATCAACTATAGTATACTAATTTTACATCAGCTCCTTAATATACTTTAGCAGTAAAATTAAAACCAATTAAAAATGTCGAAGTTTGTTTGTGAACGGAACATTTAAGAAAGAACTAAGAAGATTAAGATTTTCTTCATAAATTCACAACCCTATCTAAAGGTTTAAATACTTATTTAAGCCCAATTTAATAAAACTCCTGATGGAATTGATATACCAATTCCTTTTCTTAAATCATAATTTTATATCTTTTAATTTCGGGCTAATTTCTTTTTCATTCTAGTTTAAATCTTTAAATGTCACACTGAATATAATGACTTTATAATAGAAGGAAGCATGATGTAAAACTTGGAATTTAACTCGTCCTTTAATGCGTCTTTTACTTTATTAAATGATTAGACTTATCTTTCATTTTATTATATCTCGGTCTTATAGAAGTTGAGTTTATGCTTTATTTGTTTTTAACCCGAATTTATATCATTTTTATTTTTTTCATTCCCTTTTCCATATCTAAATTTTACTCTTAGCTCATACGATTCTTAAGTATTTTTTTACAGAGAAAATTTAATATATGTCTTTGGACATATGTACTTTAAAATAATTGAAAAATATATATATAAGAGCCTAGATTAATTTGTAGCAACTCTGACGTAATGCTGCCGACAGGGAGCGCCGTCGCTATATTTGCGGCAAATTTGAAATATAATCGTAATTTGGACTCGAATTTTGAAATGAAAAACTCCAATTGATTTTAAATTAAGAAACATTAAATATATTGATAATATTATTCCTCCCCCTCACCAATCAAAAATTAAATATTCAATTCGCTTTTCTTTGCGCAGAAAAAAATAAATTAATCACATCTTATTTGATTTATATTTTATATATTATTTATTTATTTTTTAATAATTTGCCACTTTTTTATAATTTTTTAAAAATCTAAATTTTGTTATTTTTACAAAATTGAACGACTTAAGACACGATTGCCCATATTAGTTTATCATGGCAATACTGGAGGGAGCAGCCTGTCATACAAACAACATCTGATCTCTTTATAAATATTTGGAGCCTTATATCGATTATCGGAATTTAAAAAAATGATATAATATATTTCTCCTCCGCACACGATACCACTTATTTAAATAAATCTATTTCCACATAAAAAATATCACAATGCTGTAGATTATAGAAAAAAAAATACTTCCAGATTCATATCTAGAGCCTCATTTCTGTAGCTGTGTCAGGACGAAAATGAGGCGAAACTTTTAGAGACTATGTATTTTCGGGAGTATTACAGGTATCCAAATTTTGGAGTGTGGTTATTTAAGAGGAATAAAAATTTTGGACCGAGACGCTGCCCGCCAGGGCACCAGCCTTCGGCACGCCCTCGAAGCTCGTTATGTATTAAAAGCAAAATTATATTGATACTGTTCTATATTATATTTGTTTTGTATTTTTGTTAGTATTTTGTTCATTATTGTAATAAAAATAATTTTTAAGAAAAAATAAACCGACTTCAAAAAAATTAAATGCAACAAATAATATACACTAAAGTCGTATAAAATAATTATTATCTTATTTAGTTACAACTAAACGACGAAATATTAACATGAAATTACTTTTTGAAGTCGGTGCTAAACAAACTATACCTATAAGCAAGCGTACCCGCCAAACGTACTAAGTAAGATCCGTCGAGTGCGATTCATAAAAGATATATGTTTGGCACCGACTTCAAAAAGTAATTTCATGTTAATATTTCGTCGTTTAGTTGTAACTAAATAAGATAATAATTAATTTATACATTTTAGTGTATTTTATTTGTTGCATTTAATTTTTTTGAAGTCCGTTTTATTTTTTTCTTAAAAATTATTTTTATTTTTCTCTTTTTAGTGATGTTCATATTATCAGAACTTGACCAAATTAATATGGCACCATCCCTATGATACCCCCTTTCCAATAAAAAAACAATCATCGAAATCGGTTCAATAAACAAAGAAGTTAGCCCTGAACAAACCTAACAAAAAAAGGTCTAATATCAATAAAAATAAACTGCAACGGATCGTTGCTAAACTTTATCCAAATTCATTTGAAATATTAATATGTTTATTCCTTTATATAAATCAGATATCACTTGCAATTTGCAGTTCATGTTGACTTTAATTCAAAAATAATGATCGATTCTCATTTAACAGTCGAGGAATAACAATTCTACATTGGATTTTTGACATTTCGGTTATTATTGGTAATCATTGCTTAAGACATGGAGGAATCGACTTAAAATCAAAAATAGCGATTGATTCTCATCTAATACTTGAGGAATAATAATTCTACCTTAGATTTTTGACCCTTCGATTATTATTGGTAACCATTGCTGAAGACATGGAGGAATCGACTTAAAATCAAAAATAACGATCGATTCTTATCTAATACTAGAGGAATAACCTTATTGCATTTCATTTTTGATGTTTTGACTATTAATGGCAACCTCTACTGAAAACGTGGAAGAATCGACTTAAAATCAAAAAGACTAAATTCTTTTATGGTAAACAACTCAAGCTTGAGTTGTTTACCAAAAAGAATTTAGCATTTTTGATTTTAAGTCGATTCTTCCACGTTTTCAGTAGAGGTTGCCATTAATAGTCAAAACATCAAAAATGAAATGCAATAAGGTTATTCCTCTAGTATTAGATAAGAATCGATCGTTATTTTTGATTTTAAGCCGATTCCTCCATGTCTTCAGCTATGGTTACCAATAATAATCGAAGGGTCAAAAATCTAATGTAGAATTATTATTCCTCAAGTACTAGATGAGAATCAATCGCTATTTTTGATTTTAAGTCGATTCCTCCATGTCGTCAGCAATGGTAACGGATAAGAAAACAACGCGGTTGCTATGGTTACTTATAAAATTTCCTCCCAAATTTTTACCATTTCACAGCGAGAAGCCTAACCATTCTTACTTAAGTTAGGTTAAATGAGCTATATTAAAACGATCAAATGAATAAATTTTAAAGAATTTAAAATTAAAAAAAGTACTATTAAAATAGTAGAGTAAAGTACTTTAAAATATGATTTTACTAAAAACTTTATTTAACCTTTTTTGTGGTCCCCCAGGTACTTAATTAGGATATTAAATTTCATCAAAATTGGTTAAGTCATTTTCAAGATATTTAGAAAAAACTAAAAAAGTACTGAAATAAAGTACTAATGTTTGTGGACCGATATGTACCAAAAACTAATCAGCGCTTCATTTTGTTAAACTAATGGTAGGTTTTCAATTTCATTTCAATCAGCGCAAAGGTGTGGAAAAAATCGTGGACGAAAAAAACGATAACACACATCCATCCATCCATCCCCACGCACTTCCAAAAAAATGGCACTTTTTGGCCTCTCGACGAGATTCCAGGCAATTTTTGGCAAAACCGTCACGTGCCAAAATTCAATCTCATTGAATACTTCAATTTGTGACCCTAATTGAGTCTATGGGTTCCGTAGTCTTTACCTGAGGACCCTTTGAAGTCGCGCTTGCCGCGAGAGCGATTCCAATACTTTCTCCCATGCTTCGCATTGGATAAAGTAAAAGTTTGCTCAAATTGCCTAGATTTTTATTTTATTTACCTCTGTATCCCGAAAAGAAGAAGGTCAAATTATTCAAAAATTGTCAACATCTTCTGAGTTCTTCTTTGAAAATACAAACATTTTGGCACGAGGACTTTAATTTTATAGTACCTATATTTCATTTTTCTTGATTTTTTTAGTTTGAATATCTTATAATTTTAATTTTTTAACCCCACACCAGGGGGGTCAGATAGGCTAGGTAGCGTGACAGCGAGCTAACCAGGGGGACCCAGGTTCGAATCCGGCTCGAGGCATCCAGCTAAAATCTGACCCCCGGAGGTAGAGACAAATTTTAAAAATATAACTAGTATCGTAATTAGGCTTATGGCTAGAAGGGCCGAAAAGCCAAAAAAAAAAAAAAAAAAAAACCCCACACCACCCCTCAAATCCTTAATTTTTTGTTTGATTTCAACCAAAATCTAATCAGTTCTTAATCTCAATGCACTAAAACTACATGTTACATTTTGTTTTGATATTCACACTAGTTTTGGACCTAGAGCGTACACAAAAATTGGTATAGTACGTATACGTACATTTAGCATTTAACTTTCCAGGACCTGGAGGCACCGAGCGATGCTCGGTAACCCCTGACCACCCATCCCCCTCCTGAAACCATACACCTCGCCCCAACACTGCACCCCCACTCCGCCCCATCCCCATCCCACCCCGGACCCCCCACAACTGCCCCCCACATCCATCTCCATCCCCGACCCAGTTTTTGCATTTCTATCTTTCTAATGGTCCACATATTATGTGTATATTTGTTTACTCGTACACCAATTTGCCCACATTCGTTCATATTGATAAACATTATAAAAATACATAAGAAAATAATAATAAAAAAAATAATCGTATAGGATCTGAAATAAAAACATAAAAACAAAAACGTCTCGGGACGCACGACAGAAGTGATAACTTTCACCAACCAAGTATTTTTTTAGGAAGACAATTGCAAGGATAATTGCCCGGAAAAAGAGAGAATTGAATATTTAATTTTAATTAGAAGAGTGGGGTGGGGGCAGGCCAAGGAATAATCATTAATATATTTAATGTTTCTGGATTTAAAATTAATTGTTGTCTTTCTTTTAGCTTAATTCAATTATACATATTTCAAATTTGCCGCGCAGCAATTTATCAAATAAATTATATTTATTAAATACATAGCTATATATAATATATTCAATTATTTCCACACTTATAATAAAGTCTAATTCAAAAATTTAAAATAGTTCATTGGTCCAATGCTATAATGTCGGCCTCGGGTGCAAGAGGTACCAGGTTCTAATACGACTTCCGCCGAATCAATTTTTTTATTGAGATTTTCATCTATCAATAATTACTTTAATTAAGAAATAAACAATTAAGATGAATTTTGATGAGGTCCAGACCTAGCCAGATCGTTTTTTCATCCTCAAAACTTGTTAATAGATTTTGTTTCATCAAAATCAGTAGGGCCGTTTTCAAAATAGAACCAAGATACAAATATATAAATAAATAAATATACAATTTTTGCTCGTTTAATAAGAGTAGATAAAAATTTCCTTTTTCGGTAACTCCTACGTAAATGGGTATAATAGTAGGATGATGAGCGAATTGATGACAATAATGAATTCCAGAATGAGAAAAGACCAGAACCGATCCTGTCGATTTCCATTCATTATTATGTTCATTAAAATATTGAAACAATATTCATTTGGTGGCAACATTAAAAATCTTTTCTCATCAGATAGAATTGATAATTTATTTTAACTTTTTTTTTACTTTATTTTACTAGAAGTGGAAAAGTCAATTATCCAAGTTATGCAAATTAAAAGAAGAAGAAGAGAAAGAAGAAAAAACACAAAGATAATTCACTTTGTGATCTGATTAAATTAAGAGACTCTCCTCTCTCTTCTGGATTAATTAATTGACTTCTTTTTATTTTATTTTCTTATTCATTCGGATATATCTGATATATATCGTGCAGATACGAAATGTCATCTCTGAATGTTTCGAGTGGTATTTCGTTAAGCGATTTTTTAAGATTAAATTAAAAAGAATGTCTCTTATGTCTTTTTTTACACGCTTTATATAAGTTTCACTCGAGGGGTGAACCGCGATTGGAATTATATGGAATTATTTTGGTATTCATTAGATAATGCCCCTTCATCTATTGTCTTCTACTTGGAAATGAAAGTGGAAGTAGGGGGACACGATATTAGGTCGCGGTTCACCCCTCGGCTTCACTTGTAAGTTAGTTGTAAATCCCATCTAGAATGTCGATTTTATACTACTTTTAATTGTTGTATCGATTTGAAACTTTAGATGTATCTGTAATTCAGGTGACAATACAATGTACGGGTGTGAAACCTGGACAATTAGAAAAGCGGAGAGAAAGAGATTAGAGGCTTTCGAAATGTGGTGCTACAGAAGAATGATGAATATCAAATGGATGGATAAAATTACAAATGAAGAAGTTCTTGGAAGAATCGGAGAAAGAAGAACCTTGTGGAAGAGTCTGAAGAAGAGAAGATATCTTGGAGGGGGAGGTGGGAAAGAAAAGGGGAAGGGGAAGACCCAGATTAGAATATTTCAACCAAATAATTGGGGATATGGGATGCCAGACATTTAGAGAGGTCAAACAGCTGGCGGGGGACCGAGTCGAGTGGAGACGGATTGTTGCATCAAACCAGTCTTAGGACTGTATACTCAATGATGAAAATGATGATGATACAACAATTTTTAAACAATCGAGGTTAAAAAATTAACCAGGGAGGGGGGTGATATTTAGAAATTATAGCCCTCTTTGATCCAAACTCAACCGAAATTTGTAATATGGTATACTAGACCAGTGTTTCTCAAAGTGTGTTCCGCGGAATCCTAGTGTTCCATGGAAACTCGCCAAGGGTTCCGCAAAAAATTTCATGGCAGGTGAAAAAATTCTAGCGTTCAAAAGGAAAGCTGCGCGGCTTTGGATTAGTTGTGTGAATTGCGGAGATCTTGAGTGTTTTCCAGCTATGGAAAAAGAGAGTTCTGTCAACATATCCTCTTGGGACGTTTACTTGACTCCTCAAGAGTCTATGTTTCAAATTTCAAGTCAATCGGTTAAGCCCTTTAATCTGTAGGTCGGTGAACATAGAGATATATAATCTCAAAACTATTATATTGATAAATATTTCAGATTGCCTTGGAGACAAAACATTGTTCTGGTTTGCATTTGTGACACTCGGGATCGATCCCCAAGGGTGCGAATACAATCTTTCTTACATTTAAGAAAAATTGTTCTTGATAGTTCGTATTTAATGAAGACAATCTCATGTTTGTTTGTTTTTTCTAAATAAAGAAAAAAAATATTTTCCTTCGGAGCAAAAAATAATTAACTTTTCGAATTGATAGTTTCTTTCAATTAACCTAATGACAAATAAATTTATTATTGTTTTTTTCCCCCCATTTTTTCAATTAAATCGTCTGAGTGTAAAAAATAAACTACAACAATAAAATATACAAAGATAAGAGTAAATAAATATTATATTTAATTAAATTGAAAGTTTTTGCCGAGAGTAGCAGAATTTTTATATATTGAAGGAGACAATAAAAGAGTGTGTCTTCTGCTGGAATTATAAATTTTATTTATTTATAACGAGACTATAGTTTCGAGGGCTTTGCCCTCTTCATCAGTCTATTACAATGTATTCACAGGAATTAATTTATGAATGAAAGGTTAACATTTTTTCATGTTCGGGAATTTCTATTTTACGATTTAAGAATTTTTTTGGTGAATTATTGTATGATTTTAAAATTTCTAACGATTCGAAAATACTAATTTTTAAGGGATCTAATTCCTGATCTAATTAATTTAATATTACATAACATACAATAATTCACCAAAAAATTCTTAAATCGTAAAATAGAAATTCCCGAAAGCTTTATTTTAAAAATAGCTGCTAAAATATAAACTTCACGAACGCCAACTACAGTCAAAATAATAAAACAAGTATAAGTGTCAATTCTTAACTTGCCCACTCTATGTAATTTCTAACCTTACCACATGAAAAATGTTAACCTTTCATTCATAAATTAATTCCTGTGAATACATTGTAATAGACTGATGAAGAGGGCAAAGCCCTCGAAACTATAGTCTCGTTATAAATAAATAAAATTTATAATTCCAGCAGAAGACACACTCTTTTATTGTCTCCTTCAATTATATTTAATATTGATTTGGGGGGGTCGGTAGGCTAGGCGGTAGCGTGACAGCGAGCTAACCAGGGGACCCGGGTTCGAATCCGACTCGAGGCAGCCAGCCAAAATCTGACCCCCGGGGGTAGAGACAAATTTTTAAAAATATAGCTAGTATCGTAATTGGGCTTATGGCTAGAAAGGCCAAAAAGCCAAAAAAAATAAAAAAAATATTGATTTACTATGAGTTAAGGATACTAGGTCACTTATTTCACATTAAAATTAAAAAATTAAAAGATATAAATTTTTTTTTCTTTTTCATTATATATATTTCTAAACATACCTATGTCAACAAACGCCAACCTTATATTCTCACTTAACAATAGCTTAAGAGAAAGTGTCCTTTTAAAATAATTTAAAAATTCTTTCCCTCTGTTCAATAAACATATATATAACCTGTTATTCAATAAGTTAAATAAGTTACTTTCTGTATTTCCTGAAGATGGGTTGATAGCCCGAAATATATAAAAAATATAATAAAATCTTTTAATTTTTTAATTTAAATGTGAAATAAGTGACCTAGTATCCTTAACTCATAATAAATCAATATTAAATATAATATTTATTTACTCTTATCTTTATTAAAGATGTTTCACCTTGCACCAACACCACAATCTCTACTAATTAATAAAATATACCTCATCATCATCATTGAGTATACAGTCCTAAGACTGGTTTGATGCAACAATCCATCTCCACTCGACTCTGTCCCCCGCCAGCTGTTTAACCTCTCTAAATGTCTGGCATCCCATATCCCCAATTATTTGGTTGAAATATTCTAATCTGGTTCTTCCCCTTCCCCTTTTCTTTCCCACCTCCCCCTCCAAGATATCCCTAAGCAGTCCCCCATGTCTCAGTGTGTGCCCCATCATCTGACCTCTTCTCTTTCTTCAGACTCTTCCACAAGGTTCTTCTTTCTCCGATTCTTCCAAGAACTTCTTCATTTGTAATTTTATCCATCCATTTGATATTCATCATTCTTCTGTAGCACCACATTTCGAAAGCCTCCAATCTCTTTCTCTCCGCTTTTCCAATTGTCCAGGTTTCACACCCGTACATGGCTATGCTCCATACATATGTCTTCAATAGCAACTTCCTGTTTGCTAAGCTGATTGAGGAGGAAAATATACCTACTAGATAAAAATAAACAATTTTTAGAACTACTGAGGATGGTCGACCAGTGGTGACCGAAACTGTATAGTTATCAATTAAATAATACAAATAGTTATTAAAATTATTGTTTTATTATATTTGTGACAAAACCAGCCCTTCAATTTAACGAAAAAAATAAACAAAAACAATAAAAATATACAATAACAATAGAAGCAAACAGTACCAGATAGATACAGGGTGTCCCGTATCACAAAGATAAACCGTGAACAAGAGTTAGGCCAATTTACGACGGTCCTGAACATAATTTTTTTTAAATAAAAGTCTCATAGTTTTCGAGTTATAGGCATTTTTTGAAAATGGTGAAAATCGATACTCTGCTCTAAATATCGAGATGCTGTGGCTACAAATTTACATATTTTATTATTGTAATATTTGTTACACAATCCTGAATAACCCTGCTATTGACCAGAATTCAAAATAAAACAATAAGTACTATACTTTTGGAGAAAAAAAATATTCTTACCAGACTTTTTGTATTAAAAATTTTCACCAGCTAACTTTTGAATCATCTTAAATGTAAAAAATAAGCTTGAGTTGATTACCAAAAAAGAATTTAGTCTTTTCGTTTTTAAGTCGATTCTTATCAATCAATCGCTATTTTTTATTTTAACTCGATTCCTCTATTTCTTCACCAATGGTTGCCAATTAAATCCGAAACGTCAAAAATCCAATGTAGAATGGTTATTCCTCAAATAATAGATGAGAATCATCAGCTAACTTTGAATCATCTTCAATGTAAAATAAACTGCAACGGATCGTTGCTAAACTTTATCCAAATTCATTTGAAATATTAATATGTTCTTGAGTAAAGTACTTTAAAATATAATTTTACTAAAAACTTTATTTAACCTTTTTTGTGGGTCCCAAGGTACTTAATTAGGATATTAAATTTCATCAAAATTGATTAAGTCATTTTCAAGATATTTAGAAAAAACTAAAAAGTACTGAAATAAAGTACTAATGTTTGTGGACCGATATGTACCAAAAACTAATCAGCGCTTCATTTTGTTAAAATACTGGTAGGTTTTCAATTTCAATTCATTCGGTGCAACGGTGTGGAAAAATTCGTGGACGAAAAAAACGATAACACACATACATCCATCCATCCCCACGCACTTCCAAAAAAAATGGCACTTTTTGGCCTCTCGACGAGATCCCAGGTAATTTTTGGCAAAACCGTCACGTGCTAAAATTCAATCTCATTGAATACTCCAATTTGTGACCTTAATTGAGTCCATGGGTTCCGTAGTCTTTACCTGAGGACCCTTTGAAGTCGCGCTTGCCGCGAGAGCGATTACAATACTTTCTCCCATGCTTCGCATTGGATAAAGTAAAAAGTCTATTAAACAAGCATGGCAAGTTATTTAAAAAATTGCCCCATTTCGTCAAGATTTCAAAATGATATAGCGCTTTGTACTTCCTTCTTTAGAAAAAAATATTGAATTTTTTTGCAAAATTAGCTAATTTTATATCATATTTTGATAGTGTTTTTTTTATTTAATATGTTAATCAATTATGTCGCATCTCAATTGAACCAATCTTTGACTATTATAGACATTAATACTATGATAGCTATTAACGTTAGACCATGAAATATATAGACACGCCCTGGTGCCGATTTGGTAAGGCCAACATCAACTGGAGAATGTGACGTCATCTGTAGGTAGGAACACCCAGAAATAGCATGACCACTATAGGAATTATTATACATTGAGATAAATTTATCGTAGTTTAGATTATTTATTTTGGATTCCAATAATTGCAAATTAATATTACCAAAATAATTATGCTAGGACGTGACGTCATCTGTAGGCGATGTTGGCCTCACTTCACTCTGTGTGGAGAGTAGCAGAGGGCGTGTCTATATATTTCATGGTCTAAGCTATTGATAATGCCATTAATTGCCAAAGATTAGATCAATTAAGATGCGACATAATTGATTAACAATAAATTAATTAAATAAAAAAACACTATATCTAGCAGGATTATTCAAGATTGCGTAACAAAAATTAGAATAATAAAATATCTAAATTTGTAACTACAGCATCTCATTGTTTAGGGCAGGGTAGGGATTTTCACAATTTTCAAAAAATACCTATAACTCGAAAACTATGAGAATTTTATTAAAAAAATTAATGTTCAGGACTGTCATAAGCTGCCCTGTTCACGGTTTATCGTTGTGATACGGGACACCCTGTATAATATAACAGTATAAAGAAAAATATATGATTAATCACAATCTCGTGATTTATTTCTTAATAAAAATGTAATCTTAGCGTACACATAGTATGTAGTATATGTTTATTTGCATCCAACAGGTCACCTTAAATTCTCTTATCAATCTAACGAGACCATTTACCCGAAACTAAAAACCCTTTTAATTTTGTCAAGGGATTTTGTGTAACGATCTCGTTCTGGCGTGTCGGGGGCGTTGTGACCACACAGACACACAGGGCAGTGGCGGATCAAGTGCTCTCCGTCAACCGGGATGGTGGAGGCCTAACCCTCCCTTCACGATGAAAATGCAAGGTGGTGGTGGTGGAGGAGTGCTAGGGGTGCGTTTAACCCCCCCGACGCCGAATCGGCGCCCGGTCAGTCAGTGCGTCGCTCTTGTCGCGTACGGATATCCCCCCAAACGAAAGGGTGCTTGGTTCGTGTTCGTGTCTCGGAGATCGCTAAACCCCTGTTGTATTACCTTCGGGAACGGCGGTTACCGGTGAGCACAAACAATCATCCTATAATTTCCACACCACCTAAATTTTAAATTTTATACTTTTTTATTTAGAAATTTTTCCAAATAAAAAATAAAATAAAAAACAAATAATAATTGAGAATTGATGGAAAGGCAGCCCAAGGATAGTGAAAAAATATTTGTGAGCCTCAGCTCACAAAGGAAATGCAAATTTTAGGTGTAAATGTTATTGAAATAATTTAAATTTTCTAATTTTAATAAATTTTATTAGTCATTAAATATTAGTGGGTTTTAAAATAATAATTTAAATTTTCTAATTTTTAATAAATTTTATTTGTCATGATATGTTAGTGGGTTTTAAAATAATAATTTAAATTTTCTAATTTCAATAAATTTTATTTGTCATAAAACATTAATGAGTTTTAAAATAATAATTTCTTAATTTTAATAAATTTTATTTGTCATGATATATTAGTGGGTTTTAAAATAATAATTTCCCTTCTATTGAGTCATTTCCCCTTTATTGTAACATAAAATAAAATCAAACAGTTATACTTCGCTAAAGAAGTTTCCCTTCAAAAACAAATAATAATAATAATATTAATTGAGAAATGATGGAAAGGCACCCCAAGGACAGTGAGAAATTATGTGTGAGCCTCATCCACATAAGCTCACTGGGAAGTGAAATTTTTTTAGACATATATGTTATTGAAATAATTTAAATTTCCTAATTTTAATAAATTTTATTTGTCATGATATGTTAGTGGGTTTTAAAATAATAATTTAAATTTCCTAATTTCAATAAATTTTATTTGGCATTAAATATTAGTGGGTTTTAAAATATGATAATTTAAATTTTCCTAATTTTAATAAATTTTATATGTCATAAAATATTTGTGGGTTTTAAAAAAATTATTTCCCTTCTATTGAGTCATTTCCCCTTTATTGTAACAAAAAAAAATCAAACAGTTATACTTAGCTAAAGAAGTTTCCCTTCAAAAACAAATAATAATAATAATAATTTTATTTAAAGTAAATAAATTTTTTTTAAAAACTTATTAAAATTTTAAAGTTTATAAACATACTAGGTAGGTTTCACATAAATAAAAGTGTCCTTTCTGAACTCTTAAAGATGGGTTTATACCCCGAAATATATATAGAGAGTCATCCTAAACAAGCATCTGATCTTTTATTTATGTGAAACCTACCTAGTATTTTATATTTTAAATTTTAAAAAAAATCGAAAATAATTTTCAAAAATTTACTTTATGTTTCACCAAGAACCTACACCATTCTCCCTTAACAAAAATAATTTTAATTGAGAAATGATGGAAAGGCAGACCAAGCATAGTGAAAAAAATTCTCTCGAATAAAATAGATTTATTGGACAGACATTTTTTTCGTCACTCAAAAACCGACATTTTGGATGATTTATCTCCTTCTTTAGGGTGTAAAGAGGTCATTGAGAGAAAAATGCAAGATACTTCCCTCTTCTCTAGTTCAACAGTGCTCAAAATTACTCCTTTCTCAATGGAGAATTTTAATTAATGAAAAAAAAATCCATTCTTTAAAAATTCTCTTTATGACTCTATTGAGAAAGGAGTATATAAGGAAAACTATAGTACTGAAGGAGACAAAAAAGAGTGTGTCTTCTGCTGGAATTAGAAATTTTAAATCATACAATAATTCATCAAAAAAATTTTTAAATCGGAAAATAGAAATTCCCGAAAGCTTTTTTTTAAAAATAGCCGCTAAAATATAAACTCTCACGAACGCCACCTACAGCCAAAATAATAAAACAAGTATAAATTTCAATTCTTAACTTTCCAACACTGTATATTTTCTTAACCTAACCACATGAAAGATTCTAACCTTTCATTCATAAATGAATTCCTGTGAATACATTGTAAAAGACTGATGAAGAGGGCAAAGCCCTCGAAACTATAGTATCGTTATAAATAAATAAAATTTATAATTCCAGCAGAAGACACACTCTTTTATTGTCTCCTTCAATATATAAAAATTCTGCTACTCTCGGCAAAAACTTTCAATTTAATATAGTACTGAAATTGTGTTTATCTCAAGCTGTCAGGTTATATGTGTTACCTCTAATTAATGAGGAGTACATCTTTTAGTTCTTTCATTCATCAACAATTCATGAGACATTATATACTTTTACTTTTAAAACCATACAGGAGTATGGTCAAGTATTGTAATCGTGCATGAAAAAGTGTTTTTTCTTTTCTCAGAAATATCTCCAAAAGTGGCTTAAAACTATTGTGAATATCGAAACCAAATTGAACGACACCGTGGCATTTCGGTCCACTGAGATTAAGAGCTGACTAGATTTTGTGAACATCGACCCAAAATTATAGGGGGTCGAGAGGGGGGGGTTAATTTTTTATAAAATGTCTAGTGATCACAGTTGTCTGGTTGTCCGTTAGTCTGTGCGTTACCAAATTTTTTGTGGACGAGCTAGCTCAACCAAACTTTGTAATTTCACAGGTCAGTTTTGGGTCCACCGAGATTAAGGCGGAATTAATTTTGGCGAATAAAAACTAAGCCGCCCGGGATGGAGGGGGGGGGGGGGGGTCAAAAATTGAAAATTCAGGTCGTTTGAGCAAACTCAACCAAATTTTGTATACATGATCAGTGAGACCCCAGAAGTCTAGAAATTGCAAAAACTAACCGCCAAAAATAGGGTAAGGGGGACGTAGGTTAAAAAATGAAAATCTAGGCCCTTTGTACCAAACTCAACCGAAATTTTGCTATACACATAATCGAAGTGGGACCCCAGAAGCTTAAAAATGCAAAAACCAATCCCACCCTACATGGTTATAAATAATTTCATTAAATATTAAATATAAGTGAGGGGCCAGGTTTGTATGGTAAAGTCAAGTGGACGGCGGCATCAGAACACGTCAGCTTATTACTTTACCATACAGGGTATGGTCAAGTATTGTAATCGTGCATGAAAAAAGTGCTTTTTTTCTTGCTTCTTTATTTCGAAATATCTCAAAAATGGCTGAAACTATTTTGATTAAAAAATTGGGCGAAGCCATGGTATTCGGTCTACAAAAAACCGCTCAAATAAGTGAACATCGAAAAAAAATTATATTTTTTGAGATAATAACTGTTTTGTCAAAATGTCTGTTAGTTACTGTTATGTCTGTGCGTTACCAAATTTTTGTGGACGAGCTAGCTCAAAAACTAGTCTGAATATCAAAACCAAATTTCACACGTAGTTTTGGTGCATTGAGATTAAGAGCTGACTAGATTTTGGTGCATATCGACTCAAAATTAATGGGGGTAGGGGGGGTAAAAATGAAAAATCTAGATCATTTGAGCAAACTCAACCAAATTTTGTATACATAATCAGTGGACCCCCGGGAGTTTAAAAATGAAAAACTAACTAACTTTGTTGTACACCAATTATCTACGATAAAATTATAATAATTAATTTCATCTTTTACATTGAAAATACAATGAGAAATTATTGTTATTACCTAGATTGCAGCGGTTCCCAACCTTTTTTGACCAGGGACCATTTTGATTTCGTTATTATTAGCAGGGACCACAAGGTTAAAAAATAAACTCTAACAATCTAAAAATAATCTTTAATCGAAACGTTTAACATAATCATAAAATTCAAAAGTAACATTAATTAACAGTGTTATAGTTATTGAAAACATATAATTTTTAGTAAATAATTCAGTTTGCATCAATGAGATTTTTGAGGTTGCATGTTATGTACAAGTTCTTGAATTCTTGGGGTGATATTTTTGCTCAAAGCTACACGCATATCACCACTTACTTTCAATCGATTCCTAGACTTGTTTTTAATTATTAGTAAAGCAGAAAATCCTTGTTCGCATAGATAAGTTGTTGAGAAAAGCATAAGATAACGCAAAGCGATTTCTCGAATTTTAGTGTATGAAATTGCTTTTTTACACCAAAACTGCTCTAATGAATCAGATTCAAATGCGTCCTTACAGTTACTATCGTTTTTTAATTCAATAAGCTGTTGTTGAATATCTTCTGCAACTTCTTTTTTTTTTTTTTTATAAATTTTATTAAACCAATTATTTTACATTAATTAATGTATACCTTGTATTTTAGCTTCGATTCCGGAGATTACTTCTCCACCATCGAGTGTCCTTATTCATCTTTAGTCCTTGTTTTTAATAAGAGGAAAAATCTAATTAGATAAAAAAACCTCTTTTCCGATAATTATTTCAATTCCATTATTCCCCAATCAAGTCGATTGGTTATTTTCCCTCGTCATCTCCACCTTTCAATTCCAATCCAGTGCAACTTCTTTTTTTTTTTTTTTTTTTTTTTTTATAAATTTTATTAAACCAATTATTTTACATTAATTAATGTATACCTTGTATTTTTAGCTTCGATTTCGGAGATTGCTTCTCCACCATCGAGTGTCCTTATTCATATTTAGTCCTTGTTTTTAATAAGAGGAAAAATCTAATTAGATAAAAAAACCTCTTTTCCGATAATTATTTCAATTCCATTATTCCCCAATCAAGTCGATTGGTTCCATCATCCTTTTCCTCCATCCTCACTGCAACTTCTTATTCGGAATTTGTACATATATTTTCATTTGAAATGAACTATTTGTAGGTTTTAAAATTATATTTCCTAACTTTTAACCGACTTCTTTATTATATATTTATATTCGAAATGCACTAGGTATTTGTGGGTTTTAAAATTAAATTTGATGATTTTCCTCGATTTCCATGGAATCCCCTCATCAAATTCTGACTTGGTGACAATCGGACCACCTCGAGAGAATATCCTACGCTCGCTATTTGTTATGCATCAGCGCGTGTTGATTCAAAGTTTGAAATCTTTCGCGGACCATATTTTAGTTCTTACGGACCACTAGTGGTCCGCGGACCACAGGTTGGGAACCACTGGTCTAAATAAACCTCAAGAATTCCAAAAAAAAGGGAAATTTCTACATAATATAGCCATCTGTGTTCATCTACATTTATTAAATATGTTTCCAGAAGAAGATACACCATTTTTGCTGTACAAAGTATCTGGTGATTCTTTGAGACCAGTGCTTTGAACATTGCCATTGGCGCACTTTGCGTATTTTAAGATATCTGAAAATTCTTTATAAAAAGCCTAATCAGTTAAAATCAGATTTGCTTATCAAGATCGTGTTTGAACAAAGCGCCTTCACTAGTACAAGTATTAATTAATCAACGCTCCTATTCAATATTAGTATAGAGTTGGACCATATAGTATTAGTTTTCACCAAAAGACATAACTATAGTTTCAAAACAATTTCCGCTTAATCAAGTAGAGAGAAATCTGTTATTATTCTAATTCATGTTTAAGCGAGAAAATAAAGTACACAAACCCTGAAATCTACATAATTTTTATAAAAAATAAAAAATAAAACCGACTTTAAAAAAATTAAATCCAATAAATAAAATAATAAGAACTCAAAAATAAAATAAAATGCACTAAAAGGTATAAAATAATTATCTAAATTAGTTGAATTTAATTTAAATTTTTGAAGTCGGTTTTATTTTTTTTTTATAAAAATTATTTTTATTTTTCTCTTTTTAGTGATGTTATTAATAGTGACTTAATATAATACATTGCATGCATCTCGTAAGAGAAAGCGTCAGGCGAATGAATCAGAAAATGATAATAAAATTAAATTCATAAATATAGAAATTCTCAAGAAACGTTTGCGGGTTTTAAATGAACGTTTCACGATTGATTTTTTTATAAAAGATTTTATATATTATAATTTCGATTATTTGCTGATAAGAATTGGAAATTTACGTTAGATTCGTCATTAATCATATCATCAGAACTTGACTAAATTAATATGACACCATCCCTAAGACACCCTCTTTCGGATAAAAAAGAACCATCGAAATCGGTTCTATAAACAAAGAGGTTAGGTCTAAACAAACCTAATAAAAAGGTCTAATACCTATGAAAAAAAACGTAGAAAAAAAATGGGACCAATCGGAAGCTAGACTGAACCCAATGCGAAAATTTTTTCAAAATCGGTTGACAATTGGCGGAGATATGAGGAAACATAGGCACAACAAAAAAAAAAATTCAGTCGAATAGAGAACCTCCTCCTTTTTTGAAGCCGGTTAATTAAGTTAAAAACCTTTAAAAAACGAGCCCGTTTTATACAAGTCCTCGGTTATAACGAGCAAAAACCGCGGTCCCTTCGAGAACGTTATAATCGGGTTCGACTGTATTTATTTCGGGTTACGAGCCCATTAGCCCATGAGCTCACTAAGGAAGGATTTTTCGAAATTCGACCCCTAAGGGGGTCAAAGGGGGCAAAGTGTGTTTTCACCTGATTATGCGATATCTCTTAAGGACGATAAAATATCTACTTGCTTTTTACTTATCAAAATACTAAATTAAAATATCTAAAAACAAATTTCAGGATTTTTTGAAATTCGACCCCTAAAGGGGTCAAAAGGGGCAAAATATCTTTGCAATGTGTTTACACTAATTATGCATTTTCAATTAAGAACGATAAGATATCTACTTGATTTTTACTTAATAAAATTCTAAATACAAATATCTAAAAAGTAATTTCAGGATTTTTTGAAATTCGACTCCCAACTATCCAAAATGTGAGTGGGGGCAAAAATTAAAACTCTCTCCTATCTTGATCAAATTTTGTAGATTTATTCTTTATTACTTTAAGAAACTATTCCTATAAAAATCAACTATCAAAATTGATTGTATGGGGGCAAAGGGGGAGGGGGGGGGAAGGCAAAACAGAAATTTTTAGCTTTTTAGTACATTTACTCTTTATTTGCAAATATCTAAAAAATAATTTCAACCTCCCAAAATGTGAGTGGGCGCAAAAAATTAATACTCTCTCCGATATAGATCAAATTTTGTAATGTTAGTTTTTAAGACTATATAAAATGTATGCTGTAAAAATCCAAAATGAGTGCATGGGGGCGAAATAGGGGGCAAAATATTACAAATATATATTAAAGACCTAATAATCACATGCCAAGACGCTGCCCGCCAGGGCCACCTGCCTGGAGAGCCGAGCTGTAGAGGGCGTGCAAGGCACGCCTGGAGCAGCTCGTAGTAGTATAATATTGTTTCCGCAAGGTAAACTGCCATCGCGCTTGGATTTCAGAGAAGTGAGAATTCATTCCTTGTTTAAAGACCTTTTTAGAATGCAAACTTTACCCATTTGCAAACATGATCCAACCCTTCAGATTGCTCTCTTTAAAAAGGAACCTATTATGGAGTTAGAAACACTTTTAATCAGTTCATTACAGCGAGTAAAATCTAAATATCATAATTCAACAACAAGGTTGATTGTAATGAACATTGATGAGAAAGGAATTTATTAAATTAAGGCCGTATTAAATGAAAAATAATATTACTTAAGGGGGTAGAGACAAGTATTGTAATCGTGCATGAAAAAAAGTCTTTTTTTTGCTTCGTTTTTTCGAAATATCTCAAAAACGGCTTAAACTATTTTGATTTAACACTAGAACGCCCGGACTTTCAGATCCCCTAGAACGCCCGGATGCCGTCAATTTGACGACTTGCATTTTTCAACACTCAAACTAAATAAAATCATTCTGTTTCCTTTTATTTAATATTTTTTTTATTTTTTCTAATAATAAATATAATTCTATTATCAATTTATATATTAAAAATACATATTAATATATTACATTTTAATTTTTATTTTCCTCTCCTGATTCAGCTAATGAATCTCCTTCTGAATTATCCGGTGTAATATTTTTTAAAATTTCTAATATTTCAGCTTCACTGAGACCTCGTGCCATTATAAATAATATTGAAATAAAAAAAAACAAATATACGAAAAAAACTCACGAGAAATTGAGAGAGAAATTTGTTGTTGATAATTCTAAGAGCGGAACAAAAATGAAATGGCATGACTAGGGGTTCGATATATATATATATATATATATATATATATATATATATATATATATATGTAAGATTGAAATCCGCGCCACAACGCAGCCACAACAACAGATTGAAATCCCCTGCCACAACGACGACCAATAGGAAGATAACAGTTTGACAATACAAGATGAATGATAAATATATTATTATAATTGTTGATATTGTTAATTTATTTATTATATCTAAATTAATATATTGAATCTAAATAATATCTAAATTACTACAAGAGATAAAGGACCTAAAATTTCGATTTCTCTTTATAGGTAAAATTGTATATAATGTAAATAATGTAATATAATGTCATAAATAACTAATAAATTCTCTTTATAGATGAAACTCGAATTTTATTTACCTGAAGAATAAACGAAATTATAAATCGAAATTTTTGTCTAAACAAAGAAAATACGATGCCTATTAAAGTCAGGTTGCACATTGTAAAGAAGCGGGTTGAAGAAAAACTGGTAAATACAATTTGCACCATACAATTACTAACAGACCAAATAGTCTATGTTTTTCCAAAAGAATTGGAACATGAAAAATTTCATAAAGAATTAATGGAATTAAGCATCGTAAAGTCAGGATGCAATAGCATGAAAAAAGAGTTTAATTTTCGAAATGTAAACGTAACATTATCGGATAAGATAAAACCTCTTTACATTGATGAAGACGGAAATTTTATATTTAACAATTATTTATTAGAAGAAATGACTGAAACCAATCAGGATATATCCATCTCGTCAAATGTTAGCGGAAAGGAAAAAGAATTAATTAGCAAGGAAATAACGCTAACGGACATAGAAAAAAATTTAATATAGAAAAATTCAACGGAAAAGAACAGAATGCTATCGAATGGTTAAACAATGGTTAAATAATGGTTAAATTATATATATATATGGATTCCAAAACAGTAGGTTCCCTCGAAATGTTGTAAAATAATAAAGTGAATCATCAAAAGATAAAAAAAATTGACATAAAGAAACATATTTTTTTTATTTTACCCCAAGTTTTTCAAAGAAGATTGTAAATTAAAAAAAAGGTAGAACAAAAAATAATACGATGGTCAAAAAGGATGGGAATGTTCCAAAAAAAGAATGGGAATTATTCGTATTTGAAAAATTAATTTAAAATATAAAAATTGGGGTAAAAAATTGTTACCGTCAAATTGACGGCTTTTGGGCGTTCTTGGTAAATCCATAATTTTCTCCTAAATAAAAATTCATAGGGTGCTATTTTTTTTATTAGAAAGCTATTCAAAAATGATTAAAAGTCAGCGAGTTTCAAAGTTCTAACTTAAATAGTAACGAAATGAAAGAGAAATGAAATGTGAAAACCGTCAAATTGACGGCTTCGGGCGTTCTAGTGTTAAAAAAACTGACCTAAACCATGGCATTTGGGTCTAAAAAAAGCTCTAATAAGTGAACATCGAAAAAATTATATTTTTCGAGATAATAACTGTTTTGTCAAAATGTCTGTGAGTGCGTGAATTACCAAATTACTGTGGACGCTCTAGCGCAAAAACTAGCAAGTGTGAATATCAAAACAAAATTTTATATTTAGTTTTGGTACATTGTGATTAAGAGCTGAATAGATTTTGGTTGAAATCGGACCCAAAATTAAGGGGGGGGGGGGGGTATTAAAATTATACGATTTTCAAACTAAAAAAAACCAAGGCAAATATAATTTACTGTAAAATGAACCTACAATAACGAAAAGATTATTAAAACTAAAATGTTATGAAATTCTTGAGTTGAGATGTGTAGTGAAGTACTGGAGCCCTATATACGGCCTAGAGTAAATAATAAAATATTTTCTTTGTTAGAAATATTTTTTCTTATCTACTCTTATTAAACGAGCAAAAATTGTATATTTATTTATTTATATTATATTTATATATATATATATTTATTTATTTATATATTTGTATCTTGGTTCTATTTTGAAAACGGCCCTACCGATTTTGATGAAACAAAATCTATTAACAAGTTTTGAGGATGAGAAAACGATCTGGCTATGTCTGGACCTCATCAAAATTCATCTTAATTGATTTTTTCTTAATTAAAGTAATTATTGATAGATGAAAATCTCAATAAAAAAAAATGATTTGCCGCATGTCGGATTAGAACCTGGGACCTCTTGCATCATAGGCGGAGACTTTACCAGAAGACTATAGAAGTATTTTAAAAATCTTTGCTTTTTACTTTTACTAAAATGAATATTTTTGATTTAGACTTTATTATAAGTGTGGAAATAATTGAATATATTATATATAGCTATGTATTTTATAAATAGAATTTATTGAATAAATTGCAGCGCGGCAAATTTGAAATATGTATAATTGAATTAAGCTGAAAGAAAAACAACAATTAATTTTAAATCCAGAAACATTAAATATATTAATAATTATTCCTTGGCCTCCCCCCCCCACTCTTCTAATTAAAATTAAATATTCAATTCTCTTTTCTCCGGGCAATTATCCTTGAAATTGTCTTCCTAAAAAAATATTTGGTTGGTGAAAGTTATCACTTCTGTCGCGCGTCCCGAGACGCACACATTTTTTTAATTTTATGTTTTTATTTCAGATCCTATACGATTATTTTTATTATTATTATTTTCCTATTTATTTTTTATAATGTTTATCAATATGAACGAATGTGGGCAAATTGGTGTACGAGTAAACAAATATACACATAATATGTGGACCACTAGAAAGATAGAAATGCAAAAACTGGGTGGGGGTGCAGGAGGTGGGGTGCAGTTGTGAGGGATCCGGGGGTGGGACGGAGTGTGGGTCCAGTGTTGGTGGCGAGGGGTGTGGTTTCGGGAGGGGGGTCAGGGGTTACCGTGCATCGCTCGGTGCCTCCAGGTACTTATTACTTATGATATAAAGACAGTTTCGACACTAAACATCTGCCATCATCAGCCTGTAACGACAATAGTGGATTTACATATTAAGAGCAGTTTTGAACACACTCGTGATAACTAAACTGCTCTTAATATGTAAATCCACTTTGTCGTTACAGACTGATGATGGCAGATGTTTAGTGTCGAAACTTGTTCTATGTCATAAGTAATAATAAAGAAAAAAATTTCCAACAAAGAAAAGATTGTATTATTTACTACGGGGCCGTACAACTGCTCATTGGGCGTCCAGTACCTCACTACACATCTTGTAAATATTATTATTCTTTTTTGGGGCCAAAATTGGGGAGGGGTCAAAAAATAAAAATCTAGGCCCTTCGACCAAACTCAACAAATTTTGTGTGCATAATCAGTGGCATCCCAGAAGACTAAAAATACAAAAACTACAAAGAGAAACAAAAGTTTCGCGATGAAATAAACATACACACAGATATATCATTTGATATATATGTGTGTATGTTTATTTGCATCAAGCAGAGGACAACCTCTTTGTTTCTCTTTGTGAATCAACAACTCTGCTACTCTCGGCAAAACAAAAACTTTTCAATTATACAAAAACTAACTGCCCAAAATTTGGTGGAGGTCACAAAATGAAAATCTACCAAGGTACTAGCAGACATTTTGACAAAACATTTATTTTCTCGAAAAATATAATTTTTTCGATGTTCACTTATTAGAGCTTTTTTGTAGACCATACCCTTTATAGTAAAGTAAAAATTGAGTTGCTTATATGGAATTAATAAAATAAAAAAAATGTTTATTTTTAATAAGTTTTCGGAATGTAAGCCCCCTTTTTGTACTGGCTCCTGCTCTCATATAACACGGTTTCACACAACTCGACATTTTCTAGGAACCTATCTACCGTGCTTAGAAGGGTTACATGTAAATTAAACCTTTAACATTCGCCGGCGGATGCAACCTGCAGCTCAGAGCACCCAATTCGAATGCATACCCTAGCATTAACAGGCGGCGGCAAGCAATCTTTTTAATCATAATCTAGTGTAAAAAGCCATTCCGCATTAAACATTTTTTGCCTGAAGTTATCTCTATAAATTGTGTTATATTAAACTGTTTCTGGGTGTTAAAAAATATTAAATTTAAAAAATTCAATTAGAGTTTCCTTATTAGAACTTGGAATAAGAATAGAGAAAAAAAATACCAAATTTCCTTCTGGGACTAAAAGTTCACTTTAATTAATCACACCGAGTTACTTGACCCCTCAGGAGTATATGGTTCAAATTTTAAGTCAATTGGTTAAGCCGTTTAATTCTGAAGATAGGTGAAATATAGAGATATAGAATCCGAAAAAAACTATTATAAATTGATGAATAATATATTTTCATATATTTATATAAATTAAATATAAACTAAATCTTAGTTGCTTTTAAATAGGGAATTATTTTTTCATATTTTGATGGCCAGATGAAAAATTTTAAGAGAAAAAATAAAATTACAAAAATTTTCAGATCTTTTGATGCTCCCGAGTGTATTTAGGTTGATGGATTAAAACAAACATAAATTCTTTACTAAATTAACTAAATCTACAAAAGTTGTAATTTAAGAGGGAGAATTTTATTTCTAATATTTAACATAGTTATACTAGGTATTGACTTTTATCATTAAAACAGGAGTTCAAGGTAAAATATTCATGAGTAATCCAAATTTACAGAGTGTCTATTTATTTAGTTTTACAATCATAACTGTTAAATATATTTCATTAAAATAAACGGATTTTGAGATCATACAACATAAAAAAACCGTTAAATATTAGGTGTTCTCTATTTGATCAAATCAAAACTTTAGAATGTGTTATTTTAAACTGTTCTAGGAAAAAACAAAAACAAATAGAACACTATTTGTACTAGGATTGTCTAGTAAAGGATCAGACAATCGGCTTTCATTTCTGGAACTAAACTATCCCTGAATAAAATTTAGAAAAGTAATTTAGTATTTTAGTTCCGGTTCTACTTTAAGAGCATGTTAAACTTTGTTTTAAAGCTTATTCATATGAGTTCAATTCAATTATTTTTATAAATTTACTAGAGAGTTTTCTTTGTCTTTTTTGACCGAGTCATAATCTATCATAAAGAAATAATAATTATTATTTTTATTTAAATTTAAATTTGTAGAAAAAATTCAGAGTTTTCTTATCAGAACTTGGAATAAGAATAGCAAAAAAAGTTCTGTGAACATATCCTCTTGGGACTAAAAGTTCACTTTTTATGAATCACAACGGTTACTTGACCCCTCAGGTGTATATTTTTCAAATTTCAATTCAATCGGTTAAGTCATTTAACCTAGAGGTCGGTGAACATAGAGATATAGAATCTTAAAACAATTACATTGATAAATATTTGAATAATATTAATAAAAATTTATTTAAGATCATTATTTCAAGTTAGAAATACATAAGTTCAAATATTATTTTCACTCAATATTTGACAAAAATTTCCTATATTTGATTCGCGATTGAATCAAATGTAGAAAACATTCGATTAATTTATGGCAAGCATCTAACATACATGCTAATAGACCGAGCGCTCTGGACTGGGAGATTAAATATATACCATCTGAGATTTCAAATTCATTTGGTGATCCATCCGAATAAAATTTAGGGAACGCGGTGTTGGTTTATAGTGAAACATTGTTAAAATTAAATTAGGTTGAGTTGGTGGTGCACAAGGAGAAAAATTAAAATACAAAGATTTTTTTTTTAGTTTACTCCATTCGAATGCTCTACCACTGAGCTATACCCTACCCCTTGGAATAAACTAAAAAAATCTTTGTATTTTAATTTTTCTCCTTGTGAAACACCACCAACTCTAACCTAATTTAATCCATCCGAATGTCTAGTGGGTTATACGCGAAATGTCGTTGGATTATAGCTAAGTGGATCACATCTTTTTTCTCTTGATCCAGAATTAAGACTCCGCAGACTCCAATAGCGTAATCCGCAGGAGTCTCGCAATAAATATCTTTTTCAAATAAGCGCGGGCAAAAACAATTCTCATTGATATGGCAATTATTCTTTGTTATATTAATTAGAAAAATTATAAAAATTTATTTAAGATCATTATTTCAAGTTAGAAATATACCTATAAGTTCAAATATTATTTTCACTCAATATTTGACAAAAATTTCCTACATTTGATTCGCGATTGAATCAAACGTAGAAAACATTGTACTAAGTAAGATCCGTTGAGTGCGATTTATAAAATGTATACTATATGTTTGGCACCGACTTCAAAAAGTGATTTCATGTTAATATTTCGTCGTTTAGTTGTAACTAAATTAGATAATAATTTTATACCTTTTAGTGAATTTTATTTGATTTTTGAGTTCTTATTACTTTACGAGCTTTTCGCGCGTGCCTTCGGCACGCCTCGAAGCTCGGCCCTCCGGGCTGGTGACCTGGCGGGCAGCGTCTCGGTCCAAAAATTTTATTCCTCTTAAAAAACCACACTCCAAATGTGTACCCGTAAACTACCGAAAATACATCGTCTCTTAAAGTTTACGCCTCTTTAATTTTTGAGTGGCGAGGGGGGGAGGAATAATTATCAATATATTTAATGTTTCTTAATTTAAAATGAATTGGAGTCTTTCATTTCAAAATTCGAGTCCAAATTACAATTATATTTCAAATTTGCCTAGTTAATGAAAATCGATTGGAGCCATCAGTTTAAAATCCGAGCTGACAATTATATTTCAAATTTGCTTCGTTAATTAATATATATTTAATGTTTCTTAATTTAAAATCTATTGGTGTTTTTTCATTTTCATTCGAGTTCAAATGAATACAATATTATCTCGACACAAAGTCTAAATCAAAAATATATAGTTTTAGTAACAGAAATCAAGATATAAATATTAATGTTGCATTGGTGTAATGGCTAGAGCTGATGCCCTTAGTTCAAGAGTTCGTCGGTTCGATTCTAGGCAAGAGGGTTATTTTTTTAAAGAAAATTCTCTCAGCGTTGTTACAAATTAATCTAGGCTCTTATATATAGTATTTGTTGAATTTAATTTTTTTGAAGTCGGTTTTATAATCATTTTATGGTATTTGAAAGTTGAAGAAGATGCATAGATTAATGAAATTAAGTTGAAATTCTAAATAGAAAAATTCCTTAAGAAAAATTAACAAATTGAATTTTTCTAATTCAAGAGATGTATTCAAATGTAGTGATTATGGAGAATCCCTTTGATCCCTTTTTTTCATACAGAAGCCTCTGCTGATTTCCGCTTTTCCCATTTTATATATAGTATTTTTTTCCGCACCAATTCCAATTTCTTATCTGAAGACGATGTTTATTTGAGATGATGTATTTACTAATACATGGGGAATATAAAATGAAAAAGGTGGTCTTTAGCAAGGGATGAATATTCTTTTGTGTGATTTATCATTTTATTTATTTTTTTTTTTTTATGAAGAAGAAATCAATGAAGGTGTTTTCTGCTTGATGCAAATAAACATACACAATGAATATTTGTACTTACTTATATTTAACAAGCTCAAAAAAAAGAACTGAAAACCTCAGCGGGCATCTTGCTGGGCAGAAGGAAAATAATTTAAATTTCCTAATTTTAATTTTATCTATCTACTCTTATTAAACGAGCAAAAATTGTTTGTATATTTATATATATATTTATTCATATATATATATATATTTGTATCATTGTTCTATTTTTGAAAACGGCTTTACCGATTTTGATGAAACAAAATTCTATTAACAAGTTTTGAGGATGAGAAAGCGATCTGGCTAGGTCTGGACCTCGACAAATTTAATCTTAATTGATCTTTTCTTAATTAAAGTAATTATTGACAGATGAAAATCTCAATAAAAAAGTTTGTTTACATTTTTTTCAATTATGTTTTATTTTTAATTGGTTTTTTAATTTTAAAACCCACTAATAGGTTATAGCAAATATTAATATATTATATTAAAATTAGGAATTTTTTGTTTGTTTTTAATTAATAGGTGTCTAAATCATAACAAAACAGGTTTGTTTACAAATAAATTGGTTCAAGTGGCTTTTTTATATAACTTGGAAACAAATCTTATTTAATTTTATGTTTTTATTTCAGATCCTATACGATTATTTTTTTATTATTTTTTTCCTATTTAAGTCAAGTGGATGGCCACATCAGAACACGTCAGCTTATTTCACAACAGGCCCAGAAGCCCTCACTTTAAGATTCTAGTGGCCGCATGCGGCCTTAAGGTCGTGGGTTCCCTCTGCTATATACTATTGGCATTTGTATTTAATATTGAAAAAAAATCATGCAGTAAGGCTGTCGAGTAATAAAAAGTTCAAGTACAGTAGTCGGTTCAATGTTAGGAAGAAAAAAATAGTACAAGATCTACATAAAAGTAAGAATTGTTTCTTTCAAAAGTTTTTTTCTTTTCTTTAGATTGAATCCGGATTTCAGGATTTGTCGACTTGTCCTCTGAAAGTCGGATTCAAGATTTAATGATTCAGAAAGGATGAATGTAAAAATACTCTTAGTATCTAAGTTAAGAAATTGAAAAAAATAAAAAATAAATCGGTTCAATTCTAGTTTCTAATTTGAAACGTTGAATGTTTAGAAATAGCTAAAATTTAGCAAAAAAAAAAAAAATCAAATAAAAATGTCTGGTGGATACTAAAAAATTTCCATCAATCAAATTGGTCGTTTGATTTTTTTTTTTTATTACTTTCCACCGTGGCCTGATTCTTTGAGCCAGGTGTAATTTCATGGGGGATTTAATTCACAACACGCGCTACAAAATAAATAACAAAAGATCTATATCTATAAAAGGTAGAAGAAGATATTTCGGTATAATTTGAACAACTTTTCATCTTCACTAGAAACTTTATTAATTATTTATAATTCAAAATAGTTTCTGGTTCAGTGATAAACGTTTTTATAAATTGTTGCTATATATATATATATATATATATATATAAAATACTTTCGTATTTCCTGCTTCCTACTCACTTTGGATTTATTCCAAAGTTGGTATTAATTTGTTTATTCTCAAATATGTTATAACCTTACCAAGACAAATGTTTTCTATATGTCAAAACACACTATTGTATAATTGTTATATTAATATTATAAACTATATTTAAATATTGACTATAAAAATCGATTTATAATGTGTCTTTCTAATCTAAAGAGGTTTTTGAAATGACTATAAATGGATGTTTTAGCAACACATCCATTTATAGTCATTTCAAAAACCTCTTAGGTTAGAAAGACACATTATATATATATATATATATATATATATATATATATATATATATATATATATATATATATATATATATATATATGTGTGTGTGTGATTGTAATGAATTATGTGATGTATCTATATTGAAGATTTAAGAATGAATGTTTCATGTGAAATGACAAATTCCGGTTCTTGAACGAGATGTATTTATGATTTCAAAATTATTATAAAAAAAAAATTTTTGTGTTATATAATTCTCTATAAAAAGAAAAAATGTAAATAAGTGTTTCATTTCAATTTTTAGAACTACTGAGGATGGTCGACCAGTGGTGACCGAAACTGTATAGTTATCAATTAAATAATACAAAAAGTTATTAAAATTATTGTTTTTATTATATTTGTGACAAAACCAACCCTTCAATTTAACGAAAAATTTAAATCAAGTCACTTAAGTTCTGGAAGAAATTTAATAGAAACTTTAAAATTTATTTCTACGATAAATTACTTTCTAATTACATTCACTAATTTGTATTTATTCTGATACAAAAAACATATAGTAAGTGCGCAACATGACTATTATAACTTTGTCAAAAATCACGATAGGGATAATATCTCTTTGAGTCGGGGTGAACCGCGATTGTAATTGGGTGTACACCGTCTTTGGAATTATTTTGAAAAATGTTGGTGAAATACCACCAAAAACAACAACATCAACAACAACGAAATCGTTTACTCGTTTACTTAGAGATTTACTTAAAACAACGACATTACCACCAACAACAATAAAATTGTCTATATGTCTACTTGAATAGTCTCGATTGAAAAATCGTTTTCTAAGGTACTTAAGTGTGAGACTATTTAAAAATTTAAATGATAGACATTTTGATAATAAGTTTAAATAAATAAAATATTATTGTTTAAAACTGACTATGTAATCACCTGTTGATTCTTTCGATGAAAAGCAAGCCAATGGGAATTTGCTTGTGCAGCATTAATAAATTCATTTGGATGAATTAATTTGGTCTCCTCGAAACACCAAATGATGTAAGTAGTTAACCTATGAAAGAATTAAATTATAATTAATCAACGAGTTTCTTATGATATACCAATAACTACTGCTAAATGTCCAAAAAAATTTACCACCAAAATAGCTAATATGAAAATTTTACAAAATAATTACCCACTTATAAGAAGTTAATGAAAAAAAAAGGTGTGTCAAGAAAATATTTTGTGGAAATGTTTCGTTAATCGTATCCATATTTATAGATAGCTAGCTGCAAGGCCCGCCTTCGGCGGCCCTCTTGCTAGCCAGGAGGCACGCCCTTTGAGCCCTCGAACCCCACCATCACCCACACTCCCATCCACCAGACCCCTCGAAAACAACCCAGCACCTGCCCCCCCAACCTCCACCGCACCCTAACCAATAACCCCCACCCTCACCCCCGCACCATGCACCCGTTCCTAACCGGCGCCCCCACACCACCACCCCGTACCCCACCCCGCGCCCTCCAGCTCTGCACGCCACACCCCCGCCTAGCCCCCTGGACCCCACCCCCACTATGCCCCCTGGACTCCACCCCGCCCCACACCCTGTACCCCCACCCTACTCCGCCTCACCCCACCCCCATTCCACCCCAGCACCCAGTTTTTTATTGTTTTGTTATGTTGGTTGATGAGTTGAATGAATTGTGATAGAAAAAAGAATATTGTTTGAAATGTTTTTTCTCGTAGTAAAAAATCCTGACAAATAAGTTTAATAAATGAGGTGAGAAAAACTAACCAAACATACCATTGTACTTTGTAAAAATGATCAATAAAAAGATGTCTAATGGCTTTGTTTCACTATTTCAGCCACTGAAGAAGTTGCAAAATAGCAACGAAACGTATGGCATATTTAATCAAAACTTGTATTTAATTTAATTTAAAGTCTTGTCCAACTCCCTACGATTCCTTTAATTATTAATCATGGACACGAATAATGAAATAATACAATATTATTTCTCATAGTCTTATATAATAATGGTCAATCAAGTTATAAAGTGAGCCGATGAGGAAGTCGAAAAATAAACGACAAAATATTCGACTCATTAAAAGATAAACTCTGTTTTTAATTTTCCAATTTCTTACGATTGCAACTAACAATTTTGTGGAAACTTAACATCCCCGTTAAATTAGGAATGTATTAATACTATTATTAGTTTATAAGAATTTTGCTGGCTTGGTGTGTATTGGATATATTAATTTTTTATTGTTAAGGATAAATAAATTGAATTTGCTTCTTTCCAGTATTTATTTTGTTTTTCAAATGGTTAATCCAAATATTTCGAGAGCGTTCTCAGCATCTCTTCCTCAGTGCAAACTGTGGGACCACACAATAGGCAAGTCAGTGAGTTATTATAATTACAGGTGTCAAAAAAGTACTCACCCACTCCCCCACCAATGTGCCGACTCCATCAGTTTGTACAGAACATTGATAAAAAGCTCGATCACACAACACACACATACATATATATACAAATTTAAAATGAGATAACATACGAATATACAATTATTTACATCTCTTTATAATGAAGTCCAATGAAATTTAAAAAATCGAAAATTAATAATCGGTACCCGAGCTGGTTTAAATTTAACTAACTAATTACTGTTAATGACCAGTCGAGGGAAGGTCAACGACCACAAAATTGTCTACGCTTTCTGGCACGCGCAATTAATTAATAAAATTAATAAATAAAATTAATTAATAAAATTAAAAAGCATAAATGTTTATTTATTTGTCATTTCTATTAAAATTTTATATTCCCTCATTAAAAAGCCCGTGTCTACCTTGTACTGTGTTTACTTACTGTACTTACTTTACTTGGTGGGGGAGTGGGTGACTACTTTTTTGACACCTGTAATTATAATAACTCACTGACTTGCCTATTGTGTGGTCCCACAGTTTCCACTGAGGAAGAGATGCTGAGAACGCTCTCGAAATATTTGGAATAACCATTTGAAAAACAAAATAAATTACTGAAAAGAAGCAAATTCAATTTATTTATCCTTAACAATAAAAAACTATTATTAGTATTTTTATATATATGGTAAGATTTGTTCTATATAATCGATCTTATTTTTTTTATGATGTAATACTGATTGTTTTTTAAACAAACATAAATAAACTATGAAGAATTAGGTACAGTGAAATTTTCCTTCTGGGTGGTAACATTTTTTAGACATGCAGTGTAAATACTGAAAAAACATTACTCTTCTCGTCTTCCAATGAGATCGCAAACAGGTGATGTAGAGTGGAAATTTCAATAGAATATCTTCTTGGTGTTCGCCATTGGATATGATGCCAGGAATAGACAAGAAACGCATCCAAAGAAGGCAGTGTAGAAGATAACTTAGAAATCTCAAAAATAAAAACATATTAGTAGAAACTTTCACTTACTGCATGCTCAATTAGCCAATGAGCATGGAGTAAATGAAAGTACAATAGCATAACTTTGTTTCTAATTTAAAAGGGCCTCACATCTCCCCTTATAGCCCTCCGTTCCTCCACACATGATCCGGATTGGAGGCACCCAAAATCCAGACATGTGAAAATTCAGACGTTATTTTAATATTTACAAAATTTTATAGGTATAGGAACCGTGTGTCACGACTGTAGACGAAAATGTAAGCTTTGGAGGATGATTTATTAAACAGAGAGAGACAAAGAGGTTGTCCTCTGCTTGATGCAAATAAACATATACACATATATCTCAAGATGATATATCGTATATATATTATTTATTTGTTTGAGACTATATTGTTTTCAAAGACTTGGCCTCACATCAGTTTTTCATGCCATGATCATATGGATACGAAAACTTGGGTGTTCTTTCGTCACTGCTGAGGGCTGGAGTTCCTAGCCCTCCAGCAGTGACGAAAGAACACCAAGTTTTCAGTATCCATATGATATTGACTCCATGAAAAACATTTATAATTGAAGAAAGACTGATGATGAAGACCAAGTCTCGAAACTATAGTCTCAAACAAATAAATAATATATATACAGATATATCATCTTGAGATATATGTGTATATGTTTATTTGCATCAAGCAGAGGACAACCTCTTTGTTTCTCTTTGTGAATCAACAACTCTGCTACTCTCGGCAAAACAAAAACTTTTCGATTTATTAAACGTCCAAGACTTGCTCACGGCCCCCGAGGCTCCGTGAACTATGTTATCAATGATATATACTATAATACAATATTTGCCCCAATTACCCCAAATTATTTTAATAAATAAACATAAGAGTGCGGTTCGGCAGTAGTGCTGCCTCTATGTTTAACGCACGGTATCTATAGTATATATATATATAACAATAAAGTGTTTAGGACTCGATAATGGACTTCGTGCTCCGTTGCCAGTGTTTCCGTATTAATTAATAGTAGAGATGTTTCACGACACTGTTAGTACAGTTTTTTGTTTTTTGTTTTACAAAAACCATCTCTACTATTAATTAATACGGAAACACTGGCAATGGAGCACGAAGGCCATTATCGAGCCCCAAACACTTTATTGTTAAATCACGAGGTTTCTACAAATTGTGCCTTGTTTTATTGCACAATTTGTTTCACGATACTGTTAGTACAGTTTTTTGTTTTTTGTTTTTCAAAATCATTTTCTGCAACACCTCTAACAAGAATACCATCTCTACTATATATATATATTTGATAAGATAATCCTAATTAACACAAAAAGTACATAATTGAAATATCAAAATAATAAAAAAAAAAATTTATTAAATTTGTAAAAATACAAATTTAGTTGAGATTAGAAAAATTATTTGAAGTTAACTTTGATCGTGACTATCCAATGCGCAAACGTAAAAAAGCGACACTTGATCGAGAAAACAGAATAATGACCATTTTTAACGATCGCCCAAATAGAACACTCATGGAATATCTTCCTGGTATTGTACACAATGTTTCTTTCTAAATTATCTACTTTTTGTATTAATTAGGATAATCATGTATTAATATGAAATTTAAATGGTTTAAAATTCAATTGATTCTTGCTAGTAATTTTATTATTAATTCAAGTGGCTAATACAGATATTTTGAGAGTACCACGGTATCTCTTCCTCTGTGGAAACTGTGGAATCAGAATAACAGTTAGTGGGTTCACAAGGCATTGATTAGATAAAGATCTGTAAATAATCGACTGTCGGGATTTTGGGGTAAACCCGATCCGGATAAGTATAATATAATCTAGCTAAATAAATGTGCGCTTATAATAGAAATATGTACTCACTATATTATAAAGAAAATAAATGTGTAGTTGGATGAGAGAGCACCGAAACAGCAACATCAGAACAGCATGAAAGAAAAGAGAATCAAATAAAATAAAAATATGATGATTTATATTAAAGATTTATCAAGAATCAAATAAGAATGCGTACCGTAGTACCGACTTGAGAAAGGCCTGAAGAGAAGTCTCAGCCCCCACAAACCAACCATACCATCTTCATCTAAAATATAAAAAGAAATAAATTAAAACTTATTACCTTATTCAGAAAAAAATAAACTGGGAATTGATTAAATAATACTAACCGAAGCGTCCACTTCTTTGCGCCCTGATGGCTTCATGTTCTAACCTACACCCTGAAGCTAAAATGGCTCAGATGGCCAACTATAATCTGGTCTTCTTTCTTGAGACGACCGCGAACGCGTAAAACACACGGTTAGGCTCAGTATGGCCTAGAAATCACGGATTTAAGATCGAAAACGTGAACAATTATACGAAACGAGAAAACGCGCCCAAACCCGATAGTTTAGTTTTAAGTAGAAAGAAGAGGAAAACACATCACTCATACAAGTTACCTAAGATAAGAATCATTTAAAAGATTTCTTATCTACCAAATTCAAATCTCTCCTCCCACCTAACACACTCCACACCTAATTTCGAAACGAACTAAGAAGAGGAGAGCTTGAATTGGTTAAAATTAGGATGGGAAACCTACTAGTACATCATGGTATATCCGATCATCATTGAAGTACAGCGTAAGATTCAAGGATTAATGTGCCCCTGCTGAAAAAAAGAAACCCTATCGAGCGAACATAGCTAGCCCTACGACACATCTCTCCAAGCGTCTCACCTGTACAGACCAAGAGGCACATGTCCTGTACATTCAGGTTTCCAGGAAAGAGTCTTTCGAAAAATTAACACATTCATTCAGATAGAGGATTAAACCGATCTCTCAAGTATTGGTTGCATAGACAGCTGAGCCCTCTCGATAGCTGGAAATTAAAAATATGCCTGCCTATGTCCGGGCACCCCAAAAACCCGGCACATTCGCGTACCTATGGGGTTCTAAGACAACACCCTATGCCAGTCTGAATATCTGAGTAGTCCAATTGTCATTGCAACCGATACTTAAGTAAATCGGAAAATCCATAATTAAAAATTAAAAGGCCTAAACCCCACTTATAATTATATCGTTGGCGAAGGCGCAGATATATATTGTTAAAAAATCGCCCCCTAAAGTCTAATTCCTCACCTGGGAGGAGATATATTGGCGGATTATTGACTGAACCTAACTATAAAGGTATATTTGTGGTTGGTTACTCTGTTTAATAAATGTATGTGTCTGTTGTACCTGAAAATAAAACACATAGTCTCATTGCACACCAAAGAGAAAGAAAAGAAGATGGAAAGAAATCCCTTCCCTGGTAGGTATTAGAGTAGCATTTTCTCTATACCATAATGGACACATACATTATTAAACATAGTTAGACCAACCACACACCTTTCTATTCTATTGATTCCTAATTTCTAAACAGTTAAAACCTTTTTGAAGCCTTTTTGATTATCATTTGGATAATCAAAAAGCGATGTCCCTCGGTGGTCGGGTAAGAATGGATGATGGACGGGGGGTTACCTAAATAAAGAGAGGTACACCCTAACACGATCCGAGAAGACACGAAATCGAGTTTTACTTACAGAGTTACACTAATCCTAAACCACCCGTCAACATCATCCATTGCTCAGCTTTCCACATCCTTCCTTCCTTCCTTCCTTCCTGTCTTTTAAGGTAGGCCCGCCGCTTGCATGAATGGGCATGCGATTGGTAATCGATATGGTTAGGGGTAACTGAAAATCCTATTCTACTAAATTAACTGATTTTTATGTTACCAAAATAATAATTTATTTAAATTTTGTTTACTTATTTGAAATTTAAATTTTAATTCGAAAAATAAATCTGAATTTAAAATATAAAATAAATAAATAAAAATTAAATGTAATTTATTGAAATTTTTGAATATTACGATTTTCTTAATACTACATAAGGGGATTATGATGAAAACCTGTGTCTGAAAGAGAAAAAAAAGAAAAACATCCTATGTTCTAAAAGGGCATTCTAATGCCCTTTAATGATCTAAATAGCTAACTATATATATGTCCTTATTATATTTATATTTAACTAGAAAAAAATTTATAGAAAATTTAAAATTTTGAAAAAAGTCTTAAGATGTCACTAAGATCGACCTAAAAGAGAACTATTTGAATTGATTCTGCGCCCCGCATTTGTGGGTACTTACCATTCGTTGTAATATGGGATGCTCGGACGGTATGGTCAACGTCGAACTATACATATCAATCGTTTTAAACGGACGAGGCAGCTTAGGGACGAAACAGTTCTTCAGAAAGGATTATCATTCAGGCTCACGCGTAGATCTATAAAAACCAAAAGAATAATAATAATAATATTTTATTATAAAACAAAAAAATTATAAGATTAAGTAATTTTTGGAGACGGACTGATAAATAAATTGAGTGGATATTGATGAGGAAGTCCGGAAAAAGAAGAAGATAATTTATAGTATCTTTTTGTTCATAAACGGACGTTTCGAAGGCTATTCCCTCCTTCTTCAGGGTTTTTAAAAGTAGGTGAAGGAAATCCAATACGATATTCCCTCTGTCTCATCTTTCAGTGCCAATAACAATAATTTATCGTATTTCATTCTCAGAATAATCTACATTATAATTCTGCTGAGTATGAAATACAATATATTATTGTTCATGACACTGAAAGATGAGACAGAGGGAATGTCGGATTGAATTTCTTTCACTGACTTTTCAAAACCCTGAAGAAGGAGGGTATAGCCTCCGAAACATCCGTTTATGAATAAAAAGATAGTATACATTATATTCATCTTTTTTTAGACTGCCTCATCAATATCCACTCAAAAAAATTATATTATATAGTTACAGAGATACCATAGTAGGGAACTGGACAAAATTAAAAACACAGCGTTTTTTATTAAATGGGCCAGTTTCGTCAGGTTATTTACATATTTTTTTTTTTAATGATATTGGTGTGAGAAGGAGATACACCAGAAGGTCCATCCCCTAAAGGCCTGTATGGGCTGGCCCCTCCATCGTGAAAAGAACAGAGTAGAAGGAAAGAAGCCGGGATCACGAGCCAAATCTCAGAAAGTTAGATACAATCTAATATCCAATTTACTAAATTTTAAGGGCATCGAGCAGTGGTAAATTCTCCGTTCGATAAATTAAGTTAAATTTATCTCCCACTTAATTTTTTTCCAGACCCTATACTTACAGAAAAAATGTCTGGGTATAGCCGGGAATCGAACCCGAGACCTCCGGGTTGCCAGCCTGACATTCCGACCATTACACCAGGGAGGGCGACAATTTGATCTCTGATTAAAAAACAACGATTGAAATTTTTTTTATTGTTAAAGAAAAGTTGCTTCCAAGATTGTTGATTAATTTGAGCCAAGAATATGTTAAAGAAAGATTAATGATGTTTTGTCTTATAGTGAAATTGTTTTTTGACAAAGAGTGATAAAATGGGACACTGAGGAAGTCAAAATAAACTGTCGAAACGTCTGGCACCTTTAATAAAAAAACTCTGTGTTTTTAATTTTGTCCAATTCCCTTCTATTACTGTTAATAATTTACTATGGATGCGAATGATGCAACAATATATATATATACTTTTATATTATTATTGATTAAAAATAGAAACATTTTTACATAGGCCCTTTTGTCATTATTTCTGTCCTTGAGAATAATGATTAAAAAAGCCAAACTACAAGATTGGCCATTTTGCTCACGGTACCGTTTCTTCAGGAGTAAAATCCAAAAGGGCCAATCTGGACCTCCGACTAATTATATTTTTATTAGGCATACGATTAAAAAATTATCATAAAAACTATATTATACCAGGATATAGTAGAATAATCAACCATTTGATTACAAGTTTTTAAGTATTACTACGGTTTGAGATAAATTTAATATATCAACCCAAATCTTAGACTCATATTGCTCAAATTCAGATTGGCCTTATTTGCGCAAAAACCATCTATATTATACCTTAATCAAATATGTTTTGCCATTTTAAGCCAATACAAACTAAAAGTTCATTTATTAATAATGAAAATCATTTTTATTTACTGGATATTGATGGAGCAGTCCAAAAAAAAGAGGAAGATTATTTATACTATACTTTTATTCATAAAACCGATTCGAGTGCTATATCCTCCTTCTTCAGGGTTTTAGAAATCGGTGAAGGAAATCGATGCGACATTTCTCTCGCTACCTTCCAGTGGTTGTAATCAATAATATATTGTATTTCGCTCTCACGAGAATTATAGTGTACACTACACTATAATTCTGCTGAGAATAAAATACAATATAATATTTATTGTTACTGCCACTGAAAGATGAGACAGAGGGGAATGTCGCATTGGATTTCCTTCACTGACTTTATTCAAAACCCTGAAGAAGGAGGAATAGCCTCCGAAATGGTTTATGAATAAAAATATAGTATAAATTATCTTCTTCTTTTTTTGGACTGCCTCATCAATATCCACTCAATTTCACTTATCGGTCTCCAAAAATTACTTCAATTTTTATTTACCATCCGAAATAATTATTTGCCACTCACTAATTTGAAACAAATATGAATTAATCAAATTTTTTGTGAACATTTTAAATATACATAGATACAAATAATTAATCAAAGAGGGTGTCCTTGATAGGGATAACCGCCCTTTCCCCGCGCCTTTCCCGTTATTTTCCTACGGAAACAAGATTGAAAGATAAACTGCTCACAAATTGAAGTGGACCACTTAGAAAAATTCAGATTTTTTAATAATAATTAATTGTTCGACTTGTCAGTGGCGTAGTGAACATAATTGGCGCCCCCTTCTAGAACCACATATAGTAATATAATATCAATTGTTTGTCTTGGAGACCATTAGAATCAATGGACGGGCTGTTATATGAACTGGGGACGATTTCAGAATTAGATGTCGACACATTATGCATTTTCTCATACAAATATCTCATTTAAAAAAATAGTTTCAAACTAAAAGGTTAATAAATAGTCAGTGATTCAAAACTCAATCACATAGCGTAGTGGTTAACTCGAATGCAAGGCTTGATTTTTTTTCTAAGATTCTAAGATGATTATTTATTTATTATTAATAACTACCTCGACTTCATATGGGGGAGGTTAGTCATCCCAAAATATAATAATATTACTTAAATACAAGAAACTCGGCTATAATTATTGGATCCTGTTAAGCATTTTGTGTGTGTAATGCGCCGAAAAATTGATAATGGAGTTTGGTTAAGATGGCCGCCACTGCTAGGACCTGATAAAGTGTTGCTCTTGAGTCTAACAGTTATTATATAAAAAGGAGATTATATTTCTGATTTTAAGCTGATTCCATACTTAAGTGACTCTTCTTAATAAAATTAAAAAATTAAAAAAACTTTTTAAAAGGGTTTAACCACTTTTTGTTGGATAATCTCTAATTATTAGATTTTTGAGGTTAACTGGACACCTGCGAAGATGATAACAAGAAGCAAGATGAACATACCGGCTGATTCAAAAGCTGTTGCCGAGGCAGTTTCTAAAGCAATTGGAGGTGCTCTCAATGAACTAAAGGTGGGTGATACAATTGTGGTTGACGCTAAGTTCATCAGTGATCTCAATTCAAAGCTGGTGTCTTCGGTTACAACAGCTTTAGAAGCAATAATGGAGAAGGTCGATTCAGAGTTGAAAGATGTAAAAGCTCAAATTGACGAGAGCTCTCAGTCGCTGAGGGCTAATAATTTGGTGTTTCATGGCCTGCCGGAAACAACACAACAAACCTCGAATGATATATGCAGTTTTATATCCGATAAACTGAATGTCAAACTTGCACCCACTCAGATTGCCAGGGTACGTCGAGTTGGCCGTCTGAGAAGCCCGCCAAATTCGGATCAAGGAACGGAACGACACCAAGCTGATTCTCTTGGAAATCGACAACAGCGTCCCAGGCCTGTTGTGGTCACTCTGGTGCAGCATGATGCGCTCAAATCCATATTTTCGAAAAAGCGTAATCTTAAAGGCACCAAGTTCTTCATAACTGAAGATCTTACCTTCCAAAGACGAACGCTTCTTAAGGCTGCTGTCTTGAAATATGGAAAAATGAACGTTTGGACTCTGGGGGGAACGATTAAAATTATTCATAATGGAAAGGTGTATTCAGCTATATCTGACGCTGAGCTTTTGAGAATCCCGTTGTAGTCGTATTTTTATATATTATATTTATATATGTTATATATATTTATATGTTTTATTTGATGTATATTTTTTATATATTATATAGTATTTTTAAATGTTGTATATTGTATGGTATTTTTATGTATCATATATTATATTTTTAAGTATTATATGTTATATTTTTATATATCATGTATTATATTTTTAGATATTGTATGTTATATTTTTATATGTTATGCATTGTGTGTTGTATTTTATATGGTATATATTATTTTTATATTTTTATATGCTCAATGTATATGTACGTTCCTTATAGTTGTTTTTATAATCATTTTTATATTTCAATATGTTTTGTTTTTGTGTATTTTATGCATATATGCATTATTTATAGACTTATTTGTCAAAATTTCAATGCACTTTATGCGCTTATATATGTTAAATACTTAAAAATGATTTTATTATACTGGATTAATATTATTTTATGTGTTTTGTGCATGTATGCATATGTGTATATGTTATATGTGTGGGTATGTATATATATATGTATGTATATGTGTGTGTATTGAATGTTTATGAATGTTGTACAGGTGTGTGCTTTACAGATCTGTACATCATGGACTTGTGTATCTTTATGCATTTAAATTTCATTATTGGTTGTATTATATATGATAGAGTATGTATGTTTCACTTTTCCGTTATATAGATTCAGCATGTGCTTTGTGTATATATTATGTGTATGTTTATTTGTATATGCCTATATGTAATGTGTGTACATAATATATATGTGTATGTATGTATTCAATTAAGTAAATTAAGTACTCTTATGACTCATTGAGCAATATCATATGTCCTGATAGGCTCATTTTTATATTATCTAAGCAGTATGAAACATATTGCTTTTTCTCTCTTTTTCTTTTCTTGTCTTCTTTCTCTTAGCTCTTATTTTTTCCTAAACTTAAATTTGTTCTTTTTCTTCACTTTATCAGTGTTGGGTATCCCGGAGACTGGGGGTTCTTTAGTCGGGTGTAAGTCTGGGCTTGGATAATTTTTTCCTTGAAGCCTTGCCCCTTGATGTTACTGCCATAAATGAATCTATTAATTCTGTAAATGACAATGATACCTTTAACTCTAGCATTCATTCGTGTATCCAAGAGTTCACTCTTTCTTTTAATAAATCCTTTGTGATAGGTCATATTAACCCTGGAAGCCTCTACCCTCATATTGAGGATGTTAAATACTACATCAATGAATGCAAATTTTCTGCACTTGGTGTTTCTGAAACATGGTTAAAGTCAAGAGACACCAACAAATCTGTGGAAATACCTGGCTACAGACTCATTCGAAATGATCGCAGTCGGATTAGAGGTGGTGGGGTCGGATTATATCTACTGGCAGAATTGAAATACAAAGTAATTGCAGCTTCAGAAGGTATACCTCAGAAATCTGTTGAGTTCCTCCTTGTTGAGGTGAATGTAAAAGGTTTAAAAATTCTAATTGGTGTATTCTATAGACCCCCTTATAAAAGCATTGATATTCTTGAAATTGAACCTATTTTAGCTGGCCTTGTATTTCAATATGATCAAGTGGTGCTGGTTGGTGATTTTAACTTTAATACTAACCACAATCTTGCTGGCTTTAGAGAATTTAATGATATGGTAACTTCACTTAATCTTTCAATCTTGGACTCTGGCCCAACTCATTTTACAAGCCACTCCAGCAGCACAATTGATCTCTGCCTAGTTAATAATCCGCACAATATCTTAGGTTATGAAACATTTGATGTCCCCGGTATTTCAAATCACAAAATGATCATTGCAATTATCAAGTCACCTTCAATTAAATATAAAAATAAAGTCTTTGAAAAACGAAATTTCAAAAAATTAGATTTAGAAAAACTTAATAACTCGGCAATGCAACTTGATTGGTCATCTATTTATAGTTGTACCAACGCTAATACCATGTTGAAGTTTTTCAATGATAATTTGATTGAATTAATGGACGTTGTAGCCCCGGTCAAAAAAATTGTTTCTAAGCGCCCTCCAATTCCATGGTTTAACAACAATGTCAAGCGGTCTATTAGAAAACGTGATTCTCTTTATAAGGCTTGGAAAAAAACGTTGTCTGATGATGACTTTGAGCGTTTTCGCGCACAGCGAAATAAGACTAAGGTCTTGATAAGAAATGCCAAACGTGAGTTTGCAGCTACCCAACTGGACTCAGCAACTGTTGGGACCACTGCGCTCTGGCGTAATGTAAAAAAATTTGGTCTCAGTAAAAGTTCGGATGAGCAATTAACTTCATTTACTCCAGACGAGTTCAACTTAAATTTTGTAGGATCTTCTGTTGGTAATAATAATACTTTTACTGGTTCATCAGACCCTCCCGGGTCCAATGATTTTTTTTCATTTTCTTTCAAAAATGTTTCTGAGGAGGATATTGTTTTTGCGGTTCACTCAATTAAGTCTGGTGCTGTGGGGTGTGATACCATTCCAATTTCATTTATAGTAACTATACTTCCTCTAATTCTACCACACCTTGCACATTTGATAAATTTTTGTTTGACTTCATCTACCTTCCCTTCTGCTTGGAAACATGCTATTGTACTGCCCTTGCAGAAAATTAGCTCACCGAAATCCCTGTCTGACTTTAGACCTATTAGTGTTCTCCCTGCCTTGTCCAAAATATTAGAAAAAATTATTAACTGTCAAATTTTAAATCATATCGAAAATAACAAATTTTTAGACCCTTATCAGTCTGGCTTCCGTAAAGGGCATAGCTGTACGACTGCTTTACTAAAAATTACGGAGGATATTCGAAGAGAAATCGACGTCGGAAAATGTACAATTTTAGTACTTCTTGATTTTAAAAATGCATTCGGTTCAGTCAATCACTCGATTCTTTTAAGTAAACTTGCTTCCCAATTTAATTTTTCATCCTCAGCTTGCAAATTAATATCTTCATTTCTAAGTGATCGGACTCAAGCAGTTCGTTGTGGCTCAGATTTTTCATCTCCGCTTTCTCTTAAGACAGGGGTGGCCCAGGGATCTATCCTGGGACCTCTATTATTTTCTTTATTTATTAATGATATCTCCTCTTCTCTTTCTAGCTGTAATCATCACCTATTTGCTGATGATTTTCAGTTCTATGCTCACTGCTTGCCCAACCAAGTTGTGCAATATATTTCATTAATTAACCTAGAGCTTCTGTCACTTTCTTCATGGGCCATGAATAATTTAATCTCTGTTAATCCTCTAAAATCGCAGGCTATTATCTTATTCAAAGAATGTCTTCCTACTAACTTACTACCTCCTATTCTCTACAATAACAATACTATTCCATTCACTTGCTCAGCTAAGAATCTAGGATTGACTGTTTCGTGCAATTTATCTTGGAAAGTACAAATAAATAATATGTGCCGTAGTGTTTATGGGGCCCTTCACTCACTGAAGCGACTCTCATATCTCACGCCATATAATCTTCGCCTCAATTTAAGCAAGAGTTTGTTAGCACCCCTTTTCCAGTACTGCGACATAATCTTTTCGAATTCCCTCGACAGTAAATCGGGCAAAAGACTTGAAATAGCTTTGAATTCATGCACCCGCTATGTCTTAAATCTAAAACCACGTAGCCATCTTTCGGACCAGGATAAAAAACTCATCTTAAACACAGATCTTTCTAAATTTTACGCTTGGCGGTGTTGTGTGATTATTTATAAGCTATTAAATTCTGAAAAATTCATTTGCCCATCTTACTTAGAAAATCTATTTGTCGTCGGTCGCTCCACCAGGAAGACAACGCTAGTGCAGGTGCACTGTAAAACTAAACACTTCTTTCATTCCTTCAAATTGGCGGGTGCAAGGCTTTGGAATGAACTTCCATCCAAATTTCATGCAAACCCGACTCTTGGTGCTCTCAGGTCTTCGTTCTTTATGGATCCCACCCAATAACTGATACTCCTTACTCTTATTTCCTTTATGTCTTCTAATCTTTCTCTACTTTTTTTTTTTCTCTCTTCTTCCCCATAAAATTTGTGTATTGGTGAACTCTTTTGCCAAATTTATAAAATATTGTTGCTAAATTATGTATAAACACTAGGTGGGACCTAAGGTCCTATGTTTGTACACTTGGTTAAATAAATAAATAAATAAATAAATAATAGTCTATATATATAAAATTAAGGTTTTTATCTGCACATTGCTCCAAATCACGGCCAAATTTTAGTTGTTTACGTTTCAAGCAAAGTTATGAACGAAAACACCCTCAACAAAATTCATGTCTGTATGTATGTCTGTAGGTTTCAGTGGTTTCCGAAATGTTGCTCACGATTCACGTAAAAACTGCTGAAGGGATTATTATGAAATTTCATATTAAGATCAGATGTCTTCTAACTTACGTTTTTAGCTATATAACGTTTTGATATTTTTGACCCCAGAAGGGGGTTTGGAAGTGACGAATTAAATTATCCAATAACTCCTAAACTATTAACCCTATAGCAAATTTTATAATAAACAAAGTTGTAGGGGATGTGATTTCTGACAACTTTTGTTTACAAAATTTCCCCAAAAAAGCTCCCCAAAAGGGGGGGGGGGGGGAGGCTGAAAAAATGTAAATTCTTTCCCTTGGAACATGCCCAACCAAATTTTCTATACATAATTTGTGGGTACTGAAAGCTAGAAATGCAAAAACTAACCACTCCAAAATGGGGGGGGTCAAAAAATGAAAATTCTTACCTTAGAGCCAACTTAACCAAATTTTATATACAATTTGTGGGCTGAAATTTTAAAAGACTAGAAATGCAAAAACTGGGTGCGGATGGTGGGGGCGGGGGTCGAGATGGGGGTGGGGTGAGGGTGGGGCCGAGTAGGGTGGGGGTGCAAGGGGTGTTACGGGGTGGAGTCCAGGAGTCTAGGCAGGGGTGTGGTGCGCAGGGTTGGAGGGCACGGGGTGGGGTCCGAGGTGGGTGGGGTGCGGGTGGTGGTGTGTGGGAACGGGTGCATGGGGCGGGGGTGGGGGTGCTGGAGGGGTTTGGGGGGAGGGGGTGCTGGGTGGGGTGGGAGTGGGGTGTGAGTGTGGGGTTCGAGGGCTGAGGGTCCAGGCCCCCTGGCTGTAAAGCAGGAGAGGGCCGCCGAGAGAAGGCGGCCTTGCAGCCAGTTGATAATATAATTAATAATATTTTCTCTAAAAAATGTTATAAATTTTTTTTGATTAATGTAAAAGCCTACAATTATTTTTACAATCTTTTATCGGATAATTTTTATTTTAGTTTTATTTATTGTCACTCGGCAGTCGAGTAAAAACGCTCCAACTTTCCCTTGACGTGACAAAGGGCCTGTAGCTGCAAAAGGTGTAAAATATTCACTATAGGGTGGTCATCATTTTGAGTATTTTCGGTTTTTACTGACAGAGGATCATATGGTTCAAAAACACAATGTAAATAAAAAAAATATATACCAAGTTTTCAATTTGCTTCTCGATCTTAACCCGTGCCGAACAGCGATACACGTTGTCTAAGGGGAGTTTTTTGGCATTGAAATATCAGTTTTTTTTATTCCGGCCCAAAGTAATAGTTAAAAAAAATTTGAAACTCTCTAGTCTTTATATTCTTATAATAGTAGGCATACCTCGGAATTTTCACAGATTTCTAGCTATTGGAATTTTTGGAGTCTATAACTAACACTAAGATATATCAGTAATTTTTCTAGCTGCAACTACAAAATTATAATAGCTAAAAATATATAAAAAATTTCTTAGGGATAGCTACTATTATAAGGATAAAGTCTACAGAGTTTTCAAATTTTTTTGAACCATTTCTTTTGGCCGGAATAAAAAATTGATATTTCAGCCAAAAACCCCATGTTATTTAGATAGGAAACTTGCATCATCGCTGTGCGGCACAGGTTAACATTGAGATAGGGACTTGAAACTTGGATATTTTTTTTTATTCATTTGGAACCATTTTAAGAGCCTCTGGAAACATAAAAATTTGAAAATACCCAAAATAAGGGCCACCTGAATATAGCACGTTACTTAATTAACGAGATTTCTTAAATCGACTACTTATAAAAATAAACTGCAACAAAATTGGTTAAGTCATTTTCAAGATATTTAGAAAAAACTAAAAGTACTGAAATAAAGTACTAATGTTTGTGGGCCGATATGTACCAAAAACTAATCAGCGCTTCATTTTGTTAAACTAATGGTAGGTTTTCAATTTCATTTCAATCGGGGCAAAGGTGTGGAAAAAATCGTGGACGAAAAAAACGATAACACACACACACACACACACATCCATCCATCCATCCATCCATCCATCCATCCATCCATGGATCCATCCCCACGCACTTCCAAAAAAAATGGCACTTTTTGGCCTCTCGACAAGACCCCAGGTAATTTTTGGCAAAATCGTCACGTGCTAAAATTCAACCTAATTGAATACTACAATTTGTGACCTTAAATGAGTCCATGGGTTCCGTAGTTCCTTACCTGAGGACACTTTGAAGTCCCGCTTGGCGCGAGACCGATTACAATACTTTCTCCCATGCTTCGCATTGGATAAAGTAATAACATGAATTAAAAATAATATAATAATTTTTATTAATTTTATTTTTCTAAATAGCGTAATCTTCCCTAGTCGGCCTAGATATTCGAAATTCAAAGAAAAGCGTTTCCTTTAAAATATTTCTTTTATTTTAATTTATTTGATAAAAACAATTCTATTAAATTATATAAAAATAAGAATTTCCAGACAAAAATCTCTCGCCGAGCGAGATAATGCTATCTGTGAAAAAGTAGATGCTGCTAGAAGTGGCACGTCGCAGGGTGCGGAAATAACAATCGCAACATTTATTAATTCATTCTAATTAGGTTGCCATGGAAACAACAACAATGTATATATTTATTATTATTGATATAGAAAATAAACAAACATGTTTTTCGTTCTAACTATAATAATATATTATATTTAATAATTTATTTATCATATATTTTAATATTAAAAGTTAGATCAAATACACATGCCAATTAATATTAAAGCTATTTCAAGTTAATATGAGAAATCTTATGTCTAAAGGTCAAAGAAGAGACTCTTTCCTGTGTGAACAGGTTAGCGTTAAGGAGTCAAGCAACGTTGCTAGCATTTTGATTGGGCTAAACAAGTTCGGACAGGAACAGAGGACTAAACAGACCAAGTGTGCTAGCTAAGTTAGAGGAATAAATAAATAGAAACTCACAGTGGAAGAGAAGCTGACTTGTAGAGACTTGCTTGCAATCTAGGATCAGCCTCTGCATTTGCCTGGATACTGGAAATTAGAAATAATAAATTATTATTAAAATTATGAAATATTATTATATTTATAAATGAGAGATATTGAAGATAAATCAAAGATAAAAACTCAAATTATAAGAAAACATTTTCCAAGCCAATATTTGGTACATATGATTAAACACAATAAATGTACACTTCTCTATAAAAGGAATCGTAAAACGTTTAATTATTTATAAATTCAAAACGATTCGAGAGAAATTGTTCCTTTATCAATTGAAATTATGAAAAAATGTTTCATGCAACTAATATTCTTCCATAAAGCTACATATTTTACAAATTTTCAGAAAATTTTTGAATTTTATTAAACAATATTCGATTGTTTTTTTTTTAATAAAGATTTGAATTTATTTTAATATTAATAAAACAGTTTGTTTTTCAAACGAGATTTTACACAGAGGTTAAGCTGATTGGACGCCTACCTTGGAATTTTCAATTTCCAGGGGATTAATTTCAAAAAATTTCACTTCAGATGATTAATTAGATTAACAAATTACAATATAACACTTTTTATAGAAAAACTACCCCCAAAATTGAAAACAAATTAGGTCAAGATTACGGTGAGCTGGGGGGAGTTGTGAATAGCGTCGTTTGCGAGCCAAAACTAAAGACTCGCCCGCCCGGACTGGAAATTTAAGAGGGACGGTAGGGGGGGGGGGGGGGTATTGGATAGGGAAAAGAGCCTCGACAATTCGGCCGGTGTGACGTCACAATCTGATCTAATTATTTTATATAATGCATAGAATATAATAATTTATTAAAATAAGCTGTACGTGTCCTGATGTGGCCATCCAGTTGACTTTACCATACAACCTGGCGCCTAAAATTATTTATAATCATGTAAAGGGAGGGGGGGTTAGTTTTTGCATTTTTTAATTCTGGGGTCCCACTGATTATGTATACAAAATTTGGTTGAGTTTGCTCAAACGGCCTAGATTTTTAATTATTAACCCTCCCCCTCCACCCCCCTTAATTTTGGGTCGATATGCACCAAAATCTAATCAGCTCTTAATCTCAATGGACCAAAACTACCTGTGAAATTTGGTTTCGATATTCCCACTAGTTTTTGAGCTAGCTCGTCCACAAAATTTTCTAACGAAAAGACTAACAGACATTTTGACAAAACAATTATTATCTCAAAAAATATAGTTTTTTCGATGTTCACTTATTAGAGCTTTTTTGTAGAGCGAAATTCCGTGGTTTCGCTCAATTTTTTTAATCAAAATAGTTTCAGCCGTTTTTGAGATATTTTGAAAAAAAGAAGGGAAAAACCACTTTTTTCATGCACGATTACAAATACTTGACCATACCCTGTATGGTAAAGTAAAAAATAATAATAATGTAATAAAACAGAGTCTAGCTTAAAACTAGCTTAGGTATATGTTTAATAATTTAAATTCAAAACCAAATTTTAGAATTTAAATTATATGATTATAGACCAGGAATTTTTTATGGGGGGGGGGGGAGAATGTATATAAGGTGCCCGATGTATATAAGATATACTATTTATCTCGGAAGTGTGTCGCGATCGAATTGTCCAAGCGGGGGGGGGGGGGGGTCAGAGACGCCCCCCCCACACACATATATATATAAAACTTTATTTTCAATTTTAAAATTTTTTAAAAAAAATAAATGATTTTTTTTTTACAAATTTTTTTGCCAGGCACGGGCATCTATGGGGGGGGGCGGTCGCCCCCTCCGCCCCCCCTGGATCCGCCCTTGATTATAGATTGATTGATAATACGAGTTTTTTAGTCGATATTCAAGATTTTTTTTTTGAAAAGATAAACATTTTTTTTCTGGTTTAATGGTGGATTTAGTTATTTGATTGAACATTTTATTGAACATAAAACTCTTAAGAGTAAACGGAGAGATTGGCGATTTTGTTCAGAATTTTCAGAATGAAATTTTATTCGAGTCCTGCGAATCGTAATAAAAGATATCTACCCCATTAGAAAAAGCTTTATAGATGAAAATTAAAATATGAAAAATTTAATTGAAAAACTTAATGTTTTTTCTGAGAGTACAGAGTTGTTGATTCATAAAAAGAAATCAATAAGGTTGTTCTCTGATTGATACAAATAAGCTGACGTGTTTTGATGTGGCCATTTTTACCATACAACCTGGCCCCTCACCTATATTTAATATTTAATAAAATTATTTATAATCATATAGGGGGGGGGGTTAGTTTTTGCATTTTTACACTCATGGGACCCACTGATTATGTATACAAAATTTGGTTGAGTTTGGTAAATGACAAAGATTTTAATTTTTTGACCCCCCCCTCCATTTCGGGCGGTTAGTTTTTGCATTTTTAGATTTCTTGGGTTCCACTGATTATGTATAAAAAATTTGGTTGAGTTTGGTAAATGGAAAAGATTTTCATTTTTTGACTCCCCCCCCTCCATTTCGGGAGGTTAGTTTTTGCATTTTTAGATTTCTGGGGGTCCACTGATTATGTATACAAAATTTGGTTGAGTTTGCTCAAACGACCTAGATTTTTAATTTTTAACCCCCCCCCTCTCGACCTCCCTTAATTTTGGGGCGATATGCACCAAAATCTAATCAGCTCTTAATCTCAATGGACCAAAACTACGTGTGAAATTTGGTTTCGATATTCACACTAGTTTTTGAGCTAGCTCGTCCACAAATTTGGAAACGCACAGACTAACTAACAGACATTTTGACAAAACAATTATTATCTCAAAAAATATAATTTTTTCGATGTTCACTTATTTGAGCTTTTTTGTAGAGCGAAATGACATGGTTTTGCTCAATTTTTTTAATCAATATACTTTCAGCTGTTCTTGAGATATTTGGAAAAAAACAAGTTAAAAAACCACTTTTTTCATGCACGATTACAATACTTGACCATACCCTGTATGGTAAAGTAATAAACATACCTATAATAGGGTGACCCTTATTTTGAGTATTTTTTTACGCTCCCAGGTGCTCATATGGTCCGAAATAAATAAAAAAAAAATATCCCCAAGTTTCATCCCCATATCTCAATTTTAACTTGTGCCCCATGATGCAGCCTGTTATCCAAATCAACATGGGGCTTTTGGCATTTCGAACGATCAATTTCTTATTCGAGCCAAAGCAATGGTTTAAAAAATTTGAAACTTCTGTAGACTTTATCCTTATAATAGTAGCTATCCTTCAGAATTTTTACAGATTTGTAGCTATTATAATTTTGGAGTCTATAACTTACTAACACTAAGATATAGCAGTATTTTATCTAACTTTAACTCTCAAAATTATAATAGCTAAAAATCTGTAAAAATTTGTAAGGATAGCTACTATTATAAGGATAAAGTCTTCAGAGTTTCAAATTTTTTGAACAATTGCTTTGGCCGGAATAAAAATTGATATTTCAATGCCAAAAACCCCATGTTATTTAGATAGGAAACTTACATGCGGACTGTTAAAATTGAGATAGAAACTTGAATCTTGGGGGATATATTTTTTTGTTATTTACTTCGAACCATATGAGTCTCTGTCAGCCTAAAAATGTGAAAATACCCAAAATAAGGACCATCCTAATATACATATATAATAGGGTGCCTCACTAAGAATTTCTTTGAACCAAATATGAAATATCGACGGATTATTGTCTCAAAAACATTGAAAAACATCTCACTAATTTTAAGTTACTGACTTTTTTTATTTTTATTTATTTTTTAATTAAAGTCAAGGTTTATTTAATCAAAACAGGCTTTAACATCTGTTTATATGTCAAAATTTTATTTTGGACAGACAGCTGGACAGCTCCGAATTATATCTAAGCGGCCAGTACAATTTTCGATATTTTATACCAAGCTCTTTCTTTGTTTATCTTGACATGCTCTTTTCATACCTAGATACTTCGCCGTATTAGCATTTTTTAATGAAAATGATGAGAGAAGGAGTTACACCAAAAAGGTGCAACCCCTAAAGGCCCAGGTTGTCCCCTCTATCGTGATAAGAAGAAGAAATAATTTTATGGGCGGGGGTCGAAGGTATCTGAGGATACGGGTCTTAAATAGCTGAAGGTTATAAGTCGCGGGAAAGATGGTGGCAGGGAGCGAGTTCCAGTCTCTGGATGTCATAGGGATAAAAAAGTTGGCGCAAAGCGCTTGTTCGATTTTTATCCAATTTGACAGAAAAGGGGTGCTGAGCGTTCGAAAACCGCGAGTTTCTCGCAAAGAGGGCTTTATGGGGGATAATTGATTTCAGCTCGACTGAACAGACACCGTGATAGTATCTGTAGTACAAGGAAAGGGCAGAAACGGTTCTTCGGTGAGCCAGGGAGTCGAGTGAGTTGGTTAGAGCCGGGTCTCCTATTAGTTTAATTGCTCGCTTCTGAATCGCATCCAGTGTAGCAAGAGAATGCTTGGAGGCACCCCTCCACAGATCAAAGCCATATTCGAGACAGGGACGAATTTTAGCCTTATACAGTATAAGAAGTTGACTGGGAGTATAACAGCGTCTAGACCTAAATAGGAGACCAAGCTTGCGCGCTGCAGCTTTAGCAATGGTTGAGTTATGGTCATTCTATGAAAGGTCAGACCCTAGAGTTACGCCTAGCATTGAAATTTGATCCCTGAAATCTAGTGAGTTTGAGTCGAATGATATGTTTGGGAGGTTTCTGTTGACGCGCCTTGAAATAAGGCAACACTGAGTTTTCACTGGATTGAAGTTAACTAAGTTTTGGGATCCCCAGTTTTTAAGTTTGCATGATGTCTAAATTAATTGAGGAGGCAATGTCTGCACGGTTTTTATGCGATGCAGGGGCATTGTGCAAGGTGCTGTCATCTGCTTAACAATGTACCGGATTGGAGCAACTTTAGAAGGTCGTTGATATAGATAAGAAAAGGCGTAGGGGAGATAACCGATCCCTGAGGAACTCCAGCGTTGGTGTGGAAGGGGAAGATGATATTCCATAGATGACAACCTTAATTCTACGGTCTGAAAGAAAACTTTCGAACAATTTGCAGAGTTTCGGCCCAAGGCCGACGGAGGTCAATTTAGCAAGGAGATTTTTGTGCCAGACCATATCGAAGGCTTTTGAGGATATAGGGTATAATTTGTCTATTAACCTGAACAGTTATTGATACAACTTTTTGGTAAGTAAAGTTAATATGCGTTGATTTTGCTTCATTTAACTTATTCGCCAACGAATATTTTTTTTATTTTTGATCTTGGAAGAGAATATGTTGATTTAACATGTTTTTAAAATGTTCACCAAAAATCAGCTCGATTAGAAAATTTTAAGAGGTAACTCAAGATTTTGAAAAATATTCAAAATGCTATAAAATTGAATTTTTTTCTCTTCATGTTATTATTGTCTATTACGTTGAAAATTATAAATATTCTGAAAATTTCAAATCGATATATCAATTTATAGAGGTTGCTCAAGATTTGTTCAATTTTTAAAGTAGTGTATTTTAGATGTTTCCGAATGAGCTGTTAATATAAATTTAAAAAATTTTCTTATTTTTTTCTTCTTGTTGTTGACATCTTAACGAATAGAAATGAAACACGAGTCACGGAGAAAAACAGAAAAACAATTATTACTACTTTATATTTTAATATTTATATTTCCAGGTCACTCGAAAACATCTAAAGTACCTACACTACTTTATTTTTTTTTCTCCTCTTAGGGCCGGTTGTATGTCGCAAAGTAAATGCTTTTTACCACTAACAAACGGTAGATGGTAAATGGAGCCACTGGGATGGCCAATCAGATGACAGGCATTTTCAGTTCCTGTCATCTGATTGGCCATCCCAGTGGCTCCATTTACCATCTACCGTTTGTTAGTGGTAAAAGCATTTACTTTGCGACATACAACCGGCCCTTAATAGCCTCGGAATGAATTCCATTGTAGCCAGTCTACCATGAGTCTAAAATTTTCACAGCCAAATATAAATTATGCATAACAATTATAAAATTGTGTACAATCAAATATACAATAAATAAGTAATTAATTACAAACAATTAAATAGTATCACAGACAATGAAAATAATACATAATGAATAAAAATAATAAATAAATAAAACAATAAAATAATAAATAGATTTTTTATTGTTAGGATAAAAAAACTGAATTTACTTCTTTCCAGTAATTTATTTTGTTTTTCAAATGGTTATTCCAAATATTTCGAGAGCGTTCTCAGCAAAATCTCGAAATATTTGGAATAACCATTTGAAAAACAAAATAAATTACTGGAAAGAAGCAAATTCAGTTTATTTATCCTAACAATAAAAAATTAATATATCCAGTACACACCAAGCCAGCAAAATTCTTATAAATAAATAGATTATAAATAAATAAATAAATGAATCAAATAATATAAATAAATAATGAAAAAAATGTCACAAATAATAAAATTTTCCCAACCAAATATAAATTAGGTATAGTAACTATATATGTAGTTGTCAATTGTACTATAGCTTGATCTTATTTGCTAGGATAAACCTAATCAATGATTTGTATATTTCCGCTCTCTCGAAAGACAAAAGATGCGCCAAATTCCATGGCCTTTGCACATCGTTGGCAATCAATTCACCCTCTAATCTGACACTACTTTATAAAAATTAAAAAAAAAATTTGAGCGACCTCTATAAATTGATAAATCGACTTGAAATTTTCAGAATATTTATAATTTTCAACGTAATAGACAATAATAACATGACGAGAAAAAAAATGTAAAATGATTCCGTTCTATTGTTCTAAAACTGTGTTGTCTGATTCTGTTTGTATTGTTTCTGAAATTGTTTATCTGATTATTGTTTATGTGAATGTACCGGATTTTTAAAATTTTCAAGTTTAACATGGTTCTTCATTGGTAACGGAAATAAAGAAAAAATAATATATTTTAGACGAATGTGTCATGTAAACCCTGTTTGAAACCTTGAAGAAGTCGGCAAAGTTGAAAACGTTGGTTGAAAAATAAAAAAATCACACAAAAATCTTGTTCAACAAGTTTTGTCGACTTCTTCAGGGTTTCAAATTGTTACATCACACATTAAATATATATTAGTTGAATAAAAGATTTCACTGTCGATGGTAACAGAATTGTTTTTATTTTAGGTTAAAAATAAAATAAAATGAGAGAGTCTTTCTGTTTTTTAAATAAAATAATTTTTAATTATTTCTAGAGACTATAGTTTCGAAGGCATTGCCTAAAATTAAATATATAATTTTACTTTATCTCTGTTACCAATAAAGAACCATGAGAAACTTAAAAATTCAAAATATCCGGTACATTTACATAAACCAGAGGTGGGGAACCTGTGGCCTTTTTGAATTTCTTTTGTGCCCTCGAAATGAATTTGAAATAAAGAAAAACTGAATTTAAAATAAAAAAAAATTGAATTTGAACAGCAATAACTTTACAAAAGTTACATTTATCGGTATTGAAACTTATGTGGCCTCCTTTGTTACTGCTATTTTTTAAATGTGGCCTCTCAGGGTAAAAAAGGTTCTCCACCTCTGACTTAAACAATAATCAGATAAATAGTTTCAAAAACAATACAAACAGAATCAGACAACACAGTTTTAGAAAGGAATCATTTTACATTTTATTTATCCATTTTCATAAATGGAAATATCAATTTAATTTTTTTATTTTTTAAATTTGATATTTCCATGTATGAAAATGGATAAGTAAAATGTAACATGATTCCGTTCTAAAACTTGTGTTGTCTGATTCTGTTTGTATTCTTTCTGAAACTGTTTATCTGAATAATGTGAATGTACCAGATTTTTTGAATTTTATAAGTTTCTCATGGTTCTTCATTGCTAAGTAGGTTATAATGAAAGGCAATCCATAAATTATTTACTTTTATTCTATTTCCGATGTTTAGGAGACTTTTTGCCTCCTTCTTCAGGATATTGAATAGTTATTGATAGGTTAGTATAACTCGGTTTCCATTTGTCTCTCCTTTCAGTGATAGCAACAATATTACAATATTTTTCAACATTATACCATAAGTGTACTTAGTCATCTGATGAATCAGTTAGCATTTGTTTTTTTTTTTTTTTTTTTTTTTAATGCAATCGAATGCAAGAAGGGGTGCACCAGTAAAGATGTAGCCCCTATGGATCTCGAAAGACCCTTGCATTACCGAAGAGAAGGGAAAGTTGATTAAGTGAGAGGGTGTAGACGTAGGTGTCTATGCACCCTGGTTTTGAAGGTTTGAAGATCATAGGTGCTGGGAAAGATAGAGGCTGGGAGAGAGTTCCAGTTCCTTGAAGTCATGGGGATATATGGTATTCGCGAATGAAGTGGTCCGGCACTTTTCCAATTTGACCGCGAAAGAGTGTTGGGAGTCGGCAAAACGTGTGCTGCGTGCAAAGCATGCTTTGGGGGGAATTATTGATTTTATCTCATCAGAGCACCTGCTGTGATAGTATCTATAGAAAAGGGAAAGGGCAGAGACATCTCTTCGATGAGCTAGCGAGTCGAGGGAGTCGGTGAGGGTAGAATCGTCAATTAGCCTGACGGAACTCGTTTCTGAATTGCATCAAGGGTAGCAAGAGAATATTTTGAGGCTCCTCTCCACAGATGAGAGCCGTATTCGAGACAGGGGCGGATTTGGGCCTTGTAGATGGTGAGAAGTTGTGGGGGTTTGTAAAATCGCTTGGACCTGAATAAGAAGCCAATCTTCCTTGCTGCAGATTTCGCCACAGAGGAGATGTGTTCATTCCAAGACAGGTCAGATGCGACAGAGACGCCCATCGTAGATAGGCTGTCACACATTTTCAGGGTATTCGAATCGGAAGTGAATATCAGGGAAATCTCTATTTTCGCGCCTAGAAATTAGACAACATTGAGTCTTATTTGAATTAAAGTTAACTAAATTTTGAGAGCCCCATTTATTCAGTTTGTCTAGGTCGAGAGTAATTGAGGAGGCAATATTGATTCGATTATTCGGGAGAGAGGGTTTGCCGTGTAGAGTGCTATCGTCGGCGTAACAATGAGTGGGGTTTGCCGTTTGATCAATAAGGTCGTTTATATAAATAAGGAAGAGTGTGGAGGAGATTACAGAGCCTTGGGGAACACCAGAGTTTGTGGAGAACGATTCAGAAGATGTTCCATCCACCACAACTTTTATACTTCGGTTTGTCAGAAAGCTTTCTATCCATAATTTGTTATACTTAATGATTTGTTATTAATTCCCACATCAGCTTAGATGTGCGCATAAATATACTGCGTATAAATTATTTATTTATACAATACAAAGTGTAACATTAAACACAAAGGAGAGAAAAAGTCTCCGAAACGTCGGAATTTGAATAAAAGTAAATAATTTATGGACTGTCTTTCATTATAACCTACTTATTTCGCTTACCGGAGTCCATCTTTCTAAGAAAATAAATAAAATTAAGTTCTTCATTGGTATCGGAGATTAAGAAAAATAATGTATTTTAGACGAATTTATGATGTAACTATTTGAAACCCTAAAGAAGTCGGCAAAGTCGACGAAACTGGTGAAAATGAAAAATCACACAATACATAGATACACAATTCCCATTAAAAACCTCGTATTAATACACATTATAGAAGAAAATGATAATAATAAAATTATTGTATTTTTAGTAATTTCACTGGTATTTTTAGTAGCTATCTTATAAAGTTTGTAAGTTTGCGTTACGGGTTGGACAAGCCTGGTCTAAATCATATGAAAATTTCAGCTCCCTAAATCAAACTTTACTCGTTCGAAATTTTAATCAAAATATGGAACAAATGAACATCTAAGCCAAGTTTGTATATGAGGAGGGAACGTTGAGGCTTAAACTACCCCAGAGAGTCACCCTGAAAAAACTTCCCTGCAAGAGCCGCAAAGTGAAAACCATTCAACTAGATATACTAGTATGATGAATATTATAAATTGACTTCTCAAGGATTTTGGTTCGTTTCAGAGTGGCGCGCTTAGAAAATTGGAATTTATATTCGATATGAGTATACACAGAAAGAATAAAAAAAAACTCGATTATCTGATCTTTTTGGAAATTCAAAATACATCAGTAGAGATTGAAAAGAAAAATATAAACTGAAGGTTAAACTATTGACAAATGTAAATAAATAGAGAAATAGTTAAAGCCAAAACAGCGCCTAACTTTTATATTAGGTATGTTTTTGGTTTATTCAAATTAATTAAAGTCACGAACACATAAATAGTTTAATTCCTCTGATGGCGAAGCATAATTAAATCTAATTAATTAATTGTTTCATCATTATTAATTTGTTTTGTTTACAATAGTTTATTGATTATTTATTTGTATTGTTGAAAATAGTAAATAAAGTTAAATATACACGTTTAGTTTTAGCTCATCTTTATTTTACTACTATAATTTATAACAGATGGTTAATTTTCCAGCACATCATATACGTATATGTATACAGATTTACAAATAGGGTTTTTAACATAATATTAAACAAAATTTCAATTCTATAAGTCATTATAATACTTTTTGTTTTCATTTTCAGATTGCTTTACATCGCTAAATGTGTAATAATTATTGTTATATTCTCGCTGTGGATTTACAACATCAGTTTTGATTCCTATTCGGCGGCGTATCGTAAAGGTAATATATAACATCTATTAAAATTATTAATCTTATTCTAAGACTTGATATCGACAGAAAAAAATATATAAAATTCTAAATTGAAAAGAATATTTTCTTTTCAAATATTTAACAATATAACATTACATTTAACAAATGACAGACAGGTATTTGGAAAGAAACTAGAAAAATCAAAGAATTCATAATTGATTTGCACAACGTTTAGCCAATTTTATCTTAGGCTTCATCAGACGTCTAAAAAAACAAATAAACTGCAACGACCGTTGCTAAACTTTATCCAAATTCATTTGAAATATTAATATGTTCTTGAAGTGCAAGTACTTTAAAAATATAATTTTACTAAAAACTTTATTTAACCTTTTTTGTGGTCCCCAAGGTACTTAATTAAGGATATTCAAATTTCATCAAAATTGGTTAAGTCATTTTCAAGATATTTAGAAAAAACTAAAAAAAGTACTGAAATAAAGTACTAATGTTTGTGGACCGATATGTACCAAAAACTAATCAGCGCTTCATTTTGTTAAACTAATGGTAGGTTTTCAATTTCATTTCAATCAGTGCAACGGTGTGGAAAAATCGTGGGCCAAAAAGCGATAACATACATCCATCCATCCATACATCCATACATCCATCCATCCATCCGCACGCACTAAATGAAAAAATCGCACTTTTTGGCCTCTCGACGAGACCCCATGTAACTTTTGGCAAAACCGTCACGTGCTAAAATTCAACCTAATTGAATACTACAATTTGTGACTTTAATTGAGTCCATGGGTTCCGTCAGTCTTTTACCTGAGGACCCTTTGGAAGCGCTTGCCCCGAGAGCGATTACAATACTTTACCCATGCTTTGCATTGGATAATGTAAAAGACAGTTTTAGAGAGATTACAGACTACCATGATCAAAAGAAACACCCTGTTAGCTCAATTTACAAAATTCGAATGAGCGACCTGCTAGAGGATGCATTTTCTTAATGTTGGTACACCTTCTGTTTTAACACCTTGCCACTCAACTTGCCATTTAGTGTTAACCTTCTGGCGAGCTTTATTTACATTAACTTTTTGCTTGTCTTCAGATTTTCAATTTGGAAGGAATTATTGAACGCTTACGATTTGTGATCCAAATTTTTGGCTGTTAAAGACTAAATTCGTTGTTCTGATGTGTTAAAAATGTTAGGGAAGTGTTACGGTGACAGTGCTTTATCGAGAAGCTACAGTGCATGAATGGTGGGCAACGATTTCGAAAAAATGCCGTGGATCGGTTAAAAGATGACCCTCCGCCCTGGAAGACCATCAACACATCGAAAAGTGGTGAAAACATCAAAAAAACCAGGTCAATGTTGGATGAAAATAAAAAAATAACTGTTAGAGAGTTGACTGATAATACTGGCGTATCATTTGGATCAATTTAAAGCATTTTACATGATGATTTCGGATTGAAACGCGTTGCTCCAAGACTTGTTCCAGCTCAATTGAATTATTTACAAAAACTGATGCGTATTAAAATCTCAAAAGAGATGCTTTCCAACGTTGATTCCGACAAAACATTTACCAAAAGCTTAATTTTTGGTGATGAAACATGAGTTTATGACTATGACACGCAAACAAAACATCAATCGAGTCAATGGCAGATGAACCAAAACCGAAAATTCACATCGCTTTCAATCAAAAAAGAAAGTCATGTTAACTGTTTTCATCGATTGTAATGGTGTTGTACATTATGAATTTCTTCTGAGATGTCAAACAGTCAACAAAGAGTATTATTTAGGGATAATAAGACGTTTGCGTGAAGCTGTCCGTTTGAAAAGACCATTTTTTAAACGAAAATGTCAAAAATTACACCCTCTGTTGCAACTTTGCTTCTAATGGGAATGCAATTTTTAACCGACTTCAAAAAAGGAGGAGGTTCTCTATTCGATTGAATTTTTTTTTTTTTTTTTTTTTTTTGTGCCTATGTTACCTCATATCTCCGCCAATTGTCAACCGATTTTGAAAATTTTTTTTTGCATTGGGTCCAGTCTAGCTTCCGATTGGTCCCATTTTTTTTCGATTTTTTCATAGGTATTAGACCTTTTTATTAGGTTTGTTTAGGTTTGTTTAGACCTAACCTCTTTGTTTATGAACCGATTTCGATGGTTCTTTTTTTATCGAAAGGGGGTGTCTTAGGGATGGTGTCATATTAATTTGGTCAAGTTCTGATGATATAATCACTATTAATAACATCACTAAAAAGAGAAAAATAAAAATTTTTAAGAAAAAAATAAAAACCGACTTCAAAAAATTAAATGCAACAAATATAAAAATACACTAAAAGGTATAAAATAATTATTATCTTATTTAGTTACAACTAAACGACGAAATATTAACACGAAATTACTTTTTGAAGTTGGTGCCAAACATATACCTTTTATGAATCGCACTCGACGGATCTTACTTAGTACGTTTGGCGGGTACGCTCGCTTATAGGTATAGTTTGTTTGGCACCGACTTTAAAAAGTAATTTCGTGTTAATATTTCGTCGTTTAGTTGTAACTAAATAAGATAATAATTATTTTATACCTTTTAGTGTATTTTTATATTTGTTGCATTTAATTTTTTGAAGTCGGTTTTTATTTTTTCTTAAAATTTTTTGATATTTTCTTTTAATAAAAATTTTAAGAAAAAAAATAAAACAACGACTTCAAAAAAATTAAATGCAACAAATAAAATACATTAAAAGGTATAAAATAATTGTTATCTTATTTTGTTACAACTAAACTACGAAAATATTAACATGAAATTACTTTTTGAAGTCGGTGCCAAACAAACTATACCTATAAGCGAGCGTACAAACCAAACGTACTAAGTAAGATCCGTCGAGTGCGATTCATAAAGGTATATGTTTGGCACCGACTTCAAAAAGTAATTTCATGTTAATATTTCGTCGTTTAGTTGTAACTAAATAAGATAATAATTATTTTATACCTTTTAGTGTATTTTATTTGTTGCATTTAATTGTTTTGAAGTCGGTTTTATTTTTTTCTTAAAAATTTTTATTTTTCTCTTTTTAGTGATGTTATTAATAGTGATCATATCAACAGAACTTGACCAAATTAATATTGCACCATTCCTAAGATACCCCCTTTCCAATAAAAAAAGAATCATCGAAATCGGTTCATAAACAAAGAAGTTAGTCCTGAACAAACCTAACAAAAAAGGTCTAATACCTACGAAAAAAAAATGTGACCAACCGGAACGTAGGCTGGACCCAATGCAAAAAAAAAATTCAAAATCGGTTCACAATTGGCAGAGATATGAGGTAACATAGGCACAAAAAAAAAAAATCTGTCGAATAGAGAACCTCCTCCTTTTTTGAAGTCGGTTAAAAAATGAAATGGAAGGTCAAAAATGAAGATTCTAGACCTTTGGACCAAACTCAACCAACATCAGTAAATTCTATAATTGCCACAAAGTTATTCACTAAAACGCGTTTTAACTAGTAAGAACCCGTTCTAATTAAAAACGAGTTTTTACTGCAATATATATATACGTTATACGCCTCTCTAGAATTTGTCAATTGAAAAATTGCGAATTTTTCTTCTTATACAAAATTATTCTAATGAATGAAGAAGAGAGAGAGAGAAAAAATAACTTTCTTTTTTCCACCATCCGTTATCTTAGATTTATACCACCGGTGTATTCTTGACATCCTCAGAGGGATTTCTTTTCTTTTTTTTCTTCCATTTTCCCTGCTAAAACGTTTATAATAGGGACCGACTGACAGTATAAAACAGCATTTGAATATATACCCGTGTTTTTTTGTCTGTCACTCTAACTGGAAATTAAGTAGGATGATAAAAAAATATCCACACTGAGCATCATTAATATTTTATTAATTAGCGAGGTGTCCAATGTCCATATATTATATTATTAATGGAAAAAATGATTATAATAATTGATTGTGATTGGAATGGTACAATTTTAATGCATATTATATTATTTTCATTAATTATTTTTAACTCAAAAAAACTAATTTATTTGAATATTTTTCTAGCTTGGATCTGATTTAAATATGAACATTCAATTAAGGGGCCGTTCATAAATTACGTCACTCGGTAAGAGGGTCAGGGGAAATCTCAGATTTGTGACAAAATGTGACAGGGGGAGGGATATTAAAAGTTGTGTAGCCACAAAAGTTAAATTAAAATATTTTAAAATCGCAGGGAAGTGGACAAAAAATTAAACAACAGAGTTAGTTATTCATAAAGATAAGAGTGAATAAATATTTTATTTAATATGGATTTGCTATGAGTTAGGGATGCTGGGTCACTTGTTTCACATTAAAATTAAAAAATTAAAAGATATAAATTTTTTTTCTTTTTCAATATATATATTTCGGGCTATCAACCCATCTTCAGGAAATACAGAAAGTAACTAATTTAACTTATTGAATAACAGGCTATATATATGTTTATTGAACAGAGAGACAGAATTTATAAAATTATTTTAAAAAGGACACTTTCTCTTAAGCTATTGTTCAGAAAGAATATCAGGTTGCACCTTTATTTACATAGGATTGTTTGGGTAAAAGGCAAGTTTGTAAGGTCATTGACTTATGTCTCTGGGTTGGGGATGATTTTTTCATTTGGATATTAAAAGATCAACTATTATATTTTGTTTTACATCTAGTTGATTGTTGATAACATTTTCATCATTCGACAAGGCATATTTTATTTCCATGGATTCAAGAAGGTCCAATCTTAATCCTTTTCTTTCGAAATGAATAGGGAAGGGGTTAGAAGGTGAAGGTACATGGTCTAAAGCATATAGATGATTAGCAAATGCGGAAGTAGAATCTGGATTTATGGGCTGGTTTCTTATTAATTGTCTGTGGGAAGCTAAATGTTCTTTATGCCGTTTTTTAAAAGATCGTCCAGTTTGGCCAATGTAAATTGCCTCGCAATCATTGCAATTTAATTTGTATACACCAGATCTATTTATTTTATCAATTTTGTCGAGTTTATTATTTATTAATTGGGAGGATAAATTATTTATATTATAAAGGGCTGGAGTGATACCATGCTTCTGGAGAATATTTGCTATTGGATAGGTTATATGTTTAGAAATAAAGGGGATTCTTTTATAGATTTTTTCGGATTCGATTGTGAGTGAATGTAATTGCGAAAGCGTGTGTTTTTTATTAATTTTGAAAAATAATTTTTTAATAATTTCCTTACTATATCCATTATTATGTGCTATATCATAAATGGTATCTAGTTCATTATTAAAATGTGTAATGCTAAGAGGGGTTAAGATTAATGTTTCTGTGTAAATAAGGGTCAACCTGATATTCTTTCTTTACAATAGCTTAAGAGAAGGTGTCCTTTTAAAATAATTTTATAAATTCTGTCTCTCTGTTCAATAAACATATATATAGCCTGTTATTCAATAAGTTAAATTAGTTACTTTCTGTATTTCCTGAAGATGGGTTGATAGCCCGAAATATATATATTGAAAAAGAAAATTTTTTTTATATCTTTTAATTTTTTAATTTTAATGTGAAATAAGTGACCCAGTATCCTTAACTCATAGTAAATCCATATTAAATAAAATATTTATTTACTCTTATCTTTATTAAAGATGTTTCACCTTGCACCAACACCACAATCTCTACTGATTGTTAGTTATTCAATTTACCAGACGTTTCGTCACTTTATTGAGACTTCATCAGTGGCTGGAAATAGTGAACAAAAGAGATAAAAATTTATTTTTCTTACATAGTTAATTATATCACAAATTCTTTGAAAAAATAGGTTGTTATTATTTATTTATTTATTTTTTACCTCATTCATGTTAAATTAAAAAATTTTCAAATATACATATTTTTTAGATTTCATGATATGAATAAAAATAAAGTTAAACTTAAAATAATTAAATCCCTTTACTTGAGTTTAATTTATGGTATATACAAAAAATAAATTTTTACAATTATTGAAGTAATTTTTGGACTGATAATGTGGTGATGGGTTGAGTGGTTATTGATGAGTCAGTTCAAAATTCAAAAAAGAGAGATAATTTAAACTATCTTTTTATTAAAAAAAACTAACCTTTCGGAGGCTTATTCCCTCTTTATTCAAGGATTTCCTTCACCAATCTTTCAAAAACCTGAAGAAGGAGGGAATAAGCCTCCGAAAAGTCGGTTTTTGAATAAAATAAGATAGTTTTAAATCGAAAGGTGAACCGCGACCTAAAATCGTGTACACCTACTTCCATTTCCACTTTCATTTCCAAGTAGAAAACAATAGATTATCTAATGAATTCCAAATAATTCCAAAGACGGTGTATATCTAATTCCAATCGCGGTTCACCCCTCGGTTTAAATTATCATTATTTTTTGAATTTTGAACTGCCTCATCATCAATATCCACTCAATTTACAATTATTAAATTATAGGGTATAAAAGTGATAGTGTGACGTCATAATACAGGGGGCTTAATGAAAATGTGACACATGGGGAGTGGAGGTCTAAAAATATTGAAATTCGTGTGATTTGTGGACGACCCCTAGCAGGAAAAGTAAGAATCTTTGAATATATTGAGTTTCGGTGAATAAGTAAAACTTAATCGTTTACTTACAATCTTTCGAAGTTTTTCGGAAATTACTATTCTTCCTGCTAGAAAACTTGTTCTTTAAGAAAAGTTTACTCACTTAACTCGAGTATTAGGAAAAGTCGCGTACCACTAATAACTTATTTCCTAGAAGAACCTTTTTTTTATTCTTTGTACTCTGTGTTTTAAAGTTAACTTTGAAAATATATGAACAAATTAAAGAGTTTAATTCAAAGATGTTTTTGAATCAAAATCAAAACTGCTTTTTAAAGATTCTTTAAAATCATTTTAGACAATGATATTATTGTCAAAATGTCGTATAGGTACATTCAAAAATTAAAAAAAAAAAAAAGAAGGGTTTATAAATGCAGAAATTATATTTTTTTAAATGATTTTATTGATTTTTTAAGCCGATGTTATAATAAAAGAATAAACTGGGGCTTTTCAATTTCACGTGATTAATCAAATAATTTTTTTTAACCAACCAATCTAGTTCATTACAAATATATTAAAATTAATCAATTGAAATTATAACATGAATCTATATATATATAAAATTAAGGTTTTGTCTGTACATTGGTCCAAATCACGCCAAATTTTGGTTGCACACGTTTCAAGCAAAGTTATGAACGAAAACACCCTCAACAAAATTCCCGTCTGTCTGTCTGTATGTTTCCGTGGGTTCCGCGAAAAGTTGCTCAAGATTCACGTAAAAACAGCTGAAGGGATTATTATGAAATTTCATATTTGGATCAGATGTCTTCTAACTTACGTTTTTAGCAATATAAAGTTTTGATATTTTGACCCCAAAAGGGGGTTTGGGGGGGCGCACGAATGAAAATTATCAAATAACTCCTAAACTATTAACTCTACGGTAAATTTTATTATGAGCAAAGTTGTAGGGGATGTGATTTCTGACAACTTTTGTTTAAAAAAATTCCCCCAAAAATCCCCCAAAAAGGAGGGGAGGGTCAAAATATGAAAATTCTTGCTCTTGGACCAAACTCAACCAAATTTTGTATACATAATCTGTGGGTCACTAGAAGGCTAGAAATGCAAAAACTAACGACCAAAAATGGGGTAGGGGGGGTCAAAAAATGAAAATTCTTACCTTTAGAGCCAACTTAACCAAATTAAATATACATAATCTGTGGGTCACTAGAAGACTAGAAATTCGAAAACTGGGTGCGGGGGTGGAGTGATGGTACGGGTGCGGAGGAGGGTTAGGGTATGGGCTGCTGGGGGTCCGAGGGGATGAGGGCGCGGGGGGTGGAATGGGTGAGGGACTAAGACGGAGTAGGGTGAAGGGGGTGGTGCGGGGTGGAGTCCGGGTGGCGTAGTGGGTGTGGGGGTCCAGGGGGCTAGTGGTGGAGAGAAGGGGTTGAGGTGGGGGCCCAGAGACGTGGTGGGCATTCGGCGGCCCTCTTGCTAGCCAGGGGAACGCCCCCTGGACCCCCAACCTACGAACCCCCTCACCCCCTCCTGACCCCCAAACCCCGGCCCACCACGTCTCTGGGCCCCCACCTCAACCCCTTCTCTCCACCACTAGCCCCCTGGGAGTGATGGTACGGGTGCGGAGGTGGGTTAGGGTATGGGCTGCGGGGGGTCCGAGGGGATGAGGGCGCGGGGGTGGAATGGGTGAGGGACTGAGACGGAGTAGGGTGAAGGGGGTGGTCCGGGGTGGAGTCCGGGTGGCGTAGTGGGTGTGGGGTTCCAGGGGGCTAGTGGTGGAGAGAAGGGGGTTGAGGTGGGGGCCCAGAGACGTGGTGGGCCGGGGTTTGGGGGGTCAGGAGGGGGTGAGGGGGTTCGTAGGTTGGGGGTCCAGGGGGCGCTCCCCTGGGCAGCAAGAGGGCCGCCGAAGGCGGGCCTTGCAACTAGTACTCTACTATATTTAAATTGATTAGTAAGACAGCGCTAACTCATTTTGAGTGCGATATACATAGTTCTCTTCTTCCACTATAATCTGTAGTAAAATTTGCGGAGAGCGTAAAAAGCGTACCAAGTCATAAAAATATTTTCACTTTTCCTTCAATAATAATAAATTTAAAACCTGATCTGCTCGCCGAGCGTAGTGATTAAAATTGAAAATATCTATTTATACCAGGGGTGTCAATTTTTGAGAGTTACACGGCCCGCATTTAAAGTAAAAAACAAATGCCTCGGTCCGCAGATAAAATATTCTAATTCTGAAGGAGACAATAGAAGAGTGTGTCTTCTGCTGGAATTATAAATTTTATTTATATATAAATTAATTCCTGTGAATCCATTGTAATAGACTGATGAAGAGGGCAAAGCCCTCGAAACTATAGTCTCGTTATAAATAAATGAAGTTTGTAATTCCAGCAGAGGACACACTCTTTTATTGTCTCCTTCAATATATAAAAATTCTGCTACTCTCGGCAAAAACTTTCAATTTATTCTAATTCTATTGATATTTTTTAATAAAAAAAAAAAGAATTAATAATGTAGAATAATGATATCCACCATAACAAAGAGGCAAAAATATATAACAGGAATAGTAAGGAATTGGATAAAATTAAAAACATAGTTTTTTTTTAAAAAGGGCCAGTCATTTCATTAATTTATTTTGATTTCCTCAGTGACTACAAAATTGACGAAACGTCTGGCCCACTAAAAAAAAAACTATGTTTTTAATTTTATCAATTCCTACTATATTCCTGTTATAAATTTATTATGGATACGAATGATGTAAAATTATTTTAAAAATATTTCTATCTAAAAAAAAATTGAGTCAAAATATGACAAAATTGTGATTATTTTTCGGAAATCTTGATATATATTAATTGAATGTAATGGAAGGCAGCCCAGAGGTAGTGAAGAAAAAAAAAATTAACACATATAAAATAAGGTGTAATTTATTGAAATCCTTCCTCCTTTCCTTTCAAACCGACCTTTCGGAGGATTTTTCCCTCCTTCTTCAGGGTTTCAAAGGGTCAATGAATGAAACAAATAAAATGTTTCCTTCTTCTCTCCACAGTAGTGTTCAAAAACTTTCTTCATTTTTAACAAAAGGCATAGAAAAACAATTTTTTTTTCCTTATTTGTTTCATTCATTGTCCCTTTGAAACCCTGAAGAAGGAGGGAAAAATCTTCCGAAACGTCGGTTTGAAAGGAAAGGAGGAAGGATTCCAATAAATTACACCTTATTTTGATATGTGTTAATTTTTCTTTCCTCACTACCCCTGGGCTGCCTTCCATTACATTCAATTAAAATTTCTACCAGTCCGTCTCTCTCCAGAGAAAATTTCGTTGCTTGATATATATTTTTCACATTCAAAATCTAAAATCTGCCCTTATATTTTTTGAAAATTTTTGGGGAGATTGTCCAATTTCTTCCTATTTTAAAAACAAAAAAAAAAAATAGGTCAAATTGTATCAGATATTTTTTCCAGTAAGTGTATAAAAATCTTAATGTGTTAAAGAAATTTATAATTTTATGTCGGGCCGCGGGTTGGACAGCCCTGAATCTATACAACATATACGAACAATTTTACATAATGAAAAGTGTTTAATCAATTCGTTTTATGCAAATATCTCGTTATCTATTGATGAGAAATAAAAATTGTACAAATAAAATTTATAGAGGGTAAAATGCTTGACAAAAATGTTCCTATGCATTTTTTTATCCCGAGCAATAGTTTAGAAGATATAAACGATTTGATTGATTTGAACCCTTTGATGAATGAGTTTGTAATTATTTTGTTTCTTTTCTAGGAACTGATGGTAAACAAATGTGTAATTTATTCCATCTCTAGGTCACTAGGCTAATGGCTGACTGACTGATTCATTGCTTGCTTGTCGATTCATTCATTTCTTTTCATAAAGGATTTTTTATGACGTCAATAAAAAAATAAAAGATTAAAATCTTATACAAATATTAGCGAAAAACATTCTTCGGTTTAATTTCTTTCTTTCAGAGGCTATATACTATATAATTCGGAAACTACTCATCCGATTGAGATGAAAATTTTTCTGAATAGTTTAGAAACATGAATATAAATAATCACTAGTAATAGGTTCGTTGAAGCCCAGGTAACACACAATATCCTCAAGAATATTCTAAGAAGATTTAAATGTCTTTAGAATATCCTTAGAATATTCTGAGGATATTGTGGTTACCTGGGAGGCGGATTTGCAGCTAGTATTTTAAATACATGAATATAGTAAACAAGAAATGGCTACAATTTTTTGTAGAAATTCAAACCTTAGACAAACAGAGTATGAGAAAATAATATTGTAATATTCGAAATTCTCCTCTCCCCCCCCCCCCCAGAAAAAGCTCATTCATGTACACTTTATCTCAAAAACTATAAATTTTTAAAAAATTTATATTTTGTTGTTATTTACTGAGATTATAAATCCTATATGAGATAGGATCACTCAAACTAGATGTTATTAAATTTGATCAAAATTGGTTCAGCCATTTTTATGACACTTAGAAAAAACTAAAATAGTACTAGAATAAAGTTATAATGTTTGTGGGCCGGTAGGTTTACAATATTTCATTTCAATTGAACGTTGCGGAAAATATCGTCGATGAAAAAAAGGAATACATACATAGTAGATAGGTACATACAACATAGATACATACATTCATAAATTAGGAAAGAGAGAAATTTAGCCAGTAAAAAAAGCCTCTGTCGAATAAAAACTCTCAGTTTCGGCTTTAATTATATACCTATATTTAATAATTTATAAATCTTTCCTTCGTCAGAATATGGTACATTCACTAAAATAAACTGGTAGATTTAGCTTTATTTACTTTTTCAACAATACAAATAAATAATCAATAAAAAATATTGTAAACAAAACAAATTAATGAGTAAACAATTAATCAATTAGATTTAATTATGCTTCATTTTTCCTATAAGAACCTCTTTTATTTTGTAGAAGACAAAAGTCAAATATATTCTTACATTATTTTATAACAAGACCTTTTTCCTTGCAATTTCTTCAGATTCTTATAAATCTCTTTTGGGGTATTTTTGACTGGACAGTGGGTAGAAATCGGCTATTTTAAATATTAGGTAAGCCATTTAGCCATCTAATTAAGAAAAGGAGGAGGAAAAAAAAATTTGTTTTGCTATTCCTTTGTTAAAAATGAAGAAAGTTTTTGAACACTACTGTGGAGAGAAGAAGGAAACATTTTATTTGTTTCATTCATTGACCCTTTGAAACCCTGAAGAAGGAGGGAAAAATCCTCCGAAACGTCGGTTTGAAAGGAAAGGAGGAAGGATTCCAATAAATTACACCTTGTTTTATATGTGTTAATTTTTTCTTTCCTCACTACCTCTGGGCTGCCTTCCATTACATTCAATTAAAGTTTCTACCAGTCCGTCTCTCTCCAGAGAAAATTTCGTTTCAAAAAAATTAGGTAGTTACATTTTGGAAGAGAAGAGGTCAGATGATAGGGCACACACTGAGACATGGGGGATTTCTTAGGGATATCTTGAAGGGGAAGAGGAAGGCCTAGATTATAATATTTCGAACAAATAATTGGGGATATGGGATGCAAGACATTAAAAGTCAGTTGTATGTCGGTTTGTAAAGTCTTTGTTAAGTTGACAGACGGTCAAACCTTGGTATTCACCAAGTATTTGGCCGGGTGGCCAATCGGTTGACACGCACTTTCATCTGATTGGCCATCCGGCCGGGAACATGGTGAATACTTAGGTTTGACCGTCTATCAACTTAACAAAGACTTTACAAACCCACATACAACTGACCCTTAGAGAGGTGACATGGGACAGAACCGAGTGGAGACGAGTGGTTGTGTCAAACCAGTCTTAGGACTGTGTACTCAATGATGATGACTCAAAGTTTCTAGCAAAATCTACGCCATCCAAAATGATTTGGGGCACAAAAATAATAATTCAATATTGCATTTTCAATCAAAAGATTCATTATTATTAGCTTTCCATCTTAATATCTGCTCAATAAATTCAGATTTAAGCATGCTTAAAAAATGGGGATCCCACAATTTGGTAAACTTTAATGCTAGCAAAACACAATGCTGCCTAATTTCTAGGCGCGCAGATAGGAACCTTCGGGACATTTCCTTTGATTCGAGCTCATTGGAATTCCGTAATAAAATATCAATGTTAGGTGTCACCTTAGGTTCTGACCTCTCTTGGAATGACCATATTATCTCAGTAGCAAAAGCTGCAGCATGTAAGCTTGGCTTTCTTTTCGAACCAAACGATTTTTCACCCCCACTCAACTCCTTATATTATACAAGGCTCAAATTCGCCCCTGTCTTGAATATTGCTCGCATTTGTGGAGAGGGGCCTCCAAGTATTCTCTTAATACCTTAGATGCAATTCAGAGGCGAGCTATCAGACTGATAGGCGATCCTACATTAACTGACACTCTCGACTCCCTAGCCCATCGTAGATCTGTCTCCGCCCTTTCCCTTTTTTATAGATATTACTTTTGTTCTGACGAAATAAAATCGATAATCCCACCAAAGGCTTTATTTGCGCGAAATACACGATTTTCTAAAATTCAACACCCCTACGCGCTTAAACTAGATACTAATCGAACAAACGCATTCGCCAATTCATTTATCCCTATGACATCTAGAGACTGGAACTCTCTTCCCCCCGACCGTCTTTCCAGCAACTTATAACCTTCAATCTTTCAAGACCAGCATCCACAGATACCTTCGACTTCTACCCAATCACTAAATCTCCCCTTATCTTCACGTTACAAGGGTCCACCACGGACTACAGAGGTTGTACCTTCTTGGTGCAACTTCTTCTTGTATCAATATCATTATAAAAAAAATGCTAGGGAATAAATACACATGACTAGATATTAAAATATTATCTTATATTAAAAAAATACTCGCATTCACACTCAATAAGAAAACAGCTAATAATAATCCAAATGCATTGCTTATATACTAGATCTGTATCCTGAGCAATTCTCATAAATGAATCACACACATACACACATGCATATATAGATACAAATCAATTTCATGTTAATTGGAAAACTATTTTGTCTAAATGTTAAAGAAAAATACAATATTAATTGAAAACTCACCAAATGAAGAGCTGAAATAGGAGGTTCCCTCGAAAAGATGGCTTCTCTTAATGCAGCCCGGAGACCAAAATCAACACAGCCTGAAAATTTATAAGATTATTCATTAATTTACCAAAATTTCAATTCAAATTATTAATTAGATATTGATAATCACTTTTTTTAATATGATAAAGTTTATTTACCAGATATTAGATGAAAAATTTGATGTAATTTGCACTGAGACATAAAGGTTACTTAGAAATGTCAGATCGACTGATTACCTTTCACAGCAGGTCAAAGAGTACAGAGCTCACACGCTCAAGAATCTAATTGCTCTGACGTCACAATCAATGGCAATAATTCATAATTTAAATTCAAATAATGATGGCGTAGGATTAAAATTAAAATGCATTTAATTAAAGAATAATAATTTTGAGACGATATAAGTTACGGCAAAATGACTAAACATCGAATATATAATAATTTTTTCGATGTTGAGTCATTAGTGCTACTTTATCAATGCAAAGCATGGGTAAAGTATTGCAATCGCTCTCGGGGCAAGCGTGGCTTCAAAGGGTCCTCAGGTAAAGGCTACGGAACCCATGGACTCAATTAAAGTCACAAATTGTAGTATTCAATTAGGTTGAATTTTAGCACGTGGCGGTTTTGCCAAAAATTACATGGGGTCTCGTCGAGAGGCCAAAAAGTGCGATTTTTTCATTTAGTGCGTGCGTATGGATGGATGTATGTATGTTATCGATTTTTTGGCCCACGATTTTTTCCACACCGTTGCACCGATTGAAATGAAATTGAAAACCTACCATTAGTTTAACAAAATGAAGCGCTGATTAGTTTTTGGTACATATCGGCCCACAAACATTAGTACTTTATTTCAGTACTTTTTTAGTTTTTTCTAAATATCTTGAAAATGACTTAACCAATTTTGATGAAATTTAATATCCTAATTAAGTACCTTGGGGACCACAAAAAAGGTTAAATAAAGTTTTTAGTAAAATTATATTTTAAAGTACTTTACTCTAGAACAAATTAATATTTCAAATGAATTTGGATAAAGTTTAGCAACGATCCGTTGCAGTTTATTTGTAGACCTAAACGCCATGATTTTGCTCAATTTTTTTCATCAAAATAGTTTTAGACGTTTTTGAAATATTTCAAAATAAACTGATGTGGCCATCCACATGACTTTACCATACACCTGGTTCCTCTCTTATATTTAATATTGAATTAAAATAATTTATAATTATTTACGAAATATCCCCCCCTCCCTATTAGTTTCGGGTCCATTATCATTTAATAAATTGACTTTTAATTAAGAGATTATTTTATTAGAAATATAAGCTCACTTTAATTTTTGTTTGAAAATATTTTTAAACCCTCCCCCGATTTTTTTGGTCACTATTAATTTCACATAGTGAGTTGTTTCATAAGGTTATATAGGGTGCATATACGAAATTTCGCACAAATCTATTAAAGGGCCTACAACTTAAATTGATAGTTTTATTTTATTGAACCCCCCCCCCCCCCCATGTTGGCATCCGAAGAAAATAATAACTCGCTTTTTTATTATAGGTTCATTTTATAGTATATTTCATTGTTTTTTTTTGGTTTGAAAATCTTATAATTTTAATTTTTACCCCCCCTCTCCTTAATTTTGGGTCCGATTCCGACCTAAATCTAATCAGCTCTTAATCTCAATTCACCAAAACTACATGTGAAATTTCGTTTTGATATTCACACTAGTTTTTGAGCTAGTTTGTTCACAAATATTTTGTAACCTACTAACTAACAGACATTTTGACAAAACAGTTATTATCTCAAAAAATATAATTTTTTCGATGTTCACTTATTAGGGTTTTTTTGTAGACCGAAATGCCATGGTTTCGTCCAACTTCTTTAATCAAAATAGTTTCAGCCGTTTTTGAGATATTTCGAAAAAAATGTAGCAAAAAAAACACTTTTTTCATGCACGATTACAATATTTGACCATATCCTTTATGGTAAAGTAATAATTTAACTACTGAATTATTAAATTAAATTTTACAATATTTGACCATACCCTTTATGGTAAAGTAATAATTTAACTACTGAATTATTAAATTAAATTAAATGGGAAAGACTAGAAGCTCATGTGCCCTTATATAATGATGTCGGACCTCAAAGATTTAAGATTTAATTTTTAAAATTCTAATTAAAAACATTGTTTTAAAATTAAAATATATTTTTATAAAGGTAAGTGAAAGTAAATCGGTAGATATTAGAGTGTTAAAGAGAATAGATGATCCATGTTTAAACGCAATGATAATTATGTGAGCATATCTTGTTTCTTTTCTTTGAATATTAGAAGGCGTTTCTCAGTTGGCAGGAAATTTAATCCCGAACATGAATATTAATCTATTGTCCGCAAACTCCGGTCACGACTCGGTGGATGAAGAGCGTTCGTTCCGGAAAGGAGACCTGCCTGGCCTGCCTGCTCATTGTGGGCAAAATCCCATTCCGTGTCCCTCTTTCTTTCTTTTTTATCTTTGAATGTGTGCCAACCAACCAACCAACCAACCCTCTGACGACATCTCAGACATGCAACTCGAACGCCTGCCCGTCTTCGCTTTCAAACTCATTAATTCTAAATTAAGAGAAATATCGAAGTGAAGAAGGGTTTTCTTTTCTTTTTTCTCTGAGTTCACAATCACAAAAGAATACTGCGACATCGTTATCACTTTTCCATTTTAAAGCAAAAAGGCGAGATTAGAAAGACTTAAGTTTTTTTTTATCCACACAAACGTTACATTATTAATTGAAAAAACCTGAGGCGAAAAAATGACAAGAGTTGTATGGTTCCGTTTAAAACTCAAACGTAACGTAAAACTGTGTCAACTCACACTGTAAATTTTCTAGGAATTCTAAGTATATTATACCTATATCGAAAAGAAAAATTAATTGTTTAATATAATTAAAAAAATACAAATCTTTATAAAACAATCTCGGAACATTTATTTTGAAACTAAACTTTTCGAGAGAAATTCTCTCTTTTTCGAAACATTTTCCCTTTTTTTCACTTTTCGAAACATTAGCGAAAACAACTTTTTATTCCATTTTTCAATTTTTAAAAAAAATTTCTATCGATAATCGGAGATATTTATATATATTTCATAATTTATAACGTTTTGGACATACATCTGATTCCTTCAGGAGCATATACCTACCTATTTAAATTCACTAAAATAAACGGGTAAATTTAGCTTTATTTACTTTTTCAACAATACAAATAAATAATCAATAAAATATTGTAAACAAAACAACATAATGATTTTAATAATTAGTTAATTAGATTTAATTATGGTTCATTTTTCCCATATCTTTTTATTTTGGAAATGACAAAATCCAAATAAAATATCCATACATTATTTATTAACAAGACCTTTTTCCGAAGGGTAAACCGCGACCTAATATCGTGTACACCTACTTCCACTTCCACTTTCATTTCAAGTAAGCAATAGATGAACGGGGAAAACAATTCCACAATAATTCCAAAGAATTGTACACCTAATTCCAATCGCGGTTCACCCCTCGCTTTTTTCCTTGTAATTTCTTCAGCTTCTTATAAATCTCTTTTGGGGCTATTGGGATATTTTTGACTGGACCGTGGGTAGAAATCGGCTATTATAAATGTTAGGTATCTATACATTATGGAAGAGTCTGAAGAAAAGAAGAGGTCAGATGATGGAGCACACACTAAGGGCCAGTTGTATGTCGGTTGGTAAACTCTTTTTAAACGTTGACAAAAGATAAAACTTTAAAATTCACCTTGTGGGATGGCCAATCAGATGACAGGCACTTTCATCTGATTAGCCATCCCACCCGGCTTAAGGTGAATTTTAAAGTTTTACCTTTTGTCAACGTTTAAAAAGAGTTTACCAACTGACATACAACTGGCCCTATGACACGGGGGATTGCTTAGGAATATCTTGAAGGGGGAGGTGGGAAAAAAATGGGAAGACCTAGATTAGAATATTTCTAACAAATAATTAGAGATATGGGATGAAAGACATTTAGAGAGGTCATGGGACAGAGGAGAACGGAGAAGGGTGGTTGCGTCAAACCAGTCTTAGGACTGGGTACCCAATGATGATAATGATTATGATAATTTACAAGTAACCATACATTATTGAAATTATTGTTTATTGCATGGTACTTGCCACTTGTCATTGACTTAGCCCTTGATTAATTAGACACACAATTTGAACTGCTTTAAATTCAGAAATATCCATTTTGTAAATTTTATCTTTCTATCAATGATTCTTAAAATTCAAAATGATTCATTTAATTGATATTTAAAATGGAATTTGATCTTTTATTCATTATTAGCTTTTTCAGCTTAATATCTGCTAAATGCAGGGAATAAATGAGACATGCCTAAGATATTAAAATATTATCTTATATTAACAAAATACTTGCATTTAAACTGAATAACAAAACAGCTACTAATAATCCAAATGTATTGCTTATATACTAGATTTATCCTGAGCAATTCTCGTAAATGAATCACACACACACACATGCATATATAGATCCAAATCCATTTCATGTTAATTGGCAAACTATTTTGTCTAAATGTTAAAGAAAAATACAATATTAATTGAAAACTCACCAAATGAATGGCTGAAATATGAGGTTACCTCGAAGAAGCCAGAAGCCAGAGACCCAAATCAACACAGCCTGAAAATATCAAAGATTATTCATTAATTTACCAAAATTTCAATTCAAATTATTAATTAGATATTGATAATCATATTTTTAAAATGGTAAAGTTTATTTACCAGATATTAGATGAAAAATTTGATGTAATTTACATTAAGACATAAGTGTTATTTAGAAATGACAGAGCGACCCTTTCAGTGCAGGTCAAAGAATACAACCACACGCTCAGAGAATCTAATTGTTTTGACGTCACAATCAATAGCAACAATTCTTAATTCAAATTCAAATATTCAAATAAAGTTAGTGTAGGATTAAAATTACAATGCATTTAATAAAAATGTCTGTTAGTTCGTTTACAAATGTTTTCTACACTCTAGCTCAAAAATCAGTGTGAATATCAAAAAGAAATATCACATGTAGTTTTGGTTCATTGAGATTAGATTTTGGGTGAAATCGAACCAAAAATTAAGAAGTTCTTTCGTAAATAATTATAATTTATTTTATTAAATTTCTCTATACCTTCCCCCAAACAAACTGGGACCTGGGTTTGTGGACAATAGAGTTCGCCACCCTCTCCCAACATATATACTAATTTGGCCCATCAATCATCATCCTCATCATTGAGTACATACAATCCTAAGACTTGTTTGATGCAACAATCCGTCTCCACTCGGCTCTGTCCCCCGCCAGCTGTTTGACCTCTCTAAATGTCTGGCATCCCATATCCCCAATTATTTGGTTGAAATATTCTAATCTGGGCTTTCCCCTTTTCTTTCCCACCTCCCCCTCCAAGATACTATCCCCTAAGCAGTCCCCCATGTCTCAGTGTGTGCCCCATCATCTGATCTCTTCTCTTCTTCAGACTCTTCCACAAGGTTCTTCTTTCTCCGATTCTTCCAAGAACTTCTTCATTTGTAATTTTATCCATCCATTTGATATTCATCATTCTTCTGTAGCACCATATTTCGAAAGTCTTTAATATCTTTCTCTCCGCTACTCCATAATTGTCCTGGTTTCACACCCGTACATGGCTTTGCTCCATACATATGTCTTCAATACCGTCTTTTTCCGAAAATAAGACATCCTCCGAAAATAAGCCCTATCGTGATTTTCGGAACTTTTTTAAAATAAGACATCACCCGAAAATAATCCATAGTTAAAATAATGGACAAAAAGAATTCGTTAAAATCTGTTGTTGATTTATTAAGTAGAAGTAATATAATATGTTTAGCTTTCCTAATACTCGTATTTCAGAGAAATGTTTGAAACAAAATATTCCGAGAAATTAATTGTTTACCTCTACAGTTGGTTTCAAATTAATTCTTGGAATTTATCTTAAAAATACAACATAAGGCAGCAGTTCTACATTGAGACGACAGTGCAGGTATACAACGTTCATTCATTTCATGCAGAATATATTGAGCAATATTTATTTATGACGCATGTTCCAGAAGAAGATGACATGACTGTAATTGAATAAATTTAAATTTCTGTATTCTGTGTAAAATAAATATTAAATAATAATATATAAATATACTTTTATTTTTGCCCTCCCCGAAAATAAGCCCTAGCGCGTATTTTGGACCAAAAAAGAAAGTAAGACAGTGTCTTATTTTCGGAAAAAGACGATAGATATTTCTGTTTCCTAAGCTGTTTGAGGAAGAGCATATTAGTTTTTGTTTTGAATTAAACCCCATTTTTGCTTGGGCATCAATATTGATATTTTATCGAAAATAAATTTAAATAATATATTTATTTATTTTTTGATTCTTAATTTTAAACGTAAATTTAATTTTTTGGCCGGGTACTTTACAAGTCCGCCCCTTGAGCTTGAGCGCCGTGGTGTCTTGCACCACCTGAACCAGCATGTAGACACGGTCTTGAATTGATGTCACCTTTTTCGATTTATCCTTTGAAAATTAACTACTCTTGCTACACTGGGTTAAAATAGATTGGGCATGTTCTGATGTGGCCATCCACATGTCTTTACCATACACCCCTTGGCCCCTCTCTTATATTTAATTATTAATAAAATTATTTATAATCATGGGGGTTAGTTTTTGCATTTTTAGACTTTTGGGGGCCCACTGATTATGTATACAAAATTTGGTTGAGTTTTGTACAAGTGCCTAGACTTTCATTTTTTTACCCCCCTCCCCCCATTTTGGGTGATTAGTTATTGTATTTTTAGACTTCTTGAAGCCCACTGATTATGTATACAAAATCTGATTGATTTTGGTATAAGAGCAAGATTTTCAATTTTTGAGCCTACACCCCCCCCCCCCCTCATTTTGGGCGGCTAGTTTTTGCATTTTTACACTTCTGGGGGCCGATTGATTATGTGTAAAAAAATTGGTTGAGTTTGGTACAAGGCCCAAGATTTTCATTATTTGACGGTACACCCCCCCCCCCCCCATCCTTAATTTTGGCTCGATATGTACCAAAACCTAATCAGCTCTTAATCTCAATGCACCAAAACTACATGTGAAATTTGGTTTTGATATTCAGACTAGTTTTTGATCTATCTCTATATTTTTGGTAACTCACTAACAGACATTTTGAAAAAAACAGTTATTATCTCGAAAAATATTATTTTTTCAATGTTCACTTATCAGAGCTTTGTTGTAGAGCGAAATACCATGGTTTTGCTCAATTTTTTAAATTAAAATAGTTTCAGCCGATTTTTGAGATATTTTGAAAAATAAGAAGCAAAAAAACCACTTTATTCATGCACGAATACAATACTTGACCATACTTTGTATGGTAAAGTAATAAAACCTTTTTATTTTATTAAAATATTGACATTTTTCCCGACCACTTTGTACTGTATATTCGGGGTTGTTGACAAAGTCTTAAGCAAAGAGTTCGCCCGGGTTGAAATCAATTAGGATCCTAAATATTTGCACAAAGGAGAATGAATTCTAAACAGCAGGTATATTTAAATGAATTAAAGAATTAACCTCCTTCTATGAGTATGAACTCAGAAATACAATTTTGATTGCAACATGTTTCTAATTGATAGAAATTGAATGATTAATCCTTTGCAATTCTTCTTATTTATTCTCTGGTTTCAATTTACACATTTAGATAACTCTGTTATTATAATTTCTCCAGGGTATTATTTTGCGTTAGATGAATCTTATATTAAATTAAATAAATCCTATTTTATTTTAGGGATTAGAAGTGAGAGGATCTTCTTTAAGAACGAGAGGACTAAGAGAAATGAATGAAATATACCTACCACATATCTACTCTTATTAAACGAGCAAAAATGGTATATTTATTTATATATATATTTGTATCTTGGTTCTATTTTGAAAACGGCCCTACCGATTTTGATTAAACAAAATCTATTAACAAGTTTTGAGGATGAGAAAACGATCTGGCTATGTCTGGACCTCATCAAAATTCATCTTAATTGATTTTTTCTTAATTAAAGTAATTATTGATAGATGAAAATCTCAATAAAAATAAAAATGATTTGCCGCATGTCGGATTAGAACCTGGGACCTCTTGCATCATAGGCGGAGACTTTACCAGAAGACTATAGAAGTATTTTAAAAATCTTTGCTTTTTACTTTTACTAAAATGAATATTTTTGATTTAGACTTTATTATAAGTGTGGAAATAATTGAATATATTATATATATATGCTATGTATTTTATAAATAGAATTTATTGAATAAATTGCAACGCGGCATATTTGAAATATCAATAATTGAATTAAGCTGAAAGAAAAACAACAATTAATTTTAAATCCAGAAACATTAAATATATTAATGATTATTCCTTGGCTTCCCCCCCCCCCCACTCTCCTAATTAAAATTAAATATTCAATTGTCTTTTCTCCGGGCAATTATCCTTGAAATTGTCTTCCGAAATGCAAAAACTGGGTGGGGGGTGGGGATGGATGTGGGGGGTGGAGGGGGTGCGGTGCAGTTATGGGCGATCCGGAGGTGGGAGGGGCGGTTGGGGTGGGGTGGGGCGGAGTGGGGCTCCAGTGTTGGGGGCGATGTGTGTGGTTTCGGGAGGGGGGTCAAGGGTTACCGTGCATCGCTCGGTGCCTCCAGGTACTATTAAAGTAAAGTAAAAAGTGAAAACTTTTTCAAGATTGGGTACGCTCTCTGGTTAAAGTCGTCTTAGTATTTAATAAAAAAAAAAATAATAAACATTTAAAGTTAAGTTAATCAACTGTGAGGTTAAGTTAGTTAGTTGTACCAATCACCAAATGTATTTTCTTAGGATTTTTTTAAAATTTAGACAGAATATTATTTAAATACTTGTGCATCCATTGGTGGCAGCAGAAGGATATTTATGAACAATATAGTTCCGGAGATATTAAATTAAGATAGAGTTTTTCAGACTCTTATACATTGCACTATACGGGATACCGGAAAGTTTACATACACATTTAATTATAATTAAGAAACTCTTCTTACAATTACATATTATAAAAAACTAAACCAACATTAAACAATAACTATTACATTTTTAAAGATAATTTTAATTCATAATTACAAGACAGTTTCTGAGATAATTTATATAATAAAAATGAATTTCTCAAATGCCTGGACCGATTTGGCTAATTTTTTTTCAAATGTTGTAATAGTCCAATTCAGGTTAAAACGTAAAAAAAAAATTGGAAAAGTTGCCCGGAAAATTGGAAAATTCAGGAAAAACTAAAAAAAATTCAGGCTAGCCAACATAGCTTGCCAAACAATAAAAGAACTAAACTAGCAAAAAACAAGTGTTGGCGTCCCTGTTTGTAAGAATTTTGAGTGTCATTCATTCTCAATAGTTCTAACTACATTATCGTTGAAGAAGAATTTAATACTGCAACAAAGATTTAAAAAATTATCTATTTTTTTAAAGTACATTTAAAACCAAAAATTTAAAAAAAAATCGTCATGATAACTAAATTTTTGAAAAAGTTGGTTATTTAAAAAAAGCTATTTTTTCAAAAATTCCTAACTTCTTTTTGGGTTGAGTGAAAATTTTTTAAAAAATTCTGAAAACCGTCTTTAATAGCCAAGCTTTTGATTATATGGTATATATATAGATGAAAAATATTTAATTTAAAATAAAATATGTTATTTAAAAATCATTTTTCTTAAAAATACACTTGGGAATCTCACTCTTATCCTTTTTCTATTGTATTTAAGACCCTCAGGCATTTCAAAAGAACTAAGCCTTTTGGCTTTTGTATTCGAGCTCATTCATTCATTTCAATATTATTTATTTATTTCAAAGTTAATTATAAAGGATTATTGAAACTATACTAACTAAACTAACTGAAAGGAATTAATTAGCTTTTGGAATTTCTTTAAAAATATATTTTAAAGATTAAAACCAAATATATATATATATATATATTTATTCTCTGTAACTAATAAAACATCAATAAAGCAGCCACGTGGGGGTCCAGGGGGCGAAGCCCCTGGCTAGCAAAAGGCCGACCGAAGGCGGGCCTTGAAGCTAGTAGTTAATAAATATTCAAAAATTCACACTAAAAACAAGCTGGCAACAACTCATTTATTTAACCTAAAAAGTGGGTTAACTTTAGTATATTTTTTGATGTTTTTTCGCTTCAGCCATTGTCGCAACAGCTTTCAATTATTAAGAACATTTTTCTTTTTAAATATTTCTTTATAATGTACTTTATCTGAAATTTCTATAATAAAACATATACAAGATCGGACAGTATTGCCAGATTTGCCAAACTAGCACGAGATTGACTAGTAGTGGTAAAAAAACAGCAAAGAGTTTTGGGCTTATGAATTAGGAATCCTTATTGTCTGTTCTATATACTCTAGCATTAACTTTTTGGCAGTATTATCGCGATACAACTACCTTAAGATAAATTTCTTAATTAATTATAATAAGTGTGGTTTTAGTGGTTCTTAAAATAAATAATTTAATTGAGAAGTGATGGAAAGGCAGACCAAGGATAGAGAAAAAAATTCTCCCGAATAAAATAGATTTATTGGACATTCATCAGAGACACAAAGTGTTATAGTGCCAAAAAGAAAATCATTGTTGTAAACCATTTTCCAAACATTTCAGAAATTTTCAAATTTTCCCCCATGTTTCAAAAATTTTCAATTAAAATCTGGAATAAAAACAAAACAAGAACTAAAAATAAAAATTTCCGGGAATAAACACACCTTTGAAATTTATAGAAAACCCACAGCTACTGACATTGTAATAAATAAAAATTCTTGTAGACCAATGTCACATAAACACGCAGCCTTTTACTCAATGATACATAGACTAATAAATATACCTCTGTCAGAAAAAGCATACTCACAAGAATTAGAGATAATTAAAGAAATCGCGGTAAATAATGGGTACGAGGCAACAAGCCTTATAATAGATCAAATGTTTTATAAAAAAATTGAAAAATCAACCCTGGAATCAATATATTCACAAAAGAATGAAAAAGAAAAAGACAATCCTAAGATAGTTCTCCCATGTTATGGACAAATTTAGAAAAAATTAAAACAAAAACTGAAAAAAATTAGGATTCAACACAGTATTCAAAACTCCAATTACTCTAGGAAAAGATTTAGGTTCAACTAAAAAAGACAAATTATCAAATTGTTATAGTTTGAAATGTAAAGATTGTGAAGCGATCTACGTAGGGAAAACAGAGAGGAATCTGAAAATTAGATTAAATTAACAAGTGAAAACTATAATTTGTGACTTTGGTTAAGACAATAGGTAGTCTTTACTTTCTTTATGACCCTTTGAAGTCGAGTTTTGCGCGAGACCGATTACAATACTTTACCCTCGCTATAAACAAAATAAAAATTTTACAAAGTCCTTTATGACTAATTTTTCACTTTTGAAATAAAACTTCAACGAAAATTATACTTTTATTTAAGTTAGTAAGTTTTATAAATAGAAATGAAAAAAATATTATTTTGATAAAATAGTCGAAAAAAACAAACATTTTTTTTCACTTTTCACAGTGACTTAAATAAGGTCATCTGCACCCCTTCCCGCAAGCCCCTATATTAAAACAAAAATTGTTTACACTGCTCTCAAGACAGTTTCTTTGGTCGGAGCTTTTACGCCCACTGCTACTTTCTTGTTCCATTTAAAAATATTTTTAATTAAGTTTCTTTTAAATAAGAGGAAGGAAATGTAGGTATTTGTTTTTCTTCTATTTAAATTAAAACATACGAATATGTATGTATATAAAAAAATACGAATAAATATTTTTCCTGTACCTACGTATTAACATAGTGCTAAATAAATAATCTTGAAACCGAAGAGTACATTTTTATATATAGTCCAGTTAAATTGTAATTTAGATATGAAACAGCACAGTATTTGAAATCAAAATATTTTGTTTCCTTAATAGAAAAAAAATCCTCTTTGATTTTCATTTCAATGCTTGGTTTTAACTCAATTAGAACTCGAGTTATAGCTAAATAAGCTGACGTGTTCTGATGTGGCCATCCACTTGACTTTATCATACAACCTGGCCCCTCACTTATATTTAATATTTAATAAAATTATGTAGGGGTGGGGGGGTTAGTTTTTGCATTTTTAGACTTCTGGGGACCCACTGATTATGTATACAAAATTTGGTTGAGTTTGGTAAATGGCCAAGATTTTCATTTTTTGACCCTTCGCCCCCCCCCCCCATTTCGGGCGGTTAGTTTTTGCATTTTTAGACTTCTGGGGGTCCACTGATTATGTATACAAAATTTGGTTGAGTTTGCTCAAACGACCTAGATTTTTAATTTTTGACCCTCCACCCCCCCCCCCATTTTGGGCGCTTAGATTTTGCATTTTTAGACTTCTGGGGACCCACTGATTATGTATACAAAATTTGGTTGAGTATGCTCAAACGACCTAGATTTTTAATTTTTAACCACCCCTCCACCCCCCTAAATTTTGAGTCGATATGCACCAAAATCTAATCAGCTCTTAATCTCTCGTGGAAGGGAGTGTGGTGGCATAAAGCGGTGCCTCCCATTGTCGCCCTGGGAATTTCCCAGAGAACTTTATGCGATATGACCTTCAGGGCGATGAGGGGTTCTTTGATGAATTTTTATAGCTTCAACAGGAGAACTTATAGGGAAATCGCCATGCGCTAGAAATTGTATAAAGAAAAAAAAATTGTAAATATATTATGTAAATTTTCCTATAATTGTGTAAATACTCCTATAATTAAATTCACCCGACTATGTAAATATTTCTTGTAAGTGGAGGCCCCCACCTGCGTGGCCCAATAAACGAAAAATCAATGGACCTAAACTACGCGTGAAATTTGGTTTCGATATTCACACTAGTTTTTGAACTAGCTCGTCCACGAAAATATGGTAACGCACAGACTAACTAACTAACAGACTAACAGACATTTGGACAAAACAATTATTATCTCAAAAAATATAATTTTGTCGATGTTCACTTATTAGAGCTTTTTTGTAGAGCGAAATACCATGGTTTCGTTCAATTTTTTTAATCGCAATAGTTTAAGCCGTTTTTGAGATATTTTGAAAAAAAGAAGGAAAAAAAACACTTTTTCCATGCACGATTACAATACTTTACCATACCCTGTATGGAAAAGTAAAAACTAAGACTATATGTTTTTATCAATGTTTATTATCCTTCATAATCAACTAGTTTTAGTTTTTTGCTTTAAATCGAGTTTTAATCAAGATAAAAGCAAGTGATAATTTGAAAATCAAAGAGGAAGCTGTTTTCTATTACGTCAGCAAAATATTGTGATTTCAAATATTGCTGTTTAATATCTAATGGGACTCGAGAATAAGGTCAAAATGACCTTTTTCGTCGTTTTGAACGATAACATATTAAACCTCCGAACGTTTTGAAAAAAACCGGGAAAGTAACTGATAATCAGCGTAGAAAACTCTACTGGAATCCATTGTTAGATTTTTGTTGAGCAGTGTAATTTAATTAAAAATAGTAAAAATAAAAATAATTTTTAGAAAAAAAAACTGCGCTACTTCAAAAAAATTAAATTCAACAAATAGAATAATAAGAACTCAAAAATAAAATAAAATGCACTAAAAGGTATAAAATAATTATCTTATTTAGTCACAACTAAACGACGAAATTGTTACATGAAATTACTTTTTGAAGTCGGTGCTAAACATATACATTTTATGAATTGCACTCGACGGATCTTAGTACGTTTGGCTTCAGAATAGTTTTTAAAGAATTTGGTGTTGGTACTTGGTGAAACATTTTTTAAATTATAGGATAAAAAATACTTGGTAGGTTTCACATTAAGTTATAAAATTAAAACGAATTTATTTTTGGAGAGACTTTAATCTCGATATATATATTTCGGGTGGCTAACCCTTCTTCAGGAGAAAGAGAAAGTTACTTGCTCATCTTTTTAGTCCTTGTTTTTAATAAGAGGAAAAAACTAATTAAATAAAAAAAAACCTCTTTTCCGATAATTATTCCAATTCCAATTCGTTCATCCCAATCCCATCATCAGAAATTGATTTTTTTTTTTTTTATAAATTTTATTAAACCAATTATTTTATATGAATAAATGTATACATTGTATTTTTGCTTCGATTCCGGAGATTACTTCTCCACCATCGAGTGTCCTTATTCATCTTTAGTCCTTGTTTTTAATAAGAGGAAAAATCTAATTAGATAAAAAAACCTCTTTTCCGATAATTATTTCAATTCCATTATTCCCCAATCAAGTCGATTGGTAATCCAATCTCCTCTCTCCATCCTTTTCTCATCAGAAATTGATTATAAAATTCAATTCATATATAGAGAAATTATCTCGGAACGTTAGCGGGTTTTAGATGAACGTTTTAAGATTGTTTTTTTTATAAAAGATTATATTTATTATATTTTCGATTATTTGCATCAGAATTTGAGCAAATTAATATGGGATCAGGCCCTAAGGTACCCATTTTCCATTAAAAAAAAAAAGAATCGAAATCGGTCCATAAACACAGAAATTATGCGTGAACATACATAACAAAAAAAGGTCCAATACCAATGAAATTTAAACTGAACCAATCGGAAAGTATTAATGAACCGAATGCAAAAAAATCATCGACATCGGTCCACATGGCAGGAGAGAAATCAAAGAACAAACACAAAAAAAGACATTCCGTTGAATTGATAACCTCATCCTTATTTTGAAGTCGGTTACAAGAAGATTCAGTTGTTAGCCTTTGAATGAATAATCAAATTGGACCACAAAGAGAAACAAAAAGGTTGTTCTCTGCTTGATGCAAATAAACATACACACATATATATATATATATATATATATATATCGAGATGATATATCTGTATATATATTATTTATTTGTTTGAGACTATAGTTAAAAATTAACCCTGGAATCAGTATATTCACAAAAGAATGAAAAAGAAAAAGAAAATCCTAGAATAGTTCTCCCATATTATGGACAAATTTCGGAAAAATTAAAACAAAAAAATGAAAAAATTAGGGTTCAAAACAGTATTCAAAACTCCAATTACTCTAGAAAAAGATTTAGGTTCAAATAAAAAAGACAAATTACCAAATATAGAAAAAGAAGGGGTTTATAGTTTGAAATGCAAAGATTGCGAAGCAATCTATGTAGGGAAAACAGAGAGAAATCTGAAAATTCGATTAAATGAACACATAAGAGATTTTAAAAATAAAAAGTGCGAAAATTCTTATGCAGAACATTTAAATTCAAACAATCACTCCTTCCCAGAAGGTATTAGATAAATAAAAGGAGAAAAGAACCCAAAATTAATTAGCGCAATCGAATCTTTAGAAATTTTGAAATCATTCAATAGAAATTCAAAACTTTGCTTGAACAATCAAATAGAGCTGTCAAATAGTAATCTGCTGAAGATGTTTGCTAACAAAAGATAAAAGAAAAAGGAAAAACCCTTCTATTGTCAACCTTTCTCGTTGTAAAATAAGGAGAAAGGGAAATATATTTGAATGTGAACCGAAAAGAAAATGTCTTTGTTAGTTCCAGGTCAACCACCAGTGATGAAGGAACACCAAGTTTTCAATATCCATATGATATTGAGTCCATGAAAAACATTTATAATTGAAGAAAGACTGATGATGAAGACCAAGTCTTCGAAACTATAGTCTCAAACAAATAAATAATATATATACAGATATATCATCTCGATATATATATGTGTGTATGTTTATTTGCATCAAGCAGAGGACAACCACTTTGTTTCTCTTTGTGAATCAACAACTCTGCTACTCTCGGCAAAACAAAAACTTTTCAATTAAATCAATTTAGAGTTTGTTAACTTTTACTTGTATGGTTTTGATTAAAAGTCTAAAACCCTGATTCAGCTCTGCTTATTCCCAAGAGAATCGATGCGTTGTGGTTTCTATATATACATGGGTGAAGAATCTCTGGAGAATATGAGTGTGGCTGAGGAAGGATTTTAGGTTTGGTACTTGGACAGGAAAAAAAAATAAAAAAATATCAGCCAGGTGAACCTAAACAGTTAAAATATGATAGGTAACAACTTTTGCTGGTGCTGAGGTGAGTGAATTTTTTCTCTATTCAAGTCCAGTGGTTGGTTTTTCTTTTGAAATAATTCATCCTCCCTTTATCCCCCTCGACCACCCCCTCTGCTTTACCGACCATTTTTTTTTCTTCCCCCGGCAAGAAATCATTCTTTCTTTCGCTGACCTATATAATATAAGCCTTTAAGAAATCTTGCAATATCAATCCTTTTTTATGAGAAAAAAATAGATATTTTATATTTTTGTTAGCTAGTGTGTGGTTGTTATATTTTCTATATAAGGTTTCGAATCGTATGTAACTTTATTACTGTAAACTTCAAAGTCTCCTAGACATTTCGATATTGAGTTTTTCAGATTTATGTAAAAAATTAGACTTAACGGTACAAACTACGTGCTTATTTTCAACTTGTAATTTTCTCTAAGTGTTTCTGAATCTTATCTACTCTTATTAAACGAGCAAAAATTGTTTGTATATATATATATATATTTGTATCTTGGTTCTATTTTGAAAACGGCTTACCGATTTGATGAAACAAATTCTATTAACAAGTTTTGAGGATGAAAATGCGATCTGGCTAGGTCTGGACCTCGACAAATTTCATCTTAATTGATCTTTTCTTAATTAAAGTAATTATTGATAGATGAAAATCTCAATAAAAAAGTTTGTTTACATTTTTTTCAATTATGTTTTATTTTTAATTGGATTTTTAATTTTAAAACCCACTAATAGGTTATAGCAAATATTAATATATTATATTAAAATTAGGAAATTTTTGTTTGAATAGAAGTTTGGATTGTGAAGAATAATGGAATTGAAATAATTATCGGAAAAGAAGTTTTTTTATTTAATTAGTTTTTTCCTCTTATTAAAAATAAGGACTAAAAAGATGATCAAGGACACTCGATGGTGGATAAGTAATCTCCGGAGTCGAAGCTAAAATACAATGTATACATTAATTCATGTAAAATAATTGGTTTAATAAATTTTTGTTTGTTTTTAATTAACAAGTGTCTAAATCATAACAAAACAGGATTGTTTACAAATAAAGTGGTTCAAGTGGCTTTTTTTATATAACTTGGAAACAAATCTTTATTTAATTTTATGTTTTTATTTCAGATCCTATACGATTATTTTTTTATTATTATTTTCCTATTTATTTTTTTATAATGTTTATCAATATGAACGAATGTGGGCAAATTGGTGTACGAGTAAACAAATATACACATAATATATATGTGGACTATTAGAAAGCTTGAAATGCAAAAACTGGGTGCGGGGTGGGGTGGATGTGGGAGGTGCAGGAGGTGGGGGGATCCGGGGGTGGGAGGCGCGGTTGGGGTAGGGCGGGGTGGGGGTGCATTGGTGGGGGCGAGGTGTATGGTTTCGGAGAGGGGGGGGGTCAGGGGTTACCGTGCATCGCTCGGTGGATCCTGGTACTTATATTAAACGAGCAAAAATTATATACAGGGTGTCCCGTTTCAAAAACCACCAACCGTGAACGGTAGATAGGCTAGTTCAGTGTTCCACAAAGTGTGTGCCGCGGCACACTGGTGTACCGTGGTCATTAGTTGGTGTGCCGCGGAAAAATGTCAAGTTTTTTCAAGATAATACACATAGCTGAGAGTAATGCGAGCAGCCTTATCAACGATTGCTCCAAATTTTGATCGCATGTGCTCATTTAAGCAGGCTCACATTTCTCATTAAACATCTATTCACATTATAAATAAAACTCGTGAATCTATTATTTATTATTAAAATGGACATGATCCAACTAAATTTTTCATATTATATTGATTTTAATAATAAATGAATAAATAAATATTAAATGAACATTGGTATACCTCTAAAACTGGGGTGTCCAACCTTTTATCTTCCCTAGGGCCAGATTGGAAGAATATGAGCTGTTTTGGGCCACACATAAAATACACTAACGCTAATAATAGCTAATGAGCAAAAAAACGTAGAATATGTACTTAATATAATTAAGAAATGAAGCTTTATTACTTTATAAATTTTTTATTGTGAGAAGTTTGTCATTGTTTTTGGGACATTAATCCGTCCATATTTGGCTCAAAGGAATTCTCAAAATGCTCATCAAATATTTTAGATCTAGCTTCATTCTTTGCGTGCTTCATACTTGAAAATAGATATTTGAATAAATAAAATTATTAAAGAATCACTTTATGAATATCTCATTGCAAAATAACGTCAAAAATCCATTTCTCATAAATTAATAGAAAATAAAAAATATTGTATTTTTAGTCGCAATCTCATAAAGTTTGTAAGTTCGCGATTTTTTGTCGGGCCACATTGATAGCCATCTTGGGCCGCATTATTTAAATTTATTAAACCAATTATTTTACTTTTTTTTTTTTTTTTTTTAATGATAATGATGAGAGAAGGAGTTACACCAAAAAGGTGCAACCCCTAAAGGCCTCGGTTGGCCCCTCCATCGTGAAAAGAAGAAGAAAGAATTTTATGGGTTGGGCGGAGGTCGAAGGTATCTGTGGATACGGGTCTTAAATAGCTGAAGGTTATAAGTCGCGGGAAAGATGGTGGCAGGGAGCGAGTTCCAGTCTCTGGAGATCATAGGGATAAAAGAGTTGGCGAAAGCGCTTGTTCGACTTTTATCCAATTTGACAGCGAAGGGGTGCTGAGCGTTAGAAAACCGCGTGTTTCTCGTAAAGAGGGCATTAGGGGGGATAAGAGATTTCAGCTCGACTGAACAGACACCGTGATAGTATCTGTAGTACAGGGAAAGGGCAGAAACGGTTCTTCGGTGAGCCAGGGAGTCGAGTGAGTTGGTTGAATTAATGTATACATTGTATTTGAGCTTCGACTTCGGAGATTACTTCTCCACCATCGATTGTCCTTGATCATCTTTTTAGTCCTTGTTTTTAATAAGAGGAAAAACTAATTAAATAAAAAAATCTCTTTTCCGATAATTATTCCAATTCCATTATTCTCCTCCGTCAATCCCCATTTAATTAAATTTTTTAATTTTTATAAATATAATAATATTTGTAATTCCTAAACTGTCAAAAACTGAGTGGGGGTGGCAATCAATAATATAAGTTAATTAATTCCTTTATTTAATTATTATTTTTTTTAAAAAAGGTTGTTCATTAAAAACAGCGAATTTCGATAATATTTCTGTTGTTTTTGTTGAATCTTAATGGAATTTTGATTTTGTATTTAATCAATAGAGAGGGGAGATTCCAGAGGGTGACAAACCGAATCATTAAATTTGGAATGTGTCAAATAGATTGGCTGCCTCAGCGCCGTTGGAGAGTTAATTTTACTCAAAATTTCATTAATTCTAATGTTGTTTAAATTTTATTTTCATCCTTCCATTTTATGATATATGTACTATGTATTTCGCTTTCAAAATACACATTTTCATGTTGAATAGAATCTAGTTTATTTGTATTTAGTGTAAAACACACGCTCTAATCTTTCTTGATTAAAATTATTGGATAAAAATACTTGGTAGGTTTCACATTAAGATATAAAAAATAAAACGAATTTATTTTTTAGAGAATCTTTAATCTCGATATATATATTTCGGGTGACTAACCCATCTTCAGGAGATACAGAAAGTAATTGACCTGAATAAGTCGAAATTGAATACAAGTCAATGGTAAAATTTATTTTTTAAGATAACAAAAGAGTAAATATTTAAAATTACTGGAGGGAGAAAAGGTAGGAAGTCTACTTTGGATTAATTTTGAATGGCCTTTTGAGAAAACCTTTTCTCCCTCCAGTAATTTTAAATATTTACCCCTTTGTTATCTTAAAAATAAATTTTACCATTGAGTTGTATTCAAATTTGAAATCCTCTTTTCTCAAAAGGCCATTCAAAATTAATCCAAAGTAGACTTCCTACCTTTTCTCCCTCCACTAATTTTAAATATTTACTCTTTTGTTATCTTAAAAAATAAATTTTACCATTGACTTGTATTCAATTTCGACTTATTCAGGTCAGTTACTTTCTGTATCTCCTGAAGATGGGTTAGTCACCCGAAATATATATATCGAGATTAAAGATTCTCTAAAAATAAATTCGTTTTATTTTTTATATCTTTATGTGAAACCTACCAAGTATTTTTATCCAATAATTTTAAAAAATGTTTCACCAAGTACCAACACCAAATTCCTTAAAAACTATTTCTTGATTAAAATGTTTTCTAGTTTACGTTTCCAATCAATCAAGATTAAGGATGATAGATTATTCAAGGACAGATTATGTTTCTTTTTAAATTTATACATGGATTTGGAACGTTTATTCAATTTACACTCAAACTGTAAATAGAATAAGCTGACGTGTTCTGATGTGGCCATCCACTTGACTTTATCATACAACCTGGCCCCTCACTTATATTTAATATTTAATAAAATTATTTATAATCATGTAGGGGGGGGGTTAGTTTTGCATTTTTAGACTCCTGGGGTCGCACTGATTATGTATACAAAATTTCGTTGAGTTTGGTACAAGAGCCTATATTTTCATTTTTTGATCCTACACCCCCGCCCCTCATTTTGGGCTATTAGTTTTTGCATTTTTAGATTACTGTGGTCCCACTGGTTATGTATACAAAATTTGGTTGAGTTTGCTGAAATGGCCTAGATTTTTTATTTTTAACCCCCTTCCACCCCCTCAATTTTGGGTTGATATGCACCAAAATCTAATCAGCTCTTAATCTCAATGGACCAAAACTACGTGTGAAATTTGGTTTTGATATTCCCACTAGTTTTTGAGCTAGCTCGCCCACAAATTTGGTAACGCACAGACTAACTAACTAACAGACATTTTGACAAAACAATTATTATCTCGAAAAATATAATTTTTTCGATGTTTACTTATTAAAACTTTTTTGTAGAGCGAAATGCCATGGTTTCGCTCAATTTTTTAATCGAAATAGTTCAATCCGTTTTTGAGATATTTTGAAAAAAAGAAGGAAAAAAACCACTTTTTTCATGCACGATTACAATACTTCATATACTCTGTATGTTTTGATATTCTCACTAGTTTTTGAGCTAGCTCGTCCACAAAAATTTGGTAATGCACAGACTAACCGACATTTTGACAAAATAATTATTATCTCAAAAAAATATAATTTTTCTCGATGTTCACTTAATAGAGCTTTTTTGTAGACTTAAATGCCATGGTTTTGCTCAATTTTTTTAATCAAAATAGTTTTAGCCGTTTTTGAGATATTTTGAAAAAAAGAAGGAAAAAACCACTTTTTTCATGCACGATTACAATACTTCACTATACTCTGTATGTTTTGATATTCCCACTAGTTTTTGAGCTAGCTCGTCCACAAAAATTTGGTAATGCACAGACTAACCGACATTTTGACAAAATAATTATTATCTCAAAAAATATAATTTTTTCGATGTTCACTTATTAGAGCTTTTTTTGTAGACTTAAATGCCATGGTTTTGCTCAATTTTTTTTAATCAAAATAGTTTTAGCCGTTTTTGAGATATTTTGAAAAAAAGAAGGAAAAAAAACACTTTTTTATTTACGATTACAATACTTGACCATACCCTGTATGGTAAAGTAAAAATTAACACTGATGGATATACGCTTAGGACTGTGAGGCCCGGGGCCTAGGACGGCAAAATTGTATGGTCGCTAAAATTTTAAGTGGTTTCAAAATTTAAAGAAAGATTGATATTTGAAAATTAATTTTGTTATAGTTTTGCTTTGATTGTATGAACAAATTTCAGTAAAGAATTTAAAATAATAATCATTAAACTGTTAAACAAAACGTTTCTTAAGAAATGTTTTTCTTCAACATATCATAAGTATATTTCTATTACGAAAACTGAATAATTTTCTATATTATTATTATTTATTTTAAAAGCTAACGTTCGTTTGTACTTTAATTCCAAAACTATTTATGCTTTCGCGTTTATATAAAGTGTAAAATATTAATTTTCCATTTTTAATTTTAATTTTTTATTTATAGTGAGATTAATTTTGTAGGGTGCCGTGAAATAACTTTTTTTTTTCACTTTTGAATGAAAACAATTGATTTACAGATATTGAAAATCTTTTTTCACCTATTTTTGCTTATAAAAGTGATTATTCATTAAAAATTTAAGAAATTAATTTAGAATTCCGCGGAGTAAACTCGCGAGCAAATCTACTCAACGGAATTTTTAACAAATTATAAGTAAATTTGTTTTTCTAGTATATTTATACAAATATAGAAAATTATCAAATTAATTAAATTAATCTTAAGAAATTCAAAGAGAAATTCAAAGATGTTTTTATAAAGCGAAATTTAGAAGATACTTAGCGAGACTACCGTTTTATAAGAACCATTGAGGTCCAGCTGATTCTCCATCCTGAACCAAGGTGCATGGTCAAAAAATTAAAATCTTGCCAATTTGACCAAACTCAACCAAATTTTGAATACATAATCAGTGGAACCCCAGAAGTCTAAAAATGCAAAAACTACACCCCACCCCTTACATGATTATAAATAATTTTATTCAATATTAAATATAAGTGAGGGGCCAGGTTGTATGGTAAAGTCAAGTGGATGGCCACATCAGAACACGTCAGCTTATTTTATTATATATTAAGGTTATTTTCCAGGAAATAAATGTTCCAATAAGGATTACGACCTAAGTTGAGAGAAAAATAACTAAATAAAAATCCAAGGTAAATTGTAAATCTAAAGAAAAATTACATTAGAATTCGCAAAAATCGTATAATGAGTCTTGGAAAAAGTTTATATTTTTATTTGAAAACATCATGAAAAATATTATTTTTTTTTTTCAATTAAGGTTTTCATTTAAAAATTTCCTTCCTCCAGAGAGAGAGAAAGCCAATTCAATTTGGATATCCACATTTCTGACATTATAAGAGAAAGTGAGGATGAAGAGGAAAAAAAATTAAATGGCGACCTACTAATTTGAAGATTAATCTAATCATATTTTAAAAAAAATAACGTAAAGTCAGTTTTTGAATTATTAATTAGCAACATTCATTTTCCAGCAACGCTAATTATTACAATTAAATTTCATTTATTTATTTTTTTGTCCAACTTGAAAATAAAAAGATGAATGGATAAAAGGATGTCCGAAATTCCCTTCGGTATCTCGAAGCGTATATAATAAATAAATATATAATCAGATGAATGATTAGAATTCAGCCATCATCATTGAGTATACAGTCCTGGGACTGGTTTGATGCAACAATCCGTCTCCACTCGACTCTGTCCCCCGCCAGCTGTTTGGCCTCTCTAAATGTCTGGCATCCCATATCCCCAATTATTTGGTTGAAATATTCTAATCTGGTTCTTCCCTTCCCCTTTTCTTTCCCACCTCCCCCTCCAAGATATCCCTAAGCAGTCTCCCATGTCTCAGTGTGTGCCCCATCATCTGACCTCTTCTCTTCTTCAGACTCTTCCACAAGGTTCTTCTTTCTCCGATTCTTCCAAGAACTTCTTCATTTGTAATTCTACGTATCCATCCATTTGATATTCATCATTCTTCTGTAGCACCACATTTCGAAAGCCTCTAATCTCTTTCTCTCCTCTTCTCTAATTGTCCAGGTTTCACACCCGTACATGGCTATGCTCCATACATATGTCTTCAATAGCAACTTCCTGTTTGCTAAGCTGATTGAGGAGGAGCATAGTAGTTTTTGTTTTGTATTAAACCCCATTTTTGCTTGGGCAATTCTTGATTTAATTTCGTTTTTGCTCCTCCCATCCCATGTTATTTTACTTCCTAGGTAGCGGAATTCACTTAACTCCTTCTAGGTTTTCTTGGTTAATTTTGATGCATTCCTGTCTCGTTTGTTCTTTTTTTGTACATACTAGGACCTTGGTTTTATTCTTGTTTATTTTCATTTTGATTTCTTCTATTAGGATTTGGTTAATTCCATTCAAGGCGTCCTCTAATTCTTTTTATTGCTTCCTAGAAGGGCAATGTCATCGGCAAATCTTAACATAGCGATCTTTTGACCGTGGATTTCTATACCTGTATCAATTTTGTCTTTGAATTCTTTAATCGCTTCTTCTATGTATAAGTTGAAAATCATGGTGACAGCCACATCCTTGTCTTACACCTTTTTTTATTTTGGCTCTCTGTAAGTTCATCACCAATATTATATAATTAAGCTCAATTAATTTTCATTTCCTCTAAGGACTTAGCAAGCAGGAAGTTGCTATTGAAGACATATGTATGGAGCATAGCCATGTGCGGGTGTGAATCCTGGACAATTGGTAAAGCGGAGAGAAAGAGATTGGAGGCTTTCGAAATGTGGTGCTACAGAAGGATGATGAATATCAAATGGATGGATAAAATTACAAATGAAGAAGTTCTTGGAAGAATCGGAGAAAGAAGAACCTTGTGGAAGAGTCTGAAGAAGAGAAGAGGTCAAATGATGGGGCACACACTGAGACATGGGGGACTTCTTAGGGATATCTTGGAGGGGAGGTGGGAAAGAAAAGGGAAGGGGAAGACCCAGATTAGAATATTTCAACTAAATAATTGGGGATATGGGATGCCAGACATTTAGAGAGGTCAAACAGCTGGCGGGGGACAGAGTCGAGTGGAGACGGATTGTTGCATCAAACCAGTCTTAGGACTGTATACTCAATGATGATCTAAGGACTGCTGCGAATTTAACAGTATACCTACCAAATATGGAAATGTTAGAAATGAAAATGAAAAAATAAATCAAGTAAAACCACCGGAACGCCTTAAAGCTATGCAAATATTTAACAGGCCCCATCTTTTCTAGCGTTTGAAGGCGATTTATTATATATTGTATAGGAAATTGCGCTAAATTTCACTTATCTTTAATTAGATATTAGCATTTTATTAAGGGGGAAAAAAGGGGTACCTATTTTTGAAAGATATTTGTCAATATTCAAATAGCAGTAGCATAGAGTAATATAGAGTGGAAGGCTCCATAAGGAGCCAATGTATTTTAAGGTATACGAGTTACAGAGCTCTCTGGCGAGACAAGTGCAAAACCATTTGGCTATAAAATTGCGGAAACCTGAATAAATGGGGCTCTCAAAATTTAGTTAACTTTAATTCAAATAAGACTCAATGTTGTCTAATTTCTAGGCGCGAAAATAGAGATTTCCCTGATATTCACTTCGATTCGAATACCCTGAAAATGTGTGACAGCCTATCCATGTTGGGCGTCTCTGTCGCATCTGACCTGTCTTGGAATGAACACATCTCCTCTGTGGCGAAATCTGCAGCAAGGAAGATTGGCTTCTTATTCAGGTCCAAGCGATTTTACAAACCCCCACAACTTCTCACCATCTACAAGGCCCAAATCCGCCCCTGTCTCGAATACGGCTCTCATCTGTGGAGAGGAGCCTCAAAATATTCTCTTGCTACCCTTGATGCAATTCAGAAACGAGCCGTCAGGCTAATTGACGATTCTACCCTCAGCGACTCCCTCGACTCGCTGGCTCATCGAAGAGATGTCTCCGCCTCTTTCCCTTTTCTATAGATACTATCACGGCAGGTGCTCTGATGAGATAAAATCAATAATTCCCCCCAAAGCATGCTTTGCACGCAGCACACGTTTTGCCGACTCCCAACACTCTTTCGCGGTCAAATTGGAAAAGTGCCGGACCACTTCATTCGGGAATACATATATCCCCATGACTTCAAGGAACTGGAACTCTCTCCCAGCCTCTATCTTTCCCAGCACCTATGATCTTCAAACCTTTCAAAACCAGGGTGCATAGACACCTACGTCTACACCCTCTCACTTAATCAACTTTCCCTTCTCTTCGGTAATGCAAGGGTCTTTCGAGATCCATAGGAGCTACATCTTTACTGGTGCACCCTCTTCTTGCATTCGATTGCATTAAAAAAAAAAATCTTCGGGACAAATTTTGCTGATATTATCAAGAGTAAAAAATACGCTTATATATATACGAGCTTTTCGTGCGTGTCTTCGGCACGCCCTCGGAACTCGGCCCTCCGGGCTGGTGCCCTGGCGGGCAGCGTCTCGGTCCAAAAATTTTATTCCTCTTAAAAAACCACACTCCAAATGTATACCTGTAAACTCCCGAAAATACATAGTCTCTTAAAGTTTCGCCTCATTTTCGTCCTGACACAGCTACAGAAATGAGGCTCTAGATATGAAAAGTAATGCGTGCCGCAAATGCACGTTTTCAGGCATGAAACTTGACATTTTCAAAGAGGTATAAATCTATGAAGGTGTTACTTTCGCAAAATATAACATGTATAGCTTTGAAGCTTTGATGTCAGTAGAATAAAATGCATATGTGTCAAATCATAACATTGCATACTTAAGCCTAGCGACATCTGTTAGAAAAACCGGTAATGACTTTCCGGTACACCTGGTATTAAATATAATATTTATTTACTCTTATCTTTATTTTTAATAGATGACACCAACTTATGATTTTTTGGACTATGATGGTTGAAAATTATATAATTTTTATCCACATTTTTGATATTTTTCAAAACAATGAGCAAAAAAATGTTTTCTCGTTAATTCAAAGTACTAGGCCCACCGCGTATCGTGTAATTAAAAATCATGAATAACAGAACATAAACTACATATTTTATCAAATATCTTTATAAATTTCTTCATCAAACATCTCTTTTCGGTTTTACTACCCTCTATAGGTCTCTATTTTTATAATGAATATTATAAAGTTAATATAAGCTTTTTAATAAACTTCACTTTAATTAATGCAAATTTTACTTCTTGCATAACCTACTTTCCAACTCTATTAATAAATAATACCTGCCCTTTTCTCATTTAAATTTCATCTTCTGAATAATTTGATGAGTTCTCCATCTATCGTATATTCATTTAATCGACTCCAACTATATAATAATAATAGGTACGAAAATAAAACCATGCTCACCTATATATTTTCTTGTTGAGGTTTTAGTAGTGATCAGGCCGCTCTTGTGAGATTTTCTTCTGGGTAGCTCCAACACGGAAAATACCTAAAATTAGAAGAAAATATTTATTTAAACTTTTGAAAATTATTAATAATGTTATAAGTTTTTCAGCTTGGAAATTATAACCCGAAAGAATTTCTAAGATTATTCATCTCTATTTCATAGTTTATCAATTAAAATAAATTAAATTAAAATAATCTCCCAAGAGGAAACATGAAGAAAAAGACATTATATATTTTTCAAAATTTTCTATGTATAAATCTTAATTTGTAACTAATTTGAAATATTTGTGATAGACTGATGATGAAGGCAATGCCTTCGAAACTATAGTCTCTAGAAATAATTAAAAATTATTTTATTTAAAAAACAGAAGACTTCTCATTTTATTTTATTTTTAACCTAAAATAAAATAAAAGATTTTATTCAAATAACATTTTCCTTTTTAGGGTTCCGATCATACACTATTAAAAAAATTGTAAATTTTTCATAACGTTTATAACACAAATAGATAGGAAATTTACAAGATTGTGTATAATAAAAAAAAAATAAAAACAAATATTACGTATTTTAGACAAATTAACTTTTAAAACGTTAGTTTTAATTTTTCTTAAAGCAATTTGAGCCGTGAAAAGTTAAATAATGTAATTAATAAATTCTTATGTTAATTCTACATATGTATTTAGAAAATTATTTTATTATTTTTTAAAAAATAAAAAATAAATTGAGCACTCGACGGGATTCGAACCCGTGTCTCTCTCCTTTAGCCGAAGAGCGCTTAGTTAAAGGCGCTCTTCGGCTAACGGAGAGAGACACGGGTTCGAATCCCGTCAAGTGCTCAATTCATTTTTTCTTTTTTAAAAAATAATAAAATAATTTTCTAAATACATAATATGTAGAATTAACATAAGAAATTATTAATTACATTATTTAACTTTCGCGGCTCAAATTGCTTTAATATTATATTGGTAAAATCCCATTAACTCATTGCAAAAATACAAAACTAAATTGTAACTTTACTCTTTTCGTGTATTAATTAACGGCAAAGAGGTTTTTCCTCTTACTACAAACACGGACTAAAAACATTATCGCAAGCACGAGAAGATCAAGGACATTCGATGGTGGAGAAGTAATCTCTGGAGTCGAAGCTCAAAAACAATGTATGCATAAATTCATGTAAAATAAATGGTTCAATAAATTTATTTCTTGAATTAATTAGATTTGATACCTATTAGTAAAAAATATGTTTTAAGATTAAAATAGTACTAAAATGTTTTGAGGCCGGACTTCATTTTTTATAATAAAATTATATAAGAAATTTTTTACAGTGTTAGTAAATTTAGTGTCAATAAGATATCTACAAATTTGTGATTTCAATCAAAACTTGTTTTTAAAATTTTAATTGGATTATTTTTTGGCAATTATGTATTAAACATCGAAAGTCGGACGGGGAGCTTTTCGAAGTGAAATTTAAAAAAAATATAATTTTTATGTACCTATACATATTTTGTAGTTTTTTTTTCTAAACATTTTTATTTTTTAGTGTTCAATAAAATATTTTATTTATTTATACGTGGTTATTTATTTAAAAAATTACTACCTACTAAAAACAGAGTTTTAAAATAGTATATTTCAATAGGATTAATTCACCCGATTTTTCTATTCCATTTGAATGCGCATAAATTAATCAATTATTAAATTGAAAGTTTTTTTGCCGAGAGTAGCAGAATTTTTATATATTGAAGGAGACAATAAAAGAGTGTGTCTTCTGCTGGAATTATAAATTTTATTTATTTATAACGAGACTATAGTTTCGAGGGCTTTGCCACTCTTCATCAGTCTATTACAATGTATTCACAGGAATTAATTTATGAATGAAAGTTTAACATCTTTCATGTGGTTAGGTTAAGAAATTATACAGGGTGCGCAAGTCAAGAATTGAAATTTATACTTGTTTTATTATTTTGGCTGTAGGTGGCGTTCGTGAAGTTGATATTTTAGCGGCTATTTTTAAAATTAAATTAGGTTGGAGTTGGTGGTGTTTCACAAGGAGAAAAATTAAAATACAAAGATTTTTTTAGTTTACTCTATATATTTCGAGCTCTTAACTCATCGTCAGGAGAACATTGACTAAAGATAACATGATATTTTGAACAGAATTTATTTTAATTTTAATATGATGGACAGTTATTTATGACTTAGTGTAAATATGAAAGAATTATCAGAAGGATGGAATGGCTTTAGAAAGCCGAAAGAACAGATGTAGGGACAAAGGGCTGGAATAAAGAAAAGATATTTATACTTGGAAGTTGCCGAAAATTATGTATGTGTTATAAAGGAAGGCAATAAACTATAGAATGCAATGAGGGTGCATAGCGAAAATTTCATCTCTTATTTTCTATTTAAAAAAATAAATAAAAATTAAAAATAAATCCACCATACACTCTCATCGCACTCCAATTCAAATTAAATATCATTGATTAAGATGTCAATTATTGGTGAAGTTTTGATGTCTGTTTGATTGTTCAAGATGTTTTGATTAAGGTGTATGGCCTTTTTAATTTCAGCTGACTCCAATAAATCCAATTTCCTACTTTTTGGAATAAAATGTAAAGGGAGGGGGTTGGTCGATGAAGGTGAATGGTTGTGGTCAAACAAATGATCTGCAAAAGCCGAGGTATAACTAAGAGGGGGGCATTTGGGTTCAAACTATTCACCTGTAGATTGCGAAGAGATCTCATATGTTCAACGTGGCGTTGATTGAAAGATCTACCTGTTTGCCCGATATAAAATGATTGACAGTCATTATATTGCAATTTTTAAAATAAAGCTTTCGGGAATTTCTATTTTCTGATTTAAGAATTTTTTTGGTGAAATATTGTATGATTTTTAAAATTTCTAACGATTCGAATATACTAATTTTAAATCGGAAAATAGAAATTCCCAAAAGCTTTATTTTAAAAATAGCCGCTAAAATATAAACTTCACGAACGCCACCTACAGCCAAAATAATAAAACAAGTATAAATTTCAATTCTTGACTTGCGCACCCTGTATAATTTATTAACCTAACCACATGAAAGATGTTAGCCTTTCATTCGTAAATTAATTCCTGTGAATACATTGTAATAGACTGATGAAGAGGGCAAAGCCCTCGAAACTATAGTCTCGTTATAAATAAATTTATAATTCCAGCAGAAGACACACTCTTTTATTGTCTCCTTCAATAATCAATTATTTATTGTATACTTTTTTCCACCCCCAACTTAAAGAAAAAGATTTATTTGTAAATCCAAGTGCAAGGCCTACATAAATATATTACACCGAGATTACGGCCATAATTTTATTTCTATCTATACCTACCTAAAAAATATAAAGTTTTAAAAATGTCTGGTTCGATATAAAAAGTCCAAAGAATTAGCCCAATCCTTTCAACATTCCGAGACCGTATGCAATTAAGTTTATATACTGGTCTATTACCTACCCTCGATGGTTTCGAACGTAGTGATGGGGTTTCCTAAATTCAACCCAATTACTATTTATACCCTACACCTTGTGGAATTGCGGCGATTTCAACAACCCGACGACCCACTATCCAATACAATTGCACATCTTTAAATTTACAGCTACTATATTATAGTTGTCAATTTTATTACAAGCACAGTACAACAAACATTTCACCCTGAAAGAATTACACGTTTTTAGATTTATTTTTCATTTTAATTAAAATAAATTTAATACGGATGATATTTCTTAAATTCTATTTATTATCATTATTATTATCTTATCTTATTATAAAAATTATATATATGTGACCTTCTCCGAGAAAAGGGACCTAGTGTGTCAAAAAACGGGTGGATTCTGGTACCTAAAAGGGTGTAGAATAAGATTATAAAAATTACTTCAAATTAACATCAGCTTAGTAACAAAATTACAAAAGAACCAAAATTGCGAAACAACTTTTGAGATATTGATAACACTCGTTATACAGTTGGCACAAGACTGAAGGGTCACTTTATTCTTTGCCTTTCTTATAGTTATTTTCACAAAAAATACGTCACCACATAGGCATGACGTCACGAAAGTCGGCACCCAATCATAACTAACCATACCAAATCGCATCTGGTGTGTTCAAAGGGATAATGCGTTATGAAACTTTAAATGCGTTTTTCTCAAAACTTCATTTTCACACACTAGGTCCCTTTTCTCGGAGAAGGTCACATATAATAATATTGAGACATTCTAAAAAAAGAAGATAATTTAGACTTTTTATTCATAAACCGACATTGTAGTACTGTCAAATATAATTTGTATCCTAGAAAATGAAAGTTGTATGTCTTTGCTGTTAAATTCAATGATTCTTTTATTTTGTTTAAAAATGTACTGTCTACTTTGTTATATCTCTTTGAATTTCACTTTTTAATTTTGTATCCACTTGACACCTATTGCTAATATTCTGTTTTTTATTAAAATAAATGTATTAAACGAAATTTTTATCTTTCATTTCACTAATATAAATTATCAGACTCATTAGTTTCCCAATGTTTACTTTTTTAAACGAACAGTACTATAATTCTGCTGAGAATGAAATACAATATATTATTGTTACTGCTACTATAGAAGAGACAGAGGGGAATGTCGCATTGGATTCTTTCACTGACTTTTCAAAACCCTGAAAAAAGAGGGAATAAGCTTCCGAAACGTCGGTATATGGATAAAAAAAGATAGTTTAAATTATCTTCTTTTTTTGAATTTTGGACTGCCTCATCAAAATCCACTCAATTCACTTATTAGTCATCCGTCTCCAAAAATTACTTCACTCTTATAATAATAGTACCTGGAACACCGAGCGATGCTCGGTAATTTTTATGATTCAGTTAAAAGCAATAGATATATTAATATTATTTTTAATTTTAAATTCAAGTAAAAAGGTCGATTTTTAATCGAAGCTAAAATAAAATAAAATTGAAATGTAGCGGCCCGCTCTCGCTCATGGCGACGAGCCTTGAGCCACGGCCGCTAGATGACTCAGTCGGATCGTTGAGTCGCTTTTGCATGAGTGAAATATATTCAGCCATGCTATAATTAAAGCGACTCGATTCGACTGGCGAAGCGAACGGATTCGAAGAAGCGAATTTGGAGGGGCCACCGCCATCCAGCAGCCCCTCCCCTGCACACATCCTATATGAACACGCAACCTACAACTCTGCATACGCAAGATTGTTAGGACCCCATCGACTTGATGGGGGGCACGGCAAAAAGCGCCACACAGCACTCACCTCAAGAGAGCCCTAACAATATGAAATAAAATTTAATTTATATTTTTTCCAACATTTCACCCGCTACGGCCATCATCAAGACGTATCACTGGCCACAAAGTTTTGAATGTAATTGGAATTAAAAATAATATTAATATACACGGAGGTTCTTTCGTTGACCCTTTTAAATCCTGAAGAAGGAGGTAAGATCCTTCGAATTGTTTTAAGAGAATGAAATTGATATTCTAATAAATTATTTTATAGAAAAATACCTTTAATCAATTAAATTTCCAAATTCTAATATATAATCACATATTTGTAATTATCCGTTTGTGGGATATAAAATTAAAAAACCAATTAATTTTATTAAAAGAGAATTGAATAAAAATGTAATTATAAATTTTCATTCAAACAACCACCTGTGAATAATTATTTCAATTAACAAAAAACCCATCAAAAACAACTTAGCCGAAGATGAGACCGTGACAGATCGAAATGTCAACACAAAAAACCACTAACTTGTGGATTTCATCCAAACCGATTCTATATATACATATACACAAACAAACAAATTTTATTATTATTTAACCAATTATTTTACATGAATTAATGTATACATTGTATTTTAGCTTCGACTCCGGAGATTACTTCTCCCGGATCTACCCCCGGATCCCCCACCACTGCACCCCACCTCCTGCACCTGTTTTGATTCAACCATATGATTCATTTCTATTCATCCAATTAATAAATAAAACCTATCAAAATGTGTTGTTTTTTCAGAAAATTGAGATCTGCTTATGCGAAATATATTATTAAATAAATTTTTAATTATTTTTTATTCTATTAAATAAATAAAGTTCTTTATAAAAACAATTATAAAACGTTTATTAATATTTCTAACGTTTATGGAGAACAAAATATGTTAAAATCCACAATCACAATACTTCTTCAAGGCCTTTTAGAACAATGAAACAAACAACACATTGTCTGCCTGGGTATAAAAGGAAAAGGGAAACCATTTTTAAAACCCCAAGAATGGGATTTGTCTACCTGAGAATAATTAATTTGATTACAAAAAACCCATCAAAAACATTTTTGTCGAAGATGAGACCGTGAATTGTCACCCCAAAAACCCCCGAAACTCGTGAATTTCATCAAAATCGGTAGAGTCGTTTTCAAAATAGAACCAAGATACAAATATATATACAAAGAAATATTAGTGGGATTTAAAATTAAAAAAACAATTAATTATTAAAAGGAAATTTATAAAAATATAATTATAAATTTTTTTCAATGGCAAAAGTGCCAACAACAACTGTACAAAGTTTCAACTCAATCTGGTGAACAATGCGCAAACGCATAAAAGACGAACACACAGATACACACACACACACACATTAATTTTTATATATAAAATAATTTATTTTCCCTTAAATTGTATTTATTATTATTCAAAATTATTAATTTACGAATTATATGTTAATGTCAAATTCATTCATTGATTTTCCCAATTGAAACATTTATTTCTCTGCGAATTTAATTTATTATAAACATAATAATAATAATAATAATAATAATATATATATGGTAGATGAAAGAAATATCGGGGATATTGGATTTGAATTTAATATAACATTTATTGACACTTTTACCAATGATTGCGATTAATTTGTTTCAATTTTCATTTCATTATACGAGAGTTGATTTTTGAAAATATCTTCACCATTGTGTCAGAGAGAGAATTTCACGAGGATTAATTAATGTTTATTTATATACGAATAAACCTATTATAGGTATTATTAGGCCGTCAGTAAACATTTGGCAAAACTAGACATCAAATTATATATAAATTATCTGGTGATGAGGGGTAAATAACTGGAGAATTTGTTCTGGTTCAGCTACCCAGGGGGAAATCAGAAAATTTGTTAACATTTTCTAATTTATTCACAAAGATTCTGTTTAGAATTTTGAAGATTGTAGCGGCTCGCTGTTGCTCTGGCTACGAGCTTTTAAACACGGCCGCTAGATGACTCAGTCAGATTGTTGCGACACTTTTGCATGACTGATAATATTTCAGTCATGCTATAAGTGAAGCAATTCGATCTCGACTGATGAATCGGATCAAAGGAGGAGCGATCCACCAACTCGGAGCTCCTCGCCCGCTAACTAGGCGGGTGGCGCCCAGCCCGGCTTTTACCAGGGACGAACATCGCCTTGCGCAAATCATTGTTAGGTCCCCTCCAACTAGGAGGGGAGCGCGGACACGCACCGACGCACTCAACCGAGGCCCTAACAAAGATCAAGTCGCTTATCCACATTGGTCCATGGAGGGTAGAGCAGGACACTATAGACCAGGGATCGGCAACCTTTTTTACTAGTCGGGCATATTTTTGAAATATACGATACACTATGGTGCAAAAAAGTGGAACACTTAGACAAATTTAGTTTTTTCAAATCATTTTCAGAAAAAACAAATTTTATTTAAACTTTTAATACATTTTATTATTGTACAAATATTTTTAAACATTTTTAGAGTGAAAACAATGTATTATTTTAATTTAAACCCTTTAAAAGTAAATTTATTTAAACTAGCATAAATTATCAGGTTTGAAATCTGATCCCTTTATTGAATTGTATTAAATGATTATCGTCTAATATCGAATTACATTGAATATTTTAATGTTTAACAGTTCAATTTGAATATCTTATCTTTTAATTTCATTTCATTTGAAATATTGTCCAAGCATAATGCCTCTAAAGACCGAGGAAATAGCTCAAGCTGTAGCTTTAATAAATGATGGAAGATCGTATCGGTATGTCGTCTCAACGACTTACAGCATCAGTTGGAAGTATTCACAGAGCTGGAAAACGATACTATATAGAGAAACAAACTGTTATGCCAGGAGACCGGGATCTGGTCGAATTAGGGCCGGTTGTATGTCGCAAAGTAAATGCTTTTTACCACTAACCAAGGGTAGATGGTAAATGGAGGAGCTGGGATGGCCAATCAGATGACATGAACTTTCAGTGCCTGTCATCTGATTGGCCATCCCAGTCCCTCCATTTACCATCTACCCTTGGTTAGTGGTAAAAAGCATTTACTTTGCGACATACAACCGGCCCTTAGAGATTCAAATGAGAGAGATGACCGATTACCCGATACTATTGGAAGTATTGAGGGATCGGCATTGTACAGCAGCTCAAATTCAACAACGCCTTCTACGGTACAAACTCGACAAGTCAACCTAAGTGTTTGGACTAGCAGAAGACGTTTCTCCGGGAAAATTCAAGGTACAGCACCACCTATAGTGGAATTCGACGCGACGGCGAATTTCGAAAAGGAATATTTCGAGAGCTCAATTTGCTAGCACCAGAGACTATTGGATATACCAGGGGTGGCCACTAAACTTAACTTTGGGAGCCGCAAATTTATAAAACTGTTTCAAAGCGAGCCACATTGTTTGGAGATTAATTAATGGTTTATTAAAAAAAGACACCTTTTATTTATAAAATATAAATGAAGTAAGATATATTTTTTGCTCTATTTACTTATAATATTACAAATTACAAATTAATTTAATTTTTGAATTATTATTTTTTTAATTTAATTATTATACAGGGTGTGCATAAAGATCTACCACATTTTGAAGAGATATAAAAAATGAAAAAATTTAACTAGAAAAAAACTAAATATATTTTTGAAAATAAAATAAATGAAATTGCCAATGGCCCTGGCAGTCGACGTACCCTTAAAATAAAAAAATAAATGTATTTTAAACATTATCATACAAAAAAAAGGAAGGGAGGGTCAAAAAATTCTAGCCTTTTTGACCAAACTCCAATCAAATTTTGGATACATATTCTGTGGATCCCCAGAAGGCTAGAAATGCAAAACTAAACAAATTTTGTATACATAGTTTGGTCGAAAGGGCTAGAATTTTCATTTTTGACCCCCCCCTCCCTTTTGTTTGATAATGTTTAAAATACATTTAAAAAAATATATTTTATGTTCTTTTCAAAAATATATTCAGTTTTTTCTAGTTAAATTTTTTCATTTTTTTATACCTCTTCAAAATGTGGTAGATCTTTATGCCACAGCCTGTACTTTTTAAAATCAGTATTATTCAAGAGGGTTCAAGAGCCGCACGAGATTGACTGAAGAGCCGCATGCGGCTCGCGAGCCACGTTGTGGCCACCTCTGGGATATACATTCGGATAACGAAGTCTTATACTATGATTTCTTTTTAGCCATTTTTCACCGACTTCAAAAAAGGAGGAGGTTCTCTATTCGACTGAATTTTTTTTTTTTTGTGCTTATGTTACCTCATATCTCCGCCAATTTTCAACCGATTTTGAAATTTTTTTTGCATTGGGTCCAGTCTAGCTTCCGATTGGTCCCATTTTTTTTCGTTTTTTTGTCATAGGTATTAGACCTTTTTTGTTAGGTTTGTTCAGGACTAACTTCTTTGTTTATGAACCGATTTCGATGGTTCTTTTTTATCCGAAAGGGGGTGTCTTAGGGATGGTGTCATATTAATTTGGTCAAGTTCTGATGATATGATCACTATTAATAACATCACTAAAAAGAGAAAAATAAAATAATTTTTAAGAAAAAAATAAAACCGACTTCAAAAATTAAATACAACAAATAAAATACACTAAAAGGTATAAAATAATTATTATCTTATTTACTTACAACTAAACGACGAAATATTAACATGAAATTACTTTTTGAAGTCGGTGCCAAACATATACCTTTTATGAATCTCACTCGACGGATTTTACTTAGTACATTTGGCGGGTACGCTCGCTATAGGTATAGTTTGTTTGGTACCGACTTCAAAAAGTAATTTCATGTTAATATTTCGTCGTTTAGTTGTAACTAAATAAGATAATAATTATTTTATACCCTTTAGTGTATTTTATTTGTTGCATTTAATTTTTTGAAATTGGTTTTTATTTTTTTCTTAAAAATTATTTATTAGTAGAGAACCAATTCTAAAAACTTTGAATACCTACTGTTTTTGTAATGATAATGACTATTCTAAATAAACATTAGCTAGGTACAATACTTGAAATTATCCTCTTTTTTTCCCTCTTTCATTCAATAAACTGAACAAAAGAATAAGAAAATACAAAGTTTTCATCGTCTCTTGCTAATTTCACTGTAGCCCTTAAGGTTATAAAACTCGTTAAGTTCATTTGCATGACATAAGTAATTCCATTTTGCCCTCTACTCTGCCTGTTCTATAGAATATCTTATGAATCTTAAATGATTTATTTTATAATATAATATAGCTCTCTCTTCCTTTATATTCCTCCGAGAGAGAGAGAGAGCCAAGCTTCCAGATCTTATCTCTCTTAATATTCAGACCTCCCCCTTTCTTAATTCTTTAGCCCTAATTATCCCTATTTCAAATTAAAAGCTAGCCAGTTTTTAAAATAAAACATTAACTTTATAATATAGAAGTGGGAATTAGAAATATTTAATGAGAGAGAGGGAGTATTCGAATTGTGTAAAGAATTATAATAAGAGTTAATCCGTGGGATTAGGAAAATGGACTTACGAATATACCATAGATGGGGAAGGAAGTGTTAAATATTGTTCTCTGGGGAGGGCCAGTAAATTTGTTTAAAGATTGTTGTAATTATTATTATTATTTTTATTTATTTATTTTTCCTAAATTTATTACTTATATGGGTATTTTTTGGGGATAGACTTATTCAAGAGGATGAATAATCCATTAATTCCTCTTAAGTCCCTTCTCAAAAGAAAATACTGTGTAAATCTGATCTCTAATAAGGAACGAATTTCCATTACAAAATGCATTTTGTTTGTACGATAATTGAAATTCGTTCCTAGTTAGGGACGATCTTTTTTTATCTACTCTTATTTAAACGAGCAAAAATTGTATATTTGTTTGTATATTTGTATCTTGGTTATATCTTGAAAACGACGCTACCGATTTTGATAAAATTCACGGGTTAGGGGTTTTTGGGGTGACAATTCGATCTGTCACGGTCTCATCTTCGACAAAATTGTTTTTGATGGGTTTTTTCGTAATCAAATTAATTATTCTCAAGTAGAAAAATCCCATTCTTAGGGTTTTAAAAAAGGTTTCCCTTTTCTTTTGTACCCAGGCAGACAATGGGTTGTTTGTTTCATTGTTCTAAAAGGCCTTGAAGAAGTATTGTGATTGTGGATTTTAACATATTTTGTTCTCCATAAACGTTAGAAATAATATTAATAAACGTTTTATTATTGTTTTTATAAAGAACTTTATTTATAAAGAATAAAAAATAATCAAGAATTTATTTAAAAATATATTTCGCATAAGCAGGTCTCAATTTTCTGAAAAAACAACACATTTTCATATGTTTTATTTATTAACAATTAGATGAATAAAAATGAATCATATGGTTGAATCAAAACAGGTGCAGGAGGTGGGGTGTAGTGGTGGGAGATCCGGGGGTAGGGCGAGGTTTCGGGGGTGGGGTCAAGCGGGGTGGGGGTACAGTGGGCGAATACTATGTATATTTGTATTTTTTTAATTTGAAAACGGCTCTCAAATAAAAATCGACCTTTTTATCAGAATTTTAAATTAAAAGTAATATTAAAATAAAGGTTTTAACTGAAGAAAGAAGTTACCTAGCATCGCTCGATGCCTCCAGGTACTATATCGTATATAGGTTATTCCTTGTCAATTTGTCGGTGACCATCTTCGATTTTTTTAATTTTCTAATATGTTATTATATACACTGAAGTGCAAAAAATTCGACCCAAAAACTTTATTAAATAGTAAATCATTTTTAATTTTTTTACAAGGGACCATACATTATTGAAATTATTGCTTATTGCAAGTGTACTTGCCATTTGTCGTTGACTTAGCCCTTGATTAATTAGGAACACAATTTGAACTGCTTGAACTTCAGGAATATCCGTTTTGTATATTTTATTTTTCTATCAATGATGCTTAATTCAAAATGATTCATTTTATTGATATTTCAAATGGAATTTGATCTTTTATTAAAACTTTATTTAAATGTAAAGGGATATTGAGAAAGGATAATTTGTAATTGTATCTTTTAATTTAATTTTACTTATTTTTACTTTGAAATTCAAAAATTATCACCCATATTTTTTTTTTTTTTTTCCGCTTTTCGGCCTTTTAGCCATAAGCCACTTTACGATACTATATATTTATTTTTCAAATTTGTCTCTACTCCCGCGGGTCAGATTTTAGCTGTATGCCTCGAGTCGGATTCGAACCCGGGTCCCCTGGTTAGCTCGCTGTCATGCTACCGCCTAGCCTATCTGACCCCCCACCCATATTTATTGAATGTTAGTTTAAGAGTTAATAGAACAAATTATACGAATATTTGTAAATATTTTAAAAATAATTTCTTATTTAATCAATTTTTTTTGGTGGCTCGATTTTTTTGCACCGTAGTGTATATACCTACTATCTCATGGAATTTTTTTCTAAAAGATAAGGCCGAAGAAAGCAATTAGTTAATTTGAATTAGTATATAGCTTTGTTATGCCATATTAATATGCAGGTACTCTAAGATTAACTATAGGGAAGAGTGTTGAACCTCGGATGCGGGATTACACTACCTGTAGGGTAAAGTAAAATAAAAATTAAAATAAACACTGTGTTTGCCCAACAAGCAATTTCTAATGTATTTTTCTATTTAATGGGTCTAAAATCTGCCATCTATTATTTCCCTATCATTTAGCAATTCCGCCAAATACTTTGCCTTTTGATTTAGCCCTCCCTCTTATGAACCCTCGGAATTCGTTTCATTGTTTCATTTATTTATTTATTTTTTATTAAAATCTATCCGCTCGGGATCATCTTGTTTTCTTTACAGAGAGAGAGCAAATTCAACATGTGGCTGACCTTTTTGTATTTGTTTTATTTTACTCTCTCTCTCTCTCTCTCTCTGGTTGGTCTACGTCACTTGCATGCAATGCAAAAAAAAGACCATATATATAGAAATGTATTTCATCAGTTACTAAAATCCAAATATTATCTTTTAATCTTTCAACAATTTTTTTCATCCCTTTGGGAATACATGTTGTTCTCTATTATGTTGCGCTGACGCCAGAAATACATTTATTGAAAAATAAGTTTAATTAAAAAAAAAAAAAAAAAAAAAAAGAAAGAGAAAGATTTTGATATGATTAAAAACAAAGCATTCACCTTTTGATACTAAAGTCAAGTATTTATGCACTATAAAAAAAAAAGCATATACCTACAAACCTACATAATGTTGAATATCTACACTCGTAAATCAAATCTTAATTAATTGGCGTTAATTGTGTTTTTTGCCAGGGTTGATCTAAATCAGCGGTTCCCAACCTTTTTTTGACCAGGGACCATTTTGATTTCGTTATTATTAGCAGGAGCCACAAGGTTCAAAAATAAACTCTATCAATCTAAAAATAATCTTTTAATCGAAACGTTTAACATAATCATAAGATTCAAAAGTAACATTAATTAACAGTGTTATAGTTATTGAAAACATAAAATGTTTAGTAAATAATTATGTTTGCATCAATAGAAAAAAATTCATACCTCATCATTAATTGATTGTACAGAAAAATGTTCTTGAAGAACTCAGTAGAAATTTAATGCACTATTAAAAAAGGTAATCTTATATTTTTCTGCAACCTCACCATTTGAAAGATATTGAAGATTTAAGTTTGATTATTTTAAGACAAATTTTCATTTTTTGTTTATGAATTTTCATAACTCGACAATAAATGGCTATTATAAAATTAGCAATATAAATTTTTGTAGCAAATTAATTGCTCTATAAAAGTGTGTCTCATGTTTTGGCTATTAAATTAAGCGTTCAAAAGATATTCATCATCAAACTTAAGTACACATGAAAGTTTGATGATGAATATCTTTTGAACCCTTAATTTAATCGCCAAAACATAAGACATCTTTTATAGAGCAGTTAATTTCCTACAAAAATTTTTATTGCGAATTTTATAATAGCCATTTATTGTTGAGTTATAAAATTCATAAACAAAAATGATATTTTTCTTAAAATAATCAAACTTAAATCTTCAATATCTTTCAAATGGTGAGGTCTATGGAAAAAGTATAAGATACTTTTTTTGTAGAGCATTAAATTTTCTACGAAATTCTTGAAGAATATTTTTTCTGTACAATAAATTAATGATGAAGTATGAATTTTTTCTATTGGACTAAGAAAAAATAAGAAACTGCGATGCGGAGGATCTTCTTATTAAAATTAAGAGCTCATATTTAGAAAGAATTTTTTTAAGGTGTCTAGTAACCCATTTTTCCGTGTCACTTGTAAAAAAAAAAATAATGGATTTTTTTGACCCACTCTAATATATATATATGTGTATGTTTACTTGCATCAAGCAGAGGACAACCTCTTTGTTTCTCTTTTATGAAGTGGAAGTTTCAGCTAAAATTTTTCATTTGATCAACAAAACTGAACGACCAAAGCGCCAAATTCGCAAACGAAAAATGTAGGTACTAGAATTAAATAAAAATATCTACTATAAAACATCCTAATCAGCGATGGACAAATTCTATTCATAATTCATCAAAATTTTATCAAAGTATTCCGTGTTTTAAAAGTTATCATCCCCCCCTCCTCTAGTTAAGATGTTAAGATTGATCAATTATGTACTTGTAAAAAAAAGTGAACGAAAATATGTTTTCTGTATAGTTTGTTTAAATAAAATCCAATTCATTTTCTTAATTGCTATGAATGAAGTTAAATGAAGTTGATTTTTTTTTTTTTTTTTTATAAGATTTTTCAAAGGAAAAACATATTCGCAAAAGTTATTAGATTATCTATTTTATCAGAGAGACGATGTTTGCTGAAACTTTAACAAAGTTTCCTCATCTTAAATCATTTGTAGAATTAATGTCGAAAATTTAACTTTGTTATACCTCAAAATGGTATCCAAACGAATAATCCAATTAGATTTTATTCATTTTCAAAAATATACTATTAAAAATAATATGTTTAAAAGAAAGTGGAAAAAAATATATGAATATTGGTAGGTAGGTACATTAATTTTAAGTATGATTAGAAATTTTAGCATAATTAGCGAATATATTGTTATTGATCAAATCGATTAATATCATATTAGCTATAGGATTAAGGTGGTAGTACTTGGAGGCACCGAGCGATGCTCGGTAACTTCTTCCTTCAGTTAAAACCTTTATTTTAATTATAAATTGTGGTTAATTTAGAATTCCGCGGAGTAAACTCGCGAGCAAATCCACTCAACGGAATTTTTAACAAATTATAAGTAAATTTGTTTTTCTAGTATATTTATACAAATATAGAAATTATCAAATTAATTAAATTAATCTTTAAGAAATTCAAAGATGTTTTTATAAAGCGAAATTTAGAGAATACTTAGCGAGACTACCGTTTTATAAGAACCATTGAGGTCCAGCTGATTCTCCATCCTGAACCAAGAGAGCCAAAAAAGATATGGTCCATCTGGATGTTACCCGGTATCAATCCGCGTATAGCCCGCATGATACCCCACCCCGGACCACCCAGAGGGACATGGCATCTCAAGTTCTATATATGGTCTGTTTTCATTCTAATTATAAAAATGACCGTTTATAAATTTAAAGATGGCAGCACTGTATGATAACGCCTGTATTTATGTAACCTTATTAGTTGACAATTCTTCAAGCTTTCAATAAATAATTTTTCAACTATCAATTCAAACCAATAGAACTTTCAAAAAAAAATAACTTTAAAGAAAGATATTTGACGCAAAATTTTACGTTCTTTCATTTTAGTAAGAGTGAAATTTTCAGTAGAACTCATGGTTTTTGAGTTATAAGTGAAATTCTGAAAAAAAGTCGAAAATTTTCGTGGTTTTTAGGCCCTCAAAAATTTAACACCAGTCAGAAATCAGAAAACACTTATTTGGGAACCATATATATATATATATATGTGAGGGGATACACAATTTGCCTGATCGTTGGTCAAAATGTGTAGAATCCGATGGTGCATACTTTGAATAAACCACTTTTGCCAGTGCTGAAAAAATTTGTGTTTTCCTCATGCCGAAAAAAGGACATTATTAACCGCCACACCTAGTAGTGCAAAGTGTCAAATTTTCGAAATACGTAGTATACGAAAGTTTCGTTATTACAAATCTTTCTAAGATATTATAATTTTCGGTCTAATTTTGCCTGGGCTATTATACTAGAAATCTGCAGAGAACATCTATCGAGTGTTGGAAAAAGTTTTCATTTTTTTCCCCTTCATTTGTTTCATAAATATTTTTAAGCCGTTTACTCGTATTCTATTCGATTTTATCCTATTCAAACTCCTACTAAACAGGGACTTAATATATTTTTTTTTTTTATAAACAATAGATCAAAAATTTCGTTGACACAATATATAAAAGTGACCCACAGATATACTACATATAATGGAAACAAACAAACAAATGCCCGATTTGTTCATATATAGGAGAGTTTTTATAAATGATCGGTTGACATGTCCCAATGAATCAGTGGACGAATGAATGAATGAATGAAGGAAGGATGGAATTGAAAGAGCGTCCTTTTAATTCCACCCCCCACCACCCCACCCACCTACCTCTACCTGTGATTCTATAGATAAAAGTTTCCAAATCAATTGAAATGGTAAACTCCTGCTATTGTGCCATGGAGAATAGATGAACCGAAGAGAAGGCCCAGTTTAATTTGTCTTTGTGCGGCCCCCACCTCCAAAGGGGGATTGTGGGCTCACCCCTATTACCTTTTACTTCTTTACCACTGATTTCTATCCTTCTTATTCAATTCGAATGAATATTTACTTCTATTCATTCACACCACTTTGTGTTAACTTCAAACTTAACTTTTAATAAAAAGTATTGAAAAAAATTATATTAATTAACAGGAATAGCAGGAATTGGACAAAAATAAAAAACAGAGTTTTTATTGAATGGGCCAGACGTTTTGTCGATTAATTTCGACTTCCTCAGTGGCTAGAATGACAAAATAGGAAATCAGAAAAAAACTTATTATAAATATAAATTGATTTTTTTTTTTTTTTTTTTTTTTTTTTTTTTAATTTTATTAAACCAATTATTTTACATGAATTAATGTATACATTGTATTTGAGCTTCGACTTCGGAGATTACTTCTCCACCATCGATTGTCCTTGATCATCTTTTTAGTCCTTGTTTTTAATAAGAGGAAAAACTAATTAAATAAAAAAACCTCTTTTCCGATAATTATTCCAATTCCATATTTCCTACATTCCCTCTCATTTCATCCTCATATAAATTGATTACATAGAAAGACTCAAATACCTCATTCTATCACTCTTTGTCAAAAGACAATTCCACTACGCGACGAAACATCCTTTAATCCTTTTTATTTAAACTATAATACATTGTTGGATCATGCCCCAATTGCTCAAGAATCTTGAAATTTTACACACTTGAACAATCAAAAAACTAAAAACCTTTAATCAAAATTATCACAAAAAAATATGTTTCTACTCTTTAAACAGACAAAGAAAGGATTTTAAATTCAAAAATAAATATCTATTTATATATAAAAAAACTTATTATAAATTACAGCGTCATCGCTCTTATTGGGCGATTCGCGAACCAAACAATTTCTCTAATACTCCGCAGACTCCAATAGCGTAATCCGCAGTAGTCTCGCGAGATAAAAATATCTTTTTTCAAATCAGCGCGGTCAAAATAATTCTTGTTGACGTATCAATTATTCTTTGATATATTAATGAGAAAATTAAAATTTATTTAATATCATTATTTCAAGTTAGAACTCGGATCTACCCAAGCTAAAATTTGCAAATATCGCTCAATATGCCGATGACATTGCTATTTATTACTCTCATCAGAATTTCAAATGTTTAAAGAGAAGAATCGAAGAGGAAACACAGGTTGTCTTAAACTATTTCAAAGATTGGAGACTCAAAATAAACCCAAATAAGTCTGAAGCTATTCTTTTTACAAGAAAATTTAAATATATTAATACTACATTAGATATTGGTGGATATGAATTAAAATGGCAGCCTAGTGTGCGATATCTTGGTGCTACACTTGACCGTAGGGCGAATTGGGCTCTCCATACCAAGTTAGCCAGAGAGAAGGGTCTCCTGGCAGCAAAAATCATTTGGCCTTTGATTAGACCTGGCAGCCTGCTTCCTCTGAATGAAAAGTTGACTCTATACAAAATGCTTGTTCGGCCAGTCATGGGATACGCTGCCCCTGCATGGCTCCCCTTCGCCTCCAAAACCAGGCTCGACGATTTGGAAAGGGTCCAGTCAAAAACATTAAGAAAAATGACCATTCCTCCTCCAGGAATCAACAACCATATAATAAGAATCGGGCTAAACATGACTTCTCTAAAAGAAAACCTAGAAAATAGTGTTAAAAAATTCGAAAATAATGCAAAATCAAGTCTCAACCCTCTAATTAACGAACTATACCGGATGTGACACTTCATTTCTCATTTAGTGATATTCATTTCATCATCATTCATTTTGTTTTGTTTTTGTGTTTTCTTTTTTCTTTTTTTTCTATGTTAAAAATAAAGTATATGGGGTTTTTTTTATCAATTTTTTTCCCTTACCATAATAAGGAGTGAGAATAATGTATAATAAAATAAAAATAATGGACATTCGATGGTGAGGCTTTCGGGCCTCGAGGTCGAAGTTTTTTTATAATTGTAAAACATGTTGTATTTTTTTTATATTGGATAATAAAGATCATTATTTATTTAATATTATTCAAGTTAGAAATATATAAGTTCAAATATTATTTTCACTCAATATTTGACAAAAATTCCCTACATTAGAGTCGCTATCGAATAAAATGTAGAAAACCTTCAGTTAATTTCTCTCTCTTTCCCACTCAATCTCAAAAACTCACTCGACTCAAAATATCATAAATCAGAACAGAACCAATGAAACCCCAAACAATTGAAATGAACAGTCGCGAAAGTTAAAAATAAATAAATAAATAAGTCAAAGATTAAAAACCAAATAAATAAATAAATTAAATAAATAAATAAATAACGAAACAGTCAAATGTTAAAAGTTAAATAAATAAAATAAATTAATTACAAACTGAACTAGTCACGGAATTTAAAACATTACATAATAAAATTAAATAAATTAGATCAAACTGTCAAAATCAAGTCGAATGAATCCATCGAGACAAATGAGTTACAAAAAAGTGGGCGTTCCACAGTGGACTTTATTATTGCCCAGTTCAAACAATTGGTTATAAACACTGTTCAAATTATCTACATCGGATCTGAAATTAACCGTTTTATTTTTCTTTATGAAAAACATCTCACTTATGTTTCTTTTTAAATAATTTGGTTCCCCCGCCTTTTTTGTAACTCATTTATTTAGAAATTAATAAAGGGAAGGTTTGATAAAAGTGTGGTTAGGTGGATTGATTAAGAAGAGATAGTGTATTTGGGAAAAGTATAGGTTATTGGAGGCTGGCTCGCCGTTCCTATTGTTCCTTGCGAAAAAATGCACTGATTGTGCGTGTGTTAGGCGTCTATGCTCGACGCTCCACTCCTGGGGGCTGTTTGCCCGGAAAAGTTTGGGGGTGTTTCTTGCCGCCTTTGAGTGGGCAAAGGAGCATATAAGCTTTGTTGGCCACCAAGCGAGCGGGTACCAAAAAACATATTTTGCTAAGTGCGGTATTAAAAGAAAACCTTGAGTGGTTTCTGGGCATGGGATTGTATATGTTTTGTGATTCGACAATCGAGCGGACGGAAAAAACATATACATTGAGGTAACCTTCAGGTGGAAACGAGAGAAAATAATTAAAGATATGAACACGTATAGGATATGAATTTTAGCTATCAGAAAGAACATTCTTACCTTCAGGCTCGTACAAGCCTAGCGAATAGCACACAGAGTAATTCTAAGTGATGTTTACCCTTTGGTGGTTGATAGTATAAGAATGGTTTGGCGCGGTCGCCGAGGTCTCGAGAGAAAAAATGTTGGTGGGGAGGGTAGTTGCAGATGCCGACTATAGGGGTCCGAGTGCGTTAATAAAGTGACTGATTTGACCATGGTGAAAAATTGTGGCAATTTTGAAGATCTTTATAAATAACTAGTTTAAGAAGACGATTGAGAAGTGGTCATTTTTTATGTTCATGACAAAGACCACTGAGGGCAATCAAAAAAGTTTGAGGATGGCAAGAATTATTGAATAAAAACTCTGTCTCTCACCTACCTCGGTTTCTCTATAGATAAAAGTTTCCAAATCAATTGTTTCATAAGGAATAGATGACGCGAAAGAAAAGACCCTGTTCAATTTGTCTTTGGGTGCACCCCCCCCCCCTCCCCCATTACCATTTTGCCACTGATTTTCATCTTAGTCAATAATCCTCATTCATGTTAAATGAATCTTTAGTTCTATTCATACTAATAATAATGTCTCTAACTTCAAACTTAACCTTTTATAACGTAGTTTGTAATTCCCCCCTCCCTTTTTTTTCTACTTTTTAATTCTCTTTTATTCATCTGTCTTTTGAATCAGCCACATTCCTTTCCAAATGCTTCATTTTTTTCTATTTTATTTTAGAAAGTAAATTACAACCTCGGGAAAAAGTCATGATAAAGTTTTTAATAACCAGAAATGCGGGCGCTCGATTCAATATAAATTCCTTTTATGAACCTTTAGGCTCCCCCCCCTTCTGTCTATTTTTCATAGAGTTGGTGGATTTGAGAAAGAGAGAACTCGCCAAACCGCTTTTCCTCTTTCTCTGTCTACTTTTTGCAGAAAAATATGATACTAAATTACATTTTTAACAAAAAAAAAAAAAAAAATGCATTTATATTTATCGTTTCTATTTCAAATAATATTACATTTCATACTTGTTGGTTTCAATTTATAGATTATTAAATCTTTTATTTTTTTTTTTACTTTTACTTATATGCCAAAAGTATTGAAATTGACTTTTTTACTTGTAATGATTTTCACTCTGACACTCTAAAGTGCTACAAAATCCATCAGAATAAACATGTAAAATAATAACTCTAACTCTCACAGAATCAAAATTTCAAAAACATTTAAAATAGCCCAGAAAATTAGACCGAAAAAGGCCCGCTGATCCATTAAATATTTACAAGGTGGGAAATTATTTTTAAACGACGTTAGGTATTCTAAATCTACTCTTATTAAAACGAGCAAAAATTGTTTGTATATTTATATATATATATATTTGTATCATTGTTCTATTTTTGAAAACGGCTCTACCTGATTTTGATGAAACAAATTCTATTAACAAGTTTTGAGGATGAGAAGTAGATCTGGCTAGGTCTGGACCTCGACAAATTTAATCTTAATTGATCTTTTCTTAATTAAAGTAATTATTGATAGATGAAAAATCTCAATAAAAAAGTTTGTTTACATTTTTTTCAATTATGTTTTATTTTTAATTGGTTTTTTAATTTTAAAACCCACTAATAGGTTATAGCAAATATTAATATATTATATTAAAATTAGGAATTTTTGATTAGTTTGTTTTTCAATTAAAAACAGGTTTGTTTACAAACAAAGTGGTTGAAGTGTGTTTTTTTATATAACTTGGAAACAAATCTTATTTAATTTTATGTTTTTATTTCAGATCCTATACGATTATTTTTTTTATTATTTTTCCTATTTATTTTTTTATAATGTTTATCAATATGAACGAATGTGGGCAAATTGGATGTACGAGTAAACAAATATACACATAATATATATGTGGACCATTAGAAAGCTAGAAATGCAAAAACTAGGTGCGGGGTGGGGTGGATGTGGGAGGTGCAGGAGGTGGGTGCAGTTGTGTAGGGATCCGGGGTGGGAGGTGCATTGGCGAGGGGCGAGGTGGGTGGTTTCGGGGGGGTTAGGTTACCGTGCATCGCTCGGGGGCTCCAGGTACTAAGAGTTATATGAGTTCGCAACGGTTTCTGGCTGATGCTAAATTTTTGAGGCCCTAAAAACCACGAATATTTTGGACTTCAGATTTTTGATTATAACTCAAAAACCATGCGTTCTACAAAAAATGTCATTTCAAATAACGTACATCAAATAGATGTAAAATGAAAAACATGCAATTTAATTGAAGTAACTATTTTCTGGACTCATTTAATAAATTAATGATGTGAACTTGGCAGCACATTAGATCTCACTACTTTTTTTGGCAAAGGGTTTTTATTAATCCAAATTGGCCTTTTTTTGTTGAGATTATTATTTATATCGCAAAAGAATGATCTCAACTTCGGTTCGGCCACTTTGAATGGATCAGATGGCAGCACTGGATGACAACGCCTGTATTTAGACAACTCTCAACAGACGCTAGCACCTGAAGCCAATCCTAAAAACCACTTTTTAGATAGAAACTCACCGCAAAATACCAACTTGAGATACTTTTTATATTAACCTGGTACAGAAATCACCTAAAATAGGCAAAATTACATTTTCATTATGTGTTAAATAATTAGCCCAGGCAAATTAGACTTCTGCTGGCCAATAAATATCCATAATCTGGAAATAATTTTAATCAACGTTAGTCATCCCGAATAAGAGTTATATGAGCTTGTGACGGTATCTGGCTGGTGGTAAATTTTGAAGGCCTAAAATTCACGAAAATTTTGGACTTTTTTCAGATTTTTGTTTATAACTCTAAAACTATTCGTCTTACAGAAAATGTGCACTTCCTACCAAAATGATAGGACCATAAAATTCTGCATCATAATAAGCTATTTAAAAGTAAAACTGGTTCAGCCGTTTAGCCACAATCGATCGTTAAAGATAGGGAATTTTTACCAACTTGGCTGGAAAAGTGAATTATTCTCATTATGTGATCGGTCACAAGAAACCACTCTTCGAATTTTGGTGCTGACCCCCATAATAGTTGCCAATTGAGCTAGAAATGAGATTGTCAAAGTTTCATCTTAATTGGACAACGGTAACCCGTGCCGCAATGAGGTCGGATCATGTCCTGTCTTGGAAAATGCTGAATATCTTCAAATCTAAAAGTTTTAACAAAAAAGTGACCCAAGTAAAACTTCAAGCCAACAAAATTTCCTAGAAAATGAGACAAGAATCAAGTTTCTAGGATGAGTGGTTTTTATTTTATGAATGAAAAACTGCAATTTTTTTCAGTTTTTCAAAAACTTCAACTTCATTGCGGCACCGGTTGTCCAATTAAGATGAAACTTTTCCGATTTCATTTTTTAGCCAATTGGCAACTATTATGAGGATTCCCACAGTGGTTTCTCGTGACCACCTAATAAGGATAATTCACTTTTCCGACAAGTTGGTAAAAATTGACTCTCTTTGACAACCGATTGTCACTAAACAGCTTTGAACCAATTTTAAGTTTAAATACGTTATTCGACGCAAAATTTTATGCTCTTTCATTTTAATAATAGTGAAATTTTCTGTAAGTCGCTGGGTCTTTGAGTTACAAGCCATTTATTGAAGAACTGGTAACTCATAAAAGAAAACTCGTTACTCTTTGTTTAAAATCACCATGGTATAGCTTCATTATTAAAAGGCCTTGGATAAAATAAATAATGCAAATTCTTTATTGTTGTAGAAAGTGTAAATAATACTTTGTTTTAGTATCAGCAACTTTGAAATGGATGATAAAACTATTATGGGATTAATAAAGAACGTTATAGCAAAATGAATTTTATTACCTATTACTTAGATAAATATTCTATTCTATAATAAAGGTTAAACACAAACTAGTCGTATATATATATATTATACTACTAATAAATTATTTCAATCATTGTCCTAAAAGAGCTGTAAATATTCTTGGTGGTTAAAAGTTATATGTTGAATATATTTGTTTTATGTAATGTATTTTGTATGTAGGTATTAAACGAGCAAAAATTGTTTGTTTATATATATATATATATATATATATATATTTGTATCTTAGTTCTATTTTGAAACGGCTCTACCGATTTTAATGAAACAAATTCTATTAGCAAGTTTTGAGGATGAGAAAGCGATCTGGCTAGGTCTGGACCTCGACAAATTTAATCTTAATTGATCTTTTTCTTAATTAAAGTAATTATTGACAGATGAAAATCTCAATAAAAAAGTTTGTTTACATTTTTTTCAATTATCTTTTATTTTTAATTGGTTTTTTAATTTTAAAACCCACTAATAGGTTATAGCAAATATTAATATATATATTAAAATTAAACAATTTAATGAGGATCGAGATGGGATGGAAAGGAAAATAATGGAATTGGAATAATTATCGGAAAAGAGGTTTTTTATTTAATTAGTTTTTTCCTCTTATTAAAAACAAGGACTAAAAAGATGATCAAGGACATTCGATGGTGGAGAAGTAATCTCCGGAGTCGAAGCTCAAAATACAATGTATACATAAATTCATGTAAAATAATTGGTTTAATAATAAACAATTTAATTGAATGTAGGATGGATTGATGAAATTGATTGGGGATTATAATATGGAATTGGAATAATTATCGGAAAAGAGGTTTTTTATTTAATTAGTTTTTTCCTCTTATTAAAAACAAGGACTAAAAGATGATCAAGGACACTCGATGGTGGAGAAGTAATCTCCGAAGTCGAAGCTCAAATACAATGTATACATTAATTCATGTAAAATAATTGGTTTAATAAAATTTATAAAAAAAAAACAATTTAATTGATTATAAATTCGAGTATTAAATCCCACAAAGAGTTAATAAAAAATATGATTATATATTAGAATTTGCCAATTTAATTGATTATTATAAAACTCGATAAATTGTTATTTAATAAAAAATAATTATACGGAATTTATTTATATACCTATAGATACATAATCTGTGGGCCACTAGAAAATTAGAAATGCAAAAACTGTGGGGTGGGGGTGCAGGAGGTGGGGTACGGGGTTGGTGGAGTGGCGGGTTCGGGGTCCAGGGGGCATAGCGGGGTGCAGGTGCGCGGCTAGATACGGTGCGGTGGGTCCAGGGGCGTAGCGGGGCTGAAATGGGGGTGGGGTGCCGGGGTGGTGTGCAGTGACGGGGTGGTTTTTATCAGAATTTTAAATTAAAAATAATATTAATATATAATCTTTAACTGAAGCAAAAAGTTGCCGAGCATCGCTCGGTGGCTCCAGGTACTATGTTTAAAACCTGATGATAAAGTCTCCCTTTGGATGATTACAAAATGTTCAGCTTATATTTTTTTTTTTTTTGATTAAAATATTTTATTTCCATTTTTATAAAGTTTGTGAAAGTATTGAAATGGCTTCTCTGGAATTTGTTCAATTTCAATCAAATTAAATGTATTTTCATTTCAACATTGGAAATCACATTATGGATGAGATCTATTCAAGGAATTTAAAATTAAAACAAAAAAAGCTCTGATATAGATTAACTAAATAATTGATTCTCACCAGGTTGCCATGGCAACAATAATCTAATTATTATTATTGAGTACCTGGAGCAACTGAGCGATGCACGGTAACCAGATTTAAAAAATACAAATATATATATAGTACACCCTCCTTGGACCCCCACCCCGCCGAAACCACGCACCTCGCCCCCCCATCATTGCACCCCACCCCAACACCCGGATTCCACACCGCAACTGCACCCCACCTTCTGCACCTCCTCGCATCCATCCCACCCCGCACCCAGTTTTTGCATTTCTAGCTTTCTAGTGGTCCATATATTATGTGTATAAAATTTGTTTACTCGTACACCAATTTGCCCAGATTCGTTCATATTGATAAATATTATAAAAAAATAAATAGAAAAACAATAATAAAAAAAATAATCGTATAGGATCTAAAATAAAAACATAAAATTAAATAAGATTTGTTTCCAAATTATATATAAAAAAAAGCCACTTCAACCACTTTATTTGTAAACACACCTGTAATGTTATGATTTAAACACCTGTTAATTAAAAACAAACAAAAAATTCCTAATTTTAATATAATATATTAATATTTGCTATAACTTATTAGTGGGTTTTAAAATTAAAAAACCAATTAAAAATAAAACATAATTGAAAAAAATGTATACAAACTTTTTTATTAAGATTTTCATCTTTCAATAATTACTTTAATTAAGAAAAGATCAATTAAGATTAAATTTGTAGAGATCCAGACCTAGCCAGATATTTTTTATTGGAAAGGAGTACTTTAGGGGTGGTCCCATACTCAATTTGGTCAAGTTCTGCATGACATGATCAACGACGAAATAACGTAAATCTTCAATTCTTATGAGCAAATAATCGAAATTATAATAAATAAAATCTTTTATAAAATAAGCTGACGTGTTCTGATGTGGCCATCCACTTGACTTTACCATACAACCTGGCCCCTAAAATTATTTATAATCATGTAGAGGGGGTTAGTTTTTGCATTTTTATACTACTGGTGTCCTATTGGTTATATATACAAAATTTGGTTGAGTTTGGTACAAGGGCCTAGATTTTCATTTTTTGACCCCCCCCCCCCCCATTTTGGGCGGTTAGTTTGTGAATTTGTAGACTTCTGTGGGTCCACTGATTTTGTATACAAAATGTGATAGAGTTTACTCAAATGGCCTAGATTTTTAATTTTTAACCCCCCCTACACCCTCCAATTTTTGGAAGATATGCACCAAAATGTAATACGCTCTTAATCTCAATGGACCAAAACTACTTGTGAAATTTGGTTTCGATATTCACACTATGTTTTGAGCTAGCTCGACCACAAAATTTGGTAACGCACAAACTAACAGACATTTTGACAAAACAATTATTATCTCAAAAAATATAATTTTTTCTATGTTCACTTATTTGGGCTTTTTTGTAGAGCGAAATACCATGGTTTTGCTCAATTTTTTTAATCAAAATAGTTTCAGCCGTTTTGAGATATTTCGAAAAAGAAGAAGGAAAAAAACACTTTTTTCATGCACGATTACAATACTTGACCATACCCTGTATGGTAAAGTAAAAATAGTCTTACACCGTTCATTTAAAACCAGTAAACGTTTCGAGAGAATTTCTATATTTATGAATTGAATTTTATTATCATTTTCTGATTCATTCGCCCGACGCTTTCTCTTACGAGATGCATGCAAAATATTATCATAAGTCACTATTAATAAGATCTCTAAAAAAATAAAAAATAAAAATAATTAAAAAAAAAAAAATAATAAAACCGACTTCAAAAAAATTAAATGCAACAAATGAAATAATAATAACTCAAAAATCAAATAAAATGCACTAAAAGGTATAAAATAATTATCTAAACGACGAAATATTAACATGAAATCACTTTTTGGAAGTCGGTGCTAAACAAACTATATGTAGCGAGCTTACCCGCCAAACGTACTAAGTAGGATCCGTCGAGTTCGATTCATAAAATGTCTATGTTTGGCACCGACTTCAAAAAGTAATTTCATGTTAATATTTACGTCGTTCAGATAACTATTTTATACCTTTTTAGTGCATTTTATTTTATATTTTTGGAGTTCTTATTATTTTATTTGTTGGATTTAATTTTTTTACTTTTACCATACAGGGTATGGTCAAGTATTGTAATCGTGCATGAAAAAAGTGTTTTTCCTTCTTTTTTCAAAATATCTAAAAAACGGCTGAAACTATTTCGATTAAAAAAAATTGAGCGAAACCATGGCATTTCGGTCTACAAAAAAAGCTCTAATAAGTGAACATCGGAAAAATTATATTTTTCGAGATAATAATTGTTTTGTCAAAATGTCTGTTAGTTAGTTACTGTGCGTTACCAAATTTGTGTACGAGCTAGCTCAAAAACTAGTGTGAATATCGAAACCAAATTTCACACGTAGTTTTGGTCCATTGAGATTAAGAGCTGATTAGATTTTGGTGCATATCGACCTAAAATTAAGGGGGGTCGAGGGGGGGTTAAAAAATTAAAAATCTAGGTCGTTTGAGCAAACTCAACCAAATTTTGTATACATAATCAGTGGGTCCCCAGAAGTCTAAAAATGCAAAAACTAATCCTCCCCCACTACATGATTATAAATAATTTTATTAAATATTAAATATAAGTGAGGGGCCAGGTTGTATGGTAAAGTCAAGTGGATGGCCACATCAGCTTATTTTGAAGTCGGTTTTATTTTTTCTTTTATAAAAATTATTTTTATTTAAAAGGGTCAAGTGAAAATCATATAGAATGCCTCTCACAACAATTTTATGTTTTTTAATTTTTTTATTTTTCCTCTATTGATTTATTTCGGTCACTCAAACGAGTGAGAGTTTTGAGCCATTCATTCATTTGGATTCCCACAATAGTTCGTCATATCGAAATTATTGATATTTTCATTTAGAAGTTGGAGATTTTTTTTTTTATTTTTTATTCCATTGCTTGAATGAAGATTTATAGAGATTTGTTAAATATATATATATATATATATATATATATATATATATATATCGATATAATATGATGATTGATGAGTGACAAGAACATAGAACAAAACATCCAGTTGGGCTATCATAAAGATTTTGACACCAATTATATATTTTTCGATATTTCAAATTCAAGGGGTGAGGGGGTAAGTGAGGGGGGATATTTATTGACTTGGTCTATTCGAAAATTCCGAGTAATGGAAAATTATTATGAGACCTGATGTTTGTACTATAAATTGACGCTCTCTATAAATTTTGGCGATTATGTAATTTTTTTCTTGGTAGTACTGCGATTCAAAAAATTCGAGCCACCAATAAAAACTTTATTAAATAGCAAATTATTTTTAAAATTTTTACAACTAACCATATAATTTGTTCTATTAACTCTTAAACTTTCCCCGTCCACTCAATTTAAACTATATATTGAACTAATAGTCGCCTTAGAGTGTAAACCTTCTAAATCCATTTTTTATCATATATGACATTATTAATACCTATTCTCAAACGCCTCCTAATCAATCACAAACCCTAGGGGTAGAAAATAATTTTTTCTTTGCCCCGGGCCGCAATCACAATGAGGCCTCGTCATAAGACAATTATTGATTAAATTAAACCAACAGAACGAAGAAAAGATTTTAGTATTATAGACAAAAGGATCAGCCAGGATTCGAACCTGGGATCTTGCATATGTACTGCAATGCTTTGTCATAAGAGGTTATCATATCACTAAGCTACTGATCCCTGAACCCAAACTAATACCAAATGTCTATATTAATTATGGAAATACTTGGAATTATGGAAATCGAGGATCAGTAGCTTAGTGGATCAAGGAGCTAAGACTTTATGACAAAGCTATTACTATGCAAAGATCCCAGGTTCGAATCCTGGCTGATCCTTTTGTCTATAATACAAAAATCTTTTCTTCGTTCGCTAATTTAATTAAATTAATAATTGTCTTATGACGAGGCCTCATTGTGATTGCGTCCCGGGGCAAAGAAAAAATTATTTTCGACCCTAGGGTTTGTGATTGATTGGGAGGCGTTTGAGAATAGATTAAAAATATAGTCAGGCCACTACAGAGCTGTTAAAAATGAACGAGCAAGAGATTAAAGAAATTCCATAATTCATATAGACATTTGGTATTAGTTTGGGTTCAGGGATCAGTAGCTTAGTGGATATAGGAGCTAAAGCTCTTATGACAAAGCATTGCAGTACATATGCAAAGATCCCAGGTTCGAATCCTGGCTGATCCTTTTGTCTATAATACAAAAATCTTTTCTTCGTTCGCTAATTTAATTGTTGTTAATACCTTTCAAAGAAAAAGATGCAGCATCGTCCAAATAAAATTACTACTTAAAATTACGATCGTAAGTTGTGGTGGAAAAATGTGAAAAATAGATTCTTTCCTAAACCACAATATTAAATTCTGTTTGTTTTTTCTCTGCCCTTGTAAAATTCCCTTTTGTTGGGAGTTATATATTTAGACTCTCTAAGGCGACGATATATTACATATTTATTTTAATATTTGCAAATTCTTAAATATTAATAAATGTTTAGTTGGAATTTGTAATAATTGTAATAATTATATTCATATCTTTTTCTTTTTTTATTACTGTCATACCAACTTAGCTGCCCAGCAGCTAATAAGTAATATCAGTCTTATATTTAAAATTTATACAATTTTCAATATTTTATATATTTGATTAGCCAGTTAATTTTAAATCATTTATCTTCTTTTTCTTTCTTCGGCACGCTCCTCGAAGCTCGGCCCTTCGAAATTGGCGTGTGAAAATCTTTATCAAAAAATTTTATTCCTCTTAAAAACCACACCCAAATGTATACCAGTAAACTACCGAAAATACATCGTCTCTTAAAGTTTCGGCTCTTTAATTTTATAAGGGGGGGGGGGGAGAAACAATTATGAATATATTTAAATTTAAAATTTAAATTTAAATTCTCATTTTTCCTTTTCAAACAAAAATAATGAAATGATTTATGGACTTCAAAAATTCGCAGGCTGAATCAGTTGAAATTATTCAAATTTACTCGGTTCAATTAATATAATTAATTACAAAAAATATATTTAATTAAACAATTAAATATTCCAGCGCCTCCCAATCGATCGCAGACCTCCAAAGACTTGAAAATAATTTTCTTCACCTCCGGGGCGACCACAACGAGGCCGTGTAAAGACAATTAATAACAAATTTAAATTTAGGGAACGAAGAAGATTAATTTTATTACAGACAAAAGGATCGAGCCCCGGCTGATCCTTTTGTCTGTAATAAAAGTAAACTTTTCTTCGTTCTCAAATTTAAATATATTTAATGTTTCTTAATTTAAATGAATCGGAGTCTTTCATTTCAAAATTACAATTATATTTCAAATTTGCTCCGGCCAATGAAAATCGATTGGAGCCATCAGTTTAACAATCCGAGCTGACAATTATATTTCAAACTGTTCGCTTCGTTAATATATATATTTAATGTTTCTTAATTTAAAATCTATTTGGTTGTGTTTTTTCATTTTCATTCGAGTTCAAATGAATACAATATTATCTCGACACAAAGTCTAAACCAAAAATTTATATTTTTAGTAACAGAAATCATGGTATAAATATTAATGTTAGATTGGTCTAGTGGTTAAAGCTAATGACCTTAGTTCAAGACCCGTAGGTTCATCTCGACAAGAGGGAAATTTTTTAGAGAAATTTCTCTTCGGGTTGTTATAAATTAATCTAGACAAATATATATAGTATTATTATTTAATTTTTTTTAGGCGACTTGGTATACCTACAATTTCTACCGCCTTGAAACGCTAAAATGATGGAGGCTTGTTATGAGCTTGCATAACTTTAAGGGGTTTCCACGATTTGTAAAAGTGAAAGTTGCTCAATGACTCAGATTTTGCTGAAATTTTTTAGCATATTAAACGGACAATTCCTTTAACCAAAGCCGGAAATATTTTTGAAAAATTCGTTTCATTTTCTCCAAAAAAAATTCTCGAATACCAGCGTAAAACCCTCCTTTTTTTTTTTTTTACTTTATCCAATGCAAAGCATGGGTAAAGTATTGTAATCGCTCTCGGGGCAAGCGTGGCTTCAAAGGGTCCTCAGGTAAAGACTACGGAACCCATGGACTCAATTAAAGTCACAAATTGTAGTATTCAATTAGGTTGAATTTTAGCACGTGACGGTTTTGCCAAAAATTACAAGGGGTCTCGTCGAGAGGCCAAAAAGTGCGATTTTTTCATTTAGTGCGTGCGGATGGATGTATGTATGGATGTATGTATGGATGTATGTATGGATGTATGTATGGATGTATGTATGGATGTATGTTATCGCTTTTTTGGCCCACGATTTTTTCCACACCGTTGCACCGATTGAAATGAAATTGAAAACCTACCATTAGTTTAACAAAATGAAGCGCTGATTAGTTTTTTGGTACATATCGGCCCACAAACATTAGTACTTTATTTCAGTACTTTTTTAGTTTTTTCTAAATATCTTGAAAATGACTTAACCAATTTTGATGAAATTTAATATCCTAACTAATTACCTTGGGGACCACAAAAAAGGTTAAATAAAGTTTTTAGTAAAATTATATTTTAAAGTACTTTACTCTAGAGTAAGATTGTACTTTTTTATTTTTTAATGATATTGATGAGAGAAGGAGATACACCAGAAGGTGGATCCCCCAAAGGCCTGCATGGGCTGGCCCCTCCATCGTGAAAAGAACAAAGTAGAAGGAAAAGAAGCCGGGATCACGAGCCAATCTCAGAAACTTAGATACAATTCAATATCCAATTTACTAAGGTTTTAGGAGCTTCGAGCAGTGGTAAATTCTCCGCGCGATAAATTAGGTTAAATTTATCTCCCAATCCTATATCTCATAAACTATTGATCCTAGCGACATACAGCTTATGAACATTTTTGTAGGATATTTAAATTCCATTAAATTATTTCATGTACGTTTTTCTAAAGGTCAATTGGTTTTGAAGGTATACCTGTTCTAAGTTTAAATAAAATATACTTTCGTCATTTTCACCTAACCTTTGAAATATACAATTTTTTATAATGACTTTTGTTAAAGTAAATTATATAATAAACAAAATTGTATTTAAGATTACAAGCTCTTTTGTAGATTGAAAAATGTGAGAAAATTCAAGCCGAATGAATTGAGCAAATAATTTTTTGATTCGAAAAACGTGAAAATTGGTCAATGTCACCAATTTCGCTGAAAATTTTTGTGTTGTTAGAGTAAATATATGTCCCTCCAATAAAATCGATAATTTTTTTCGGAAAATCTTATTTTTTTGATCCCGAAAAAAATTCATAAATATTGCCTAAAAAATTTATTTATCTTCGAAAATATTGATCCAAGCTGAATTTGATATATGCACTTTTTTATAGGATATTTTAATAGGCAAAAATTGTTTCATGTAAGTTTTTTCTGTAGATCAATTAGTTTTGAAGGTATAACTGTTCAAAGAAGAAATATAACATATTTTTAACCATTTTTGCCTAACCCTTTGATAAATACAACTTTCGATAATGACATTTCTTAAAGTAAATTTAATAATAAACAAAATTAAATATAAAACTCAAAGGTCTATGATTAATAATTAAAATTAAATTGAAGTTTGAAAAATTTATAATGACAATTTAATTCATACACTAAAAGTCCCATAAGCAACGGTGTTTTTGTCACTATGACAGCGAAAAAAGTTTACCCTAACTTTTCCAGCGACAAAACTGAACCTAGCTTTATTTTTTCAATTATGTTTTATTTATTAATTGGTTTTTTAATTTTAAAACCCACTAATAGGTTAAAGCAAATATTATTATATTATATTAAAATTAGAAATTTTTTGTTTGTTTTTAATTAACAGGTGTCTAAATCATAACAAAACAGGTGTGTTTACAAATAAAGTGGTTCAAGTGGCTTTTTTTTATATAGCTTGGAAACAAATCTTATTTAATTTTATGTTTTTATTTCAGATCCTATACGATTATTTTTTTTATTTTTATTTTCCTATTTATTTTTTTATCAAGTTGTTTATAAGAATTGTATTTTTAACAATTGTACTTTTCCTCTAAATTAAATAAACTAATTTATGTCTTAATTTTGTTAATTTTGTGATTTACGTATTGATTCATTAAATTGTCTTACCGAATTACACTCAAGCTTTTTTGGGTCGAAGTAAACTTGATATTTTATAATTCGAGTTTTGTTGCCTTTGGGCAATTTAACTCAAAAAATTACCAGAAAAAATTACGAGTCCGTAGGACGAGTAATTTTTTCACAGGTAGTTTTTTTCGTTTAGTTGCCAGGCAACAAAATTCTCATTAAAATGTCAAGTTTACTTCGGCAAAAAAAAAGCTCTCGTGTAATTATAAGTGAAAAAATTTAAGCCAATCCTTTTAACCAATACCCTAAATATTTTTGAAAAATTCTCAAATATCCAGTTAAAAATCTGATCATAGCGATATAGTCTAGGAACATATATACTTTTATGTAGAATACTTTAAAAATTGTTTAATGTAATATATTGTAGATGTCAGTGATTTTGAGGGTAGGATAACAGTTCTAAGATGAAATGTAACAATATATTACTCTATTTTTGATGAAATGTAGAAGTTTTGCGTTAAAATTCTTGAAAGGATCAAAGCTCCTAAGAGACTGTCGTGCCATTGTAAATGATGGTGATTACGATACCGAAATAGAAAACCATTTAATATATCCATTTGATTGTTGATGATAAAGATCGTTGAGTGGATAGCCATCGATGTCTATAGGTAGGTATAGAATTGAATTTCTCTTTCTCTTCAGTACATTGAGATTCTATATATTCGTTTAGCTCGAATAGCAAGCAGCTTAAGAGGTTCTTGTTTTAAAGAAGATCTCATTTCGGTAATGCCAATTCCAAGTCAACTGCAGGCCCTACGCTATTAGTATTCCCAACTGGGCCTCGGGACATTATCGGCCCTTCGGATGGAAAACCCGAACAGAGGGGGACCAAAGATTTTCAAGTTGAAATGCTCGTACATCCGAGTCGATTTGTTCCACGATCAGAGTCGAACAAACCAAACCAAATGGGATCCTGGGGGTGAAGGGGGGAGGGTCTCCCCAGGGACTGAGGATTTTTTTCTTTTCAAGTTGAACAAATGCCCATTTTGCGACCCCGAGGTCTCCATCTTCTTCCCCCCCAGTTGATTCTGCATCCTATAGATATATATACCTACGGGTTCTCTCTAAGCAATTTTACTGGTATTGAAGGTGTCCAAGAAACGACATTATTGGCATTTGATTCGCATCTCAATGACTCCTCCGTATATGAACGGATTCCATTTCAATAACACCTTTTCCCTGCTTTAAGCTCCCCAAATGCTAGCTTTTAAAATTTAGATGACTTATATAAAAGCAATTTATTTTTAAACCTAGGCATATTAATCAATAAATTTGTGTTTGTACAATCTTAAAATTAATTTTTCATTCCCTAAATTGATCAGAGTATGAAAAGAGCACTCTAATATATTGCGGTGTCAAAAAAATCGGGCCACTAATTTTCAATAAATATTGTTGATAATTTTTGGATTTTATGAAAAAAATAAGTAAAATTAAATTAAAAGATTCAATTACAAATTATCATACTTTTTCAATATCACTTTACATTTAAATAAAGTTTTAATAAAAGATCAAATTACATTTGAAATATCAATAAAATGAATAATTTTGAATTAAGCATCATTGATAGAAAGATAAAATATACAAAATGGGTATTTTTGAAGTTCAAGCATTTCAAATTGTGTGCCTAATTAATCAAGGGCTAAGTCAACGACAAGGGCAAGTACACTTGCAATAAGTAATAATTTATTGTTATTTATTGTTGGCTCGATTTTTTGTACCAAAGTGTAGAGTATATCTGATGATTTCAAAATGATTAAAAATAATAGAGGCCAATTATTTTGCCAAGAGTAATAGAATTGTTGATTCTTAAGGAATCAATCAATGAGAGTGTAGTCTGCTTGATGGAAATAAAGCCGTAAACATAACGGAAAGTAACCGACCGATGATCATGGTCAAACCTTCAAAACTATAGTCTAACAAATAAATTATATATAATACATATATATCGACTTATATATGTATAAGTAAATTTTAATTTGCATGAATCAGAAGAGAATTGTGATTTTCTCAATAACGTCTAAACGATTTTTTTTTAAATTGGTGTACTTAACAAGTGTCATAAATTGTTAGTCGTGTATAAATTTTAATCCAATTGAAATAAAGGAAGAGGGTGTAAGTTAGTCATGTCTCAAAATAAATATTTTAGTCGTTTATATCTCGTATACGGCAAGTTGCAGAGCTTTGGGATTTGAAACTTAAGCCATCTAGAGGCTAGAAGAAGTACCTTAAGAACGATGAACCGGAAATACGGAAGATTTTCAGTATTTTGCAATTTCGTCTTATTTTTTGGTTTTCTCAAAATGGTTTGGGCTAAACACAAATTGAAGAAAATTGGTATGTTGATTTCAAATAAGGAAGAAACTAAAGTGAAATTCGTGTGGTGCTCATATCAGTTAATTTATCTAATTTTTAATTATTAATTGATATAAATTTTAAATTTGTTACCTATTCCAACAGGTTAAAAAAAAACTGAGTATTTATTTTTTTATTCACCTTTTATTTTAATTTCCATATTTCAAATGAGGCCATTTTTTTTAATAGATTGAAAAATTAATGATAATAATAATTATGATAATAACAAAAAAACGAAATATTTCGAATTCTTCAAATCCTTGTTAAAAGTATAAAAAACATGAAAAATGTACACTGTAGTAAAAAATAAGTGGAACAGTTGGAAAAATTTAGTTTTTTCAAATAATTTTCAGAAAAACATATTTTTATTTAAACTTTTAATACATTCTGTGAGTGTACAAATATTTTTAAACATTTTTAAGAGTAAAAACAATGTATTACTTCTAATTTAAGCCTTTTAAAATTAAATTTATTTAAACTAGGATAAATTTTCTGGTTTGAAATCTGATCCTTTATTGAATAATTGTATTAAATGATTATCGTCTAATATCGAATTAAATTGAATATTTTTAATGTTTATCAGTTCGGTTTGAATATCTCATCTTTTAATTTAATTAACCGACTTCAAAAAAGGAGGAGGTTCTCTATTCGATTGAATTTTTTTTTTTTTTTTTTTTTTTTTTTTTTTGTGCCTATGTTACCTCATATCTCCGCCAATTGTCAACCGATTTTGAAATTTTTTTTTGCATTTGGTCCAGTCTAGCTTCCGATTGGTCCCGTTTTTTTTTTCGATTTTTTTTCATAGGTATTAGACCTTTTTTATTAGGTTTGTTTAGGTTTGTTTAGACCTAACCTCTTTGTTTATGAACCGATTTCGATGGTTCTTTTTTTATCCGAAAGGAGTGTCTTAGGGATGGTGTCATATTAATTTGGTCAAGTTCTGATGATATAATCACTATTAATAACATCACTAAAAAGAGAAAATTAAAAATTTTTAAAAAAAAAATAAAAACCGACTTCAAAAAATTAAGTGCAACAAATATAAAAATACACTAAAAGGTATAAAATAATTATTATCTTATTTAGTTACAACTAAACGACGAAATATTAACACGAAATTACTTTTTGAAGTTGGTGCCAAACATATACCTTTTATGAATCGCACTCGACGGATCTTACTTAGTACGTTTGGCGGGTACGCTCGCTTATAGGTATAGTTTGTTTGGCACCGACTTTAAAAAAGTAATTTCGTGTTAATATTTCGTCGTTTAGTTGTAACTAAATAAGATAATAATTATTTTATACCTTTTAGTGTATTTTTATATTTGTTGCACTTAATTTTTTGAAGTCGGTTTTTATTTTTTTCTTAAAAATTTTTATTTAATTTGAAATATTGTCCAAGCATAATGACTCTAAAGACCGAGGAAGTAGCTCAAGCTGTATCTCTAATAATTAATGGAAGATCCTATCAGTATGTCGCTCAACGACTTCAAGCATCGGTTGGAAGTATCCACAGTAGGGTGACCGGATCTCATAGAGGGGAAAAAATGTAGGAATCTTGTTTTTCTGGACCCCACAAAACGATTCCCCTTTCCAGATTAACGATTAAACGACGTTAACCCGTGCCGCTCGTCGCTCAAAGTTTAAAAAAATCCAAATTTTTGGCCAAAAAGCCGACATATGGAGCCATAACTCCAAAACTGTAAATAATAGAAACATGCTTAATATCTCAAAAGAAATCTAATGTTGTTCTTCAAAATTTATATTCTATACATAATTGTTGTTATTTTAAGTCAAACCGAGTTACAACAGCCTTTAGCCCCAAAAACGAGACCTGGTACCACTTTGAGCGACGAGCGGCACCGGAGTTACCGTCGTTTAATCGAGCTCAAATTTCGGCTATCTCAATATCTGGAAAGGGGAATTGTTTTATGGGGTCCAGACGAACAAAATTCTGACATCGATTTTTTGCGGTCATCCTAATCCACATCCATGGTTAAAACGATATAGAGAAACAAAGTCTTATGCCAGAAGACCGGGATATGCTCGAATTAGAGTTTCAAGTGAGAGAGATGACCGATTCATACTATTGGATACCTATTGAGGGATCGGCATTGTACACCAGCTCAAATTCAACATAGCCTTCTACAAACTCGACAAGTCAACCTCCCATATGTTTTTGGACTATCAGAAGACGTCTCCGGCAATTATTGTTGACGTCAACGAGACCAGCGAAAGGCCCTCTTTTTAACCGACTTCAAAAAAGGAGGAGGTTCTCTATTCGACTGAATTTTTTTTTTTTTTTTTTGTGCCTATGTTACCTCATATCTCCGCCAATTGTCAACCGATTTTGAAAATTTTTTCGCATTGGGTCCAGTCTAGCTTCTGATTGGTCCCATTTTTTTTCGTTTTTTTTCATAGGTATTAGACCTTTTTTATTAGGTTTGTTTAGACCTAACCTCTTTGTTTATGAACTGATTTCGATGGTTCTTTTTTTATCCGAAAGAGGGTGTCTTAGGGATGGTGTCATATTAATTTGGTCAAGTTCTGATGATATGATCACTATTAATAACATCACTAAAAAGAGAAAAATAAAAATAATTTTTAAGAAAAAATAAAAACCGACTTCAAAAAATTAAATGCAACAAATAAAATACACTAAAAGGTATAAAATAATTATTATCTTATTTAGTTACAACTAAACGACGAAATATTAACATGAAATTACTTTTTGAAGTCGGTGCCAAACATATACCTTTTATGAATCGCACTCGACGGATCTTACTTAGTACGTTTGTCGGGTACGCTCGCTTATAGGTATAGTTTGTTTGGCACCGACTTCAAAAAGTAATTTCATGTTAATATTTCGTCGTTTAGTTGTAACTAAATAAGATAATAATTATTTTATACCTTTTAGTGTATTTTATTTGTTGCATTTAATTTTTTGAAGTCGGTTTTTCTTTTTTTCTTAAAAATTATTTTTTCACACACCCAATCACCAAATCAATCGAAGTGTTCCAATTGTTTTGCACCACAGTGTACTTTTTGTTTTATTAATCTCGAATACAATTGTTTCCAGTTATCTTTTTTTTTAATGTTATAATTACGATAATTTTAATCTGAGTCTCATTTCTGCTTTAAGTAGAATTTGCGGTTATGTTTTGTTTTTACATACCGAAGCAATTGCTGACATTTCTTTTATTTTTTTAGCTGACTATAAAACCAAAAGGTGTAATATTCATACAAATAGGGCGAAAACATGAATTTAATTGTACAACGCGTCTATAAAAATAAAGAAACGAACAAATTGCCTTGGACGAGCGAGATGCAAGCCATTTTGGATGCAAATCCCTAAGAAATAATTTAATGGATCACAAAAGTGAAGAAGAATACGAAAATGCTGTTTTAATGAATTTTTAGTTGATGTTTTTTTGTTTTTTTTTACTCTTAAAAGTTGGTATTATATTTTCAATATCTGATGTACTTATAGAAAAAAAGTTCATTTCTTTAAAGGTGGTTTGTAAGCAAACAATATTCTTGAAGAAAAAGAAGGATTTGATGAATTTTCTAGAGCCCTTTATACAAATAATGAAAAGACACGAGTCCTCGAAAAGGATTTTGCTGAATTTTATCTGTGAATTAGATTTTTAATAAAATGTTAATGTTCGAGAATAGATAAAGAATTTAAAATTAATATCAATTAATAATAAAAAATTTAAAAAATCAACTGATGTGTGGGAAAATTAAATTAGGTTGGAGTTGGTGGTGTTTCACAAGGAGAAAAATTAAAATACAAAGATTTTTTTTAGTTTACTGTATATATTTCGAGCTCTTAACTCATCGTCAGGAGAACATTGACTGAAGATAACATTAAATAATGAACAGAATTTATTTTAATTTTAATATGATGGACAGTTATTTATGACTTAGTGTAAATATGAAAGAATTATCAGAGGGATGGGATGGCCTTAGAGCCGAAAGAACAGATGTAGGGGACAATATTCCAGCCCTTTGTCCCTACATCTGTTCTTTCGACTCTAATTGAAATTTATACTTGTTTTATTATTTTGGCTGTAGGTGGCGTTCGTGAAGTTTATATTTTAGCGGCTATTTTTAAAATTAAATTAGGTTGGAGTTGGTGGTGTTTCACAAGGAGAAAAATTAAAATACAAAGATTTTTTTTAGTTTACTGTATATATTTCGAGCTCTTAACTCATCGTCAGGAGAACATTGACTGAAGATAACATTAAATAATGAACAGAATTTATTTTAATTTTAATATGATGGACAGTTATTTATGACTTAGTGTAAATATGAAAGAATTATCAGAGGGATGGGATGGCCTTAGAGCCGAAAGAACAGATGTAAGGGGACAATATTCCAGCCCTTTGTCCCCTACATCTGTTCTTTCGGCTCTAATTGAAATTTATACTTGTTTTATTATTTTGGCTGTAGGTGGCGTTCGTGAAGTTTATATTTTAGCGGCTATTTTTAAAATTAAATTAGGTTGGAGTTGGTGGTGTTTCACAAGGAGAAAAAATTAAAATACAAAGATTTTTTTTAGTTTACTGTATATATTTCGAGCTCTTAACTCATCGTCAGGAGAACATTGACTGAAGATAACATAAAATAATGAACAGAATTTATTTTAATTTTAATATGATGGACAGTTATTTATGACTTAGTGTAAATATGAAAGAATTATCAGAGGGATGGGATGGCCTTAGAGCCGAAAGAACAGATGTAGGGGACAATATTCCAGCCCTTTGTCCCCTACATCTGTTCTTTCGGCTCTAATTGAAATTTATACTTGTTTTATTATTTTGGCTGTAGGTGGCGTTCGTGAAGTTTATATTTTAGCGGCTATTTTTAAAATTAAATTAGGTTGGAGTTGGTGGTGTTTCACAAGGAGAAAAATTAAAAATACAAAGATTTTTTTTAGTTTACTGTATATATTTCGAGCTCTTAACTCATCGTCAGGAGAACATTGACTGAAGATAACATTAAATAATGAACAGAATTTATTTTAATTTTAATATGATGGACAGTTATTTATGACTTAGTGTAAATATGAAAGAATTATCAGAGGGATGGGATGGCTTAGAGCCGAAAGAACAGATGTAGGGGACAATATTCCAGCCCTTTGTCCCCTACATCTGTTCTTTCGGCTCTAATTGAAATTTATACTTGTTTTATTATTTTGGCTGTAGGTGGCGTTCGTGAAGTTTATATTTTAGCGGCTATTTTTAAAATTAAATTAGGTTGGAGTTGGTGGTGTTTCACAAGGAGAAAAATTAAAATACAAAGATTTTTTTTTAGTTTACTCTATATATTTCGAGCTCTTAACTCATCGTCAGGAGAACATTGACTGAAGATAACATTAAATAATGAACAGAATTTATTTTAAATTTAATATGATGGACAGTTATTTATGACTTAGTGTAAATATGAAAGAATTATCAGAGGGATGGGATGGCCTTAGAGCCGAAAGAACAGATGTAGGGGACAATATTCCAGCCCTTTGTCCCCTACATCTGTTCTTTCGGCTCTAATTGAAATTTATACTTGTTTTATTATTTTGGCTGTAGGTGACGTTCGTGAAGTTTATATTTTAGCGGCTATTTTTAAAATTAAATTAGGTTGGAGTTGGTGGTGTTTCACAAGGAGAAAAATTAAAATACAAAGATTTTTTTTAGTTTACTGTATATATTTCGAGCTCTTAACTCATCGTCAGGAGAACATTGACTGAAGATAACATTAAATAATGAACAGAATTTATTTTAATTTTAATATGATGGACAGTTATTTATGACTTAGTGTAAATATGAAAGAATTATCAGAGGGATGGGATGGCCTTAGAGCCGAAAGAACAGATGTAGGGGACAATATTCCAGCCCTTTGTCCCCTACATCTGTTCTTTCGGCTCTAATTGAAATTTATACTTGTTTTATTATTTTGGCTGTAGGTGGCGTTCGTGAAGTTTATATTTTAGCGGCTATTTTTAAAATTAAATTAGGTTGGAGTTGGTGGTGTTTCACAAGGAGAAAAATTAAAATACAAAGATTTTTTTTAGTTTACTGTATATATTTCGAGCTCTTAACTCATCGTCAGGAGAACATTGACTGAAGATAACATAAAATAATGAACAAAATTTATTTTAATTTTAATATGATGGACAGTTATTTATGACTTAGTGTAAATATGAAAGAATTATCAGAGGGATGGGATGGCCTTAGAGCCGAAAGAACAGATGTAGGGGACAATATTCCAGCCCTTTGTCCCCTACATCTGTTCTTTCGGCTCTAATTGAAATTTATACTTGTTTTATTATTTTGGCTGTAGGTGGCGTTCGTGAAGTTTATATTTTAGCGGCTATTTTTAAAATTAAATTAGGTTGGAGTTGGTGGTGTTTCACAAGGAGAAAAATTAAAATACAAAGATTTTTTTAGTTTACTCTATATATTTCGAGCTCTTAACTCATCGTCAGGAGAACATTGACTGAAGATAACATTAAATAATGAACAGAATTTATTTTAATTTTAATATGATGGACAGTTATTTATGACTTAGTGTAAATATGAAAGAATTATCAGAGGGATGGGATGGCCTTAGAGCCGAAAGAACAGATGTAGGGGACAATATTCCAGCCCTTTGTCCCCTACATCTGTTCTTTCGGCTCTAATTGAAATTTATACTTGTTTTATTATTTTGGCTGTAGGTGGCGTTCGTGAAGTTTATATTTTAGCGGCTATTTTTAAAATTAAATTAGGTTGGAGTTGGTGGTGTTTCACAAGGAGAAAAATTAAAATACAAAGATTTTTTTTAGTTTACTGTATATATTTCGAGCTCTTAACTCATCGTCAGGAGAACATTGACTGAAGATAACATTAAATAATGAACAGAATTTATTTTAATTTTAATATGATGGACAGTTATTTATGACTTAGTGTAAATATGAAAGAATTATCAGAGGGATGGGATGGCCTTAGAGCCGAAAGAACAGATGTAGGGGACAATATTCCAGCCCTTTGTCCCTACATCTGTTCTTTCGGCTCTAATTGAAATTTATACTTGTTTTATTATTTTGGCTGTAGGTGGCGTTCGTGAAGTTTATATTTTAGCGGCTATTTTTAAAATTAAATTAGGTTGAGTTGGTGGTGTTTCACAAGGAGAAAAATTAAAATACAAAGATTTTTTTAGTTTACTGTATATATTTCGAGCTCTTAACTCATCGTCAGGAGAACATTGACTGAAGATAACATTAAATAATGAACAGAATTTATTTTAATTTTAATATGATGGACAGTTATTTATGACTTAGTGTAAATATGAAAGAATTATCAGAGGGATGGGATGGCCTTAGAGCCGAAAGAACAGATGTAGGGGACAATATTCCAGCCCTGTGTCCCCTACATCTGTTCTTTCGGCTCTAATTGAAATTTATACTTGTTTTATTATTTTGGCTGTAGGTGGCGTTCGTGAAGTTTATATTTTAGCGGCTATTTTTAAAATTAAATTAGGTTGGAGTTGGTGGTGTTTCACAAGGAGAAAAATTAAAATACAAAAGATTTTTTTAGTTTACTCTATATATTTCGAGCTCTTAACTCATCGTCAGGAGAACATTGACTAAAGATAACATAAAATAATGAACAAAATTTATTTTAATTTTAATATGATGGACAGTTATTTATGACTTAGTGTAAATATGAAAGAATTATCAGGGGATGGGATGGCCTTAGAGCCGAAAGAACAGATGTAGGGGACAAAGGGCTGGAATATTGTCCCCTACATCTGTTCTTTCGGCTCTAAGGCCATCCCATCCCTCTGATAATTCTTTCATATTTACACTAAGTCATAAATAACTGTCCATCATATTAAAATTAAAATAAATTCTGTTCATTATTTAATGTTATCTTCAGTCAATGTTCTCCTGACGATGAGTTAAGAGCTCGAAATATATACAGTAAACTAAAAAAAATCTTTGTATTTTAATTTTTCTCCTTGTGAAACACCACCAACTCCAACCTAATTTAATTTTAACAATGTTTCACTATAAAACAACACCGCGTTCCCTAAATTTTATTGTTTATGTGTGGGCACCATACGACTTTCACATTAGTTTCTTACTTATTTTAATTCATCATACCAATTATCTTCATTCGAATTAGTTCAATTTGTGTTTAGAAAACCGGAAATAATACGAAAATACTGAAAATCTTCCCTACTTCGGTTTTAATGTACTTCTTCTACCCTGTAGATATAGCTTAACTTTCAAATTTCAAGGCTCTGGGACTTACCGTATACAAGATATGAATGATTAAAATATTTATTTTGCGACACTCCTAATTTACATCCTCTTTCTTTATTTCAATCGGATTAAAATTTATACATAACTAATAACACTTGTGAAACACCACCAACTCCAACCTAATTTAATTTTAACAATGTTTCACTATAAACCAACACCGCGTTCTTAAATGTGATTAATAACACTTAATAACACTGCTCGACAAAAAATTAAACAAAAATTTTTTTCCCATAAACCTAACAATGAATTCCAGTAGAGTTTTATACGCTGATTATCATGAGAATTCCTGATTTTTTAGAACAGGTCAGAGTTTTGACATATTATCGGTCAAAATGACGAAAAAGGCCATTTTGACCTATTTTTGAGTCCCATTAAATATTAAACAGCAATATTTAAAATCAAAATATTTTATTGACGTAATAGAAAACAGCTTCCTCTTTGATTTTCAAGTTACTGTTTGTTTTTAGCTCAATTAGAACTCGAGTTATTACTAAAAAACTAAGACCACATGTTTTTATACATAATACGTATAGTTTTTTAGTTGTAACTCGAGTTCTAATTGAGCTTAATATCAAGTGATAATTTGAAAATCAAAGAGGAAGCTATTTTCTATTACGTCTACAAAATATTTGGATTTCAAATATTGCTCTTTCATATCTATTGGGACTCGAAAATAGGTCCAAATGGCCTTTTTTTGTCAGTTTGAACGATAATATCTCAAAACTCTGACCTGTTGTAAAAAATCGGAAAATTGCATGATAATCAGTTTATAAAACTCTACTGAATCCATTGTTAGGTTTACGGGGACAAATTTTTGTTGAGCAGTGTAATTTATGTCACTTGTTAAATACACCAATTTAAAAAAAATAAAAAATAGTTGGAGCCCTTTATGAGAAAATCACAATACTCTTGTGATTTAAGCAAATAAAGATTTATTTATATGTATATATCGCTAAATGAGCCGTTTATTTTGAATGTGGCATAAGTCCATTGTTTGTCATTTCGAGATATTTGTATTTATATTTTTATAAATACATATACTATATATATATTGATTTAGATTAATTTGTAACAACGCTTAGAGAAATTTCTCTAAAAAATTTCCCTCTTGACTAGAATCGAACCTACGAACTCTTGAACTAAGGTCCTCTGCTTTATCCACTAGACCAATCTGACATTAATATTTATACCATGATTTCAGTTACTAAAACTATAAATTTTTGATTTAGACTTTGTGTCGAGATAATATTGTATTCATTTGAACTCGAATGAAAATGAAAAAACACCAATTGATTTTAAATTAAAAAACATTGAATATATATTAATTAACAAGGCAAATTTGAAATATAATTGTCAGCTAGGATTTTAAACTGACAGCTCCAGTAGATTTTCATTAACCAGGCAAATTTGAAATATAATTTTAATTTGCACTCAAATTTTGAGATGAAAGACTCTAAAAGACTTTAAATTAAGAAACATTAAATATATCGATAATTATTCCTCACCCCCCCCCCGCCCCGCCACTCAAAAATTTAATATTCAATTCGCTTTTCTTTGCGCACAGAAGAAATTATTCACATCTTATTTGATTTATATTTTATATATTATATTTTATATATTATTTGTTTATTTTTTAATAATTTGCACTATTATTTAATTTTTTATATTAAATGACACACAAAAAAACCTAAGCAAAAAAAATCAAGTCTTGGCGACTCTGATTTTTACCATCTGGATTTGGGGATCCCTATCATATATTTACTCTATACACGATTTTCTTCATTGATTCTGCTTTGAATATATCATTAATAATCAAAAGTATATCATTAATAATCAAGAGTTATAACTACAGTGCCGTGGTCAAATAATTTAATACACCATTATACAAAAGCAAGTACATTTTTCTCATTTTATTTTAAACGTGGTTTTTTAAGAGGAATAGAATTTTTGGACCGAGACGCTGCCCGCCAGGGCACCAGCCCGGAGGGCCGAGCTTCGAGGGCGTGCCGAAGGCACGCACGAAAAGCTCGTATTTATATATTTATATATATTTTTATTGTGACGATGATCAATAAAAACTTAATTAAATAGTAAATCATTTTAATTTTTTTTACAATTAGGTAACCATACATTATTGAAATGATTCTTTATTGAAAGTGTACTTGCCACTTGTCGTTGACTTATCCCTTGATTAATTAGGAACACACTTTGAACTGCTTGAACTTCAGAAACATCCATTTTGTATATTTTATCTTTCTATCAATGATGCTTAATTCGAAATTATCCATTTTATTGACATTTCAAATGGAATTTGATCTTTTATTAAAACTTTATTTAAATGTAAAGTGATATTGAGAAAGTATGATAATTTGTAATTGTATCTTTTAATTTAATTTTACTTTTTATCAACGATATTGGTCAACAAATCGTGGCGTTGCAGATATACCGAAAATCCAAATATATAGTAGAAGATGATAAATAATGTTTAAATTTGAACAGTGTTGATTTACTATTGATTTAGGAAAGAACAAAGAACAGGCTAACAGATTTTACCACTAGTCAGTGTTTGCTTTGTGTTTTGTTAAGTAAATTTAATTTGGTTGATAATTTTTCCTCTGTGATTTAAAATTGTTTTTTTAATTTTGTGTAAAATTAACAAATAAATCATTACCGAATCAACATTGTTTCTAACACATTTTAGTTGTATGTTAAATTGTTTATTAGTTTGACTAGTTGCCCTGGGGGTTTTGCTTGAAGCCATCCAACCACTTAATCCCTTTAGGGAATCCTACAACTTGCTCAATTAATTATTCTATTTGCATTGATTAGCTTTTTAATATCCAAACAAAATGCCCCTGGATCAACTCCATCCTCCTCTCTTGTCAAACAATCAAAGCAGAATTCTAAATTGGGAAACTGAAAATCTATACACAAACCAATAGAGTGTCAGGAGATTTGAATCCTGGCTGGTGAGAGAATCATTTTTTAAACCGCTAGTATTATAGTTCCATTAAAATTGTACTAATGAGATATCAACGTTCAAAAACAAAACTCTACATTCAAAAACAATAATAAATCAAACAGTCAAAAAAGTAGTCCAAGTAAAAGTTCAAGTCAACAAAATTATCAATAGAATAAGATAAGAATCAAGTTTCCAGGTTGAGTCGTTTTCATTTTATGAAGGAGAAACTGGGATTTTTTGAAAAAATAGATAATTTCCTGTCATTGAAAATGCTAGATATCTATAAATCTAAGACTTTTGACAAAAAAGTAGTCCAAGTAAAAGTTCAAGTCAACAAAATTATCAATAGAATGAGATAGGAATCAAGTTTCCAGGTTGAGTCGTTTTCATTTTATGAAGGAGAAACTGCAATTTTTTGAAAAAATAGATAAATTCTTGTCATTGAAAATGCTAGATATCTATAAATCTAAGACTTTTGACAAAAAAGTAGTTCAAGTAAAAGTTCAAGTCAACAAAATTATCAATAGAATGAGATAGGAATCAAGTTTGCAGGTCGAGTTGTTTTCATTTTATGAAAGAGAAACTGCAATTTTTTGAAAAAATAGATAAATTCTTGTCATTGAAAATGCTAGATATCTATAAATCTAAGACTTTTGACAAAAAAGTAGTCTAAGTAAAAGTTCAAGCCAACAAAATTTCCAAGAGAATGAGATAGGAATCAAGTTTCCAGGTTGAGTCGTTTTCATTTTATGAAGGAGAAACTGCGATTTTTTAAAAAAATAGATAATTTCTTGTCATTGAAAATGCTAGATATCTATAAATCTAAGACTTTTGACAAAAAAGTAGTCCAAGTAAAAGTTCAAGTCAACAAAATTATCAATAGAATGAGATAGGAATCAAGTTTCCAGGTTGAGTCGTTTTCATTTTATGAAGGAGAAACTGCAATTTTTTGAAAAAATAGATAATTTCCTGTCATTGAAAATGCTAGATATCTATAAATCTAAGACTTTTGACAAAAAAGTAGTTCAAATAAAAGTTCAAGTCAACAAAATTATCAATAGAATGAGATAGGAATCAAGTTTCCAGGTTGAGTCGTTTTCATTTTATGAAGGAGAAACTGAAATTTTTTGAAAAAATAGATAATTCCCTGTCATTGAAAATGCTAGATATCTATAAATCTAAGACTTTGGACAAAAAAGTAGTTCAAGTAAAAGTTCAAGTCAACAAAATTATCAATAGAATGAGATAGGAATCAAGTTTCCAGGTTGAGTCGTTTTCATTAACCGACTTCAAAAAAGGAGGAGGTTCTCTATTCGACTGATTTTTTTTTTTATTAGGTTTTGTTTAGACCTAACCTCTTTGTTTATGAACCGATTTCGATGGTTCTTTTTTTATCCGAAAGGGGGTGTCTTAGGGATGGTGTCATATTAATTTGATCAAGTTCTGATGATATGATCACTATTAATAACATCACTAAAAAGATAAAAATAAAAATAATTTTTAAGAAAAAATAAAAACCGACTTCAAAAAATTAAATGCAACAAAATAAAATACACTAAAAGGTATAAAATAATTATTATCTTATTTAGTTACAACTAAACGACGAAATATTAACATGAAATTACTTTTTGAAGTCGGTGCCAAACATATACCTTTTATGAATCGCACTCGACGGATCTTACTTAGTACGTTTGGCGGGTACGATCGCTTATAGGTATAGTTTGTTTGGTACCGACTTCAAAAAGTAATTTCATGTTAATATTTCGTCGTTTAGTTGTAACTAAATAAGATAATAATTATTTTATACCTTTTAGTGTATTTCATTTGTTGCATTTAATTTTTTGAAGTCGGTTTTATTTTTTTCTTAAAAATTATTTTTTTATATGAAGGAGAAACTGCGATTTTTTGAAAAAATAGATAATTTCTTGTCATTGAAAATGCTGTATATCTATAAATCTAAGACTTTTGACAAAAAAGTAGTTCAAGGAAAAGTTCAAGTCAACAAAATTATCAATAGAATGAGATAGGAATCAAGTTTCTCGAATTAGAAGTTTTCATTTTATGAAGGAAAAATGAAATTTTTTGAAAAACTGTTGTAGTATATAACCAATATATCTCAGCTCTAATATATCGGAGCTTAAAATACTATCATTTCCATTCACTAATTAACTAATAAATGGGCTGTCAATCACTTAGAGCTTTACTTGGGAATACCGAACGTCCAATATTGGTTTTCTAAACAAATCTATTTACAGTTCTAGCAGAGATAGAGTGTAAGCATGTTATGCATTGATCCTTGTAGCTCAGTTTATCTTATCTATATGTCGTAGTCCTAATTAATTAGCTAATTCCAAAAGTGGCAAATTTTTTCACAAAATGCCACTGTTAATGAAACACTTTACTTTAGTTGAAAAGTTTTTGTTTTGCCGAGAGTAGCAGAGTTGTTGATTCACAAAGAGAAACAAAGAGGTTGTCCTCTGCTTGATGCAAATAAACATACACACATATATATCGAGATGATATATCTGTATATATATTATTTATTTGTATGAGACTATAATTTCGAAGACTTGGTCTTCATCATCAGTCTTTTTTAATTATAAATGTTATATTATAATTAATAAAAATAATTTTTAAGAAAAAAATAAAAACCGACTTCAAAAAATATAATGCAACAAATAAAATACACTAAAAGGTATAAAATAATTATTATCTTATTTAGTTACAACTAAACGACGAAATATTAACATGAAATTACTTTTTGAAGTCGGTGCCAAACAAACTATACCTATAAGCGAGCGTACCCGCCAAACGTACTAAGTAAGATCCGTCGAGTGCGATTCATAAAAGGTATATGTTTGGCACCGACTTCAAAAAGTAATTTCATGTTAATATTTCGTCGTTTAGTTGTAACTAAATAAGATAATAATTATTTTATACCTTTTAGTGTATTTTATTTGTTGCATTTAATTTTTTGAAGTCGGTTTTTATTTTTTTCTTAAAAATTATTTCTATTTTTCTCTTTTTAGTGATGTTATTAATAGTGATCATATCATCAGAACTTGACCAAATTAATATGACACCATCCCTAAGACACCCCCTTTCGGATAAAAAAAGAACCATCGAAATCGGTTCATAAACAAAGAGGTTAGGTCTAAACAAACCTAATAAAAAAGGTCTAATACCTATGAAAAAAACGAAAAAAAAATGAGACCAATCGGAAGCTAGACTGGACCCAATGCAAAAATTTTTTTCAAAATCGGTTGACAATTGGCGGAGATATGAGGTAACATAGGCACAAAAAAAAAAAAAAAAAAAAAAAATCACTCGAATAGAGAACCTCCTCCTTTTTTGAAGTCGGTTAAAAAAGACTGATGATGAAGACCAATTCTTCGAAACTATTGTCTCAAACAAATCACTTCACATATTTGAGCTTTTTGTAGAGCGAAATGCCATGGTTTTGCTCAATATTCCTATATTAGATGTAATTTTATCCTACAATATTCATCCCTTAATTATAGGGATTGAAAAATAGAAATTTTGGATTTTGGGAATTTTTCCTTTGTTTGTGTCTCAAACTCAATTTAGATCTTTTAAACCGGTGATCAAAAAAGTTTCAAAAGTTAGCAGGAAGAGTTTTTTTGATGGAAAATAAAAATAAGCTGACGTGTTCTGATGTGGCCATCCACTTGAATTTACCATACAACCTGGCCCCTCACTTACAATAATATTTAATAAAATTAATTATAATCATGTAGGGGAGGGGGTTAGTTTTTGTATTTTTAGACTCCTAGGGGCACACTGATTATGTATACAAAATTTGGTTTAGTTTGGTACAAGGCCAAGATTTTCATTTTTTGACCTTCCACCCCCTCTCCCCCATTTTGGGGAGTTATTTTTTGTTAGGTTTTGCATTTTTAGACTTGTGGGGGTCCCACTGATTATGTATACAAAATTTGGTTTAGTTTGGTACAAGGCCAAGATTTTCATTTTTTGACCCCCTCCCCATTTTGGGCAGTTAGATTTTGCATTTTTAGACTTGTGGGGGTCCCACTGATTATGTATACAAAATTTGGTTGAGTTTGTTCAAACGACCTAGATTTTTAATTTTTAACCCCCCCCCCCCCTCAACCCCCCATAATTTTGGGTCGATATGCACTAAAATCTAATCAGCTCTTAATATTAATGGACCAAAACTACGTGTGAAATTTGGTTTCGATATTCAAACTAGTTTTTGAGCTAGCTCGTCCACAAAATTTGGTAACGCTACAAACTACAACAGACATTTTGACAAAACAATTATTATCTTGAAAAATATAATTTTTTCGATATTCACTTATTAGAGCTTTTTTTGTAGAGCGAAATGCCATGGTTTTGCTCAATTTTTCTAATCAAAATAGTTTCAGCCATTTTTTAGATATTTCGAAAAAAAGAGAAGGAAAAAAACACTTTTTTCATGCACGATTACAATACTTGACCATACACTGTATGGTAAAAGTAAAAATGAAGGAAATTAAAAATTTTTCAAACTGTCCTATTTGGGGTGGAATGCCCCCTATATACCTATCATGAATAAATATCACCCCTATCGTTATTTTCGACAATAAAATAGAAATAACTAAAACTCAATTTAAAAAAAGAGCAAAAAAAAGAATTGATTTTCGGTAATAATTTGATAAATTTCCTTTCAATTGGCTATCGCAGTTGCAATCCAATATATTCATTATTTGGCTCTCCCTATATTTATTGAAATTTACAAGCTATGTTTATTACCGAGCATGTATCGTCCCCCTCAGCTTTGTTGTTGTTATTGTTGTTGAAAGGATCGAAAGCGATGAAGGGTAAATTGTAGGACAGGGGGTGCGGGGGATGATTTTATATTTTATATTAAGCGCAGAGAGCAGCCACTTTGTCAGCTCTTTATCATCCCTTGCTTGCTTTTTTCCTCTCCTCTCCACTCGATTTATTTGTTTACTTTTGAATTAATGTCGACTTAATTCGGAACTTTATTTTTTTTTTTGCTCAAAAAATATAATATATATTATATTGTTTATTATAAAAAAGATCTTCTGACTTCTTGTGTATGGTATTTTTATGTCAGGAGAAAGGAAATCAATAATTAGTCTTCTTCCCAGGTAACACACAATATCCTCAGAATATTCTAAGAAGATTTAAATGTCCTTAGAATATCCTTAGAATATTCTGAGGGTATTGTGGTTACCTGGGTTACGGGGGTGATAACAAGTAAGAAAATGAAAAGCATTAAAGAACTGAAATAATCCCTTTCAAGTCTAGACAGAATCAATACAGGTGAGATTATCATGCATGATTGGTACAATGAAGACTGGATAAACATTTAAATTTAGAATTTTTTAACCGACTTCAAAAAAGGAGGAGGTTCTCTATTCGACTGAATTTTTTTTTTTTTTTTTTTTTTGTGCCTATGTTACCTCATATCTCCGCCAATTGTCAACCGATTTTGAAAAAATTTTTTGCATTGGGTCCAGTCTAGCTTCCGATTGGTCCCATTTTTTTTCGTTTTTTTTTCATAGGTATTAGACCTTTTTTATTAGGTTTGTTTAGACCTAACCTCTTTGTTTATGAACCGATTTCGATGGTTCTTTTTTTATCCGAAAGGGGTGTCTTAGGGATGGTGTCATATTAATTTGGTCAAGTTCTGATGATATGATCACTATTAATAACATCACTAAAAAGAAAAATAAAAATAATTTTTAAGAAAAAAATAAAAACCGACTTCAAAAAATTAAATGCAACAAATAAAATACACTAAAAGGTATAAAATAATTATTATCTTATTTAGTTACAACTAAACGACGAAATATTAACATGAAATTACTTTTTGAAGTTGGTGCCAAACATATACCTTTTATGAATCGCCCTCGACGGATCTTACTTAGTACGTTTGGCGGGTACGCTCGCTTATAGGTATAGTTTGTTTGGCACCGACTTCAAAAAGTAATTTCATGTTAATATTTCGTCGTTTAGTTGTAACTAAATAAGATAATAATTATTTTATACCTTTTAGTGTATTTTATTTGTTGCATTTAATTTTTTGAAGTCGGTTTTTATTTTTTCTTAAAATTATTTTTATTTTTCTCTTTTTAGTGATGTTATTAATAGTGATCATATCATCAGAACTTGACCAAATTAATATGACACATCATCCCTAAGACACCCCCTTCGGATAAAAAAAGAACCATCGAAATCGGTTCATAAACAAAGAGGTTAGGTCTAAACAAACCTAATAAAAAAGGTCATAATACCTATGAAAAAAAATCGAAAAAAAATGGGACCAATCGGAAGCTAGACTGGACCCAATGCAAAAAAATTTTTCAAAATCGGTTGACAATTGGCGGAGATATGAGGTAACATAGGCACAAAAAAAAAAAAAAATTCAGTCGAATAGAGAACCTCCTCCTTTTTGGAAGTCGGTTAAAAAATGAAGAACTCCAAGAACACTGACCCTTTTTCCTTGGAACATGATATTCAAGACACCCTAAACTTTGTTAAAAAGCATAAAACATGTCCAAAAGACCTAAAAAAAAATTCCATCATAAATTTCTGGACACACTGGCATATTAGCAAGATGATCGCCATCTAAGTGCCCAAAACTTAATGAAATAATGAACGTTAAATAATTTTCTAATTATAATATTAAAGAATTATTAACATATTAACGTGAATTGTTTTTGATCGCGTTTTTAAAACAAGATATATATATATATATATATATATATATATATATATATATATATATATATATATATATATATATATATCGCGAGACTACTTCTGGTTGAGGCTATTGGAGTCAGCTGAATCTTAAGTCTGGACCAAGAGAGAATGAAAAAGATGTAATTCATCTAGCTATGATCCAGCATCATTTCAGCGATTTAGCCCGCATGACGATATAAAATACCGCGATATGGATCCAAGGGCGGATCCAAGGGGGGGGGGGGGGAGGGGCGACTCGCCCTCTCCAGCATAGAGGCCGTGCCTGGCGGGAGTGCAAGACGTGCGTCGCACGCCGAGGCCAAAAAACGGCGGCCAAATCGACAGGAACTTATAACAATTTTTGTATTTTTTTTTGTATTGTACTGAACTTAAAGTATGAGATATGAAATTTGTAAAAAAATTAAAAAAAAAACATTCATTTTTTTTTTAAATTTTAATATTGAAAATAAAGCTCCTATGTGTGTGATGTGTGGGGGGGGGGGGGGGGCGTCTCACCCCCCCCCCTCCCGCTTGGACAATTCGATCGCGACACACTTTCGAGATAAAAAGTAGATCTTATATACATCAGGCACCTTATATACATTCTCCCCTCCCCCCATAAAAAATTCCTGGATCCGCCCTTGTATGGATCACAAATGGATTTGTAATCTGGGATGTTATATATTCAATACCCTAGTCCACGGGTCGGCAACCTTTTGAGACGGAAAAGACAAAAGTTAGATTATACAATACTACGATATCAAAGGAGACAATAAAAGAGTGTGTCTTTTGCTGGAAATATAAATTTTATTTATAACGAGACTATAGTTTCGAGAGCTTTACCCTCTTCATCAGTCTATTACAGTGATTCACAGGAATTGCAATAGACTGATAAGAGAGTAAAGCTCTCGAAATATAGTCTTCGTTATAAATAAATTTATATTTCCAGCAAAAGACACACTCTATTGTCTCCTTCAACTAAAAAATTCTGCTACTCTCATCAAAAAACTTTCAATTTAATTTACTATGATATCGTCTATTTTTTTTTTTTTTTTTAGATTTAACCCCAAAATAATCCATGCAAATTACGTTTAAAACGAATCTTCTTTAAAATTTAAAATTTAATATAAAAGTATAATTAGGTATTGTTTATTTATGAAAAAGAACCAATTGAATGCAAAATTTTGAAGGAGGCCGGTTAGAGAGTTCTCTTGCCGGTATGCCAATGAATTCAAAGACATCGCATGCATCAAAGCGAGCGAGTAAAGTCCATCGTCTAAATTTATATTCCAATTTATTTTCCCCTTGAGATTGGAATAGAAGTGTTATATGAATGGGTGTCACCCTTTCGCAACGTCCGCCAAAGAACCATTTCTAACAGGATGATACCAAGAGAAAAGAAAAGAATGGCCTTCAAAATGAGAAAGACAGGAAAAATTACTAATAGGTACACCGAGGAAAAAAAAAAATTTAATTATATTAGTACACAAACCCACCGAGCGATGCACGGTAACCCCTGACCCCCCTCCCGAAACCACACACCTCGCCCCCACCAATGCACCCCCACCCCACCCCACTCCAACCGCGCCTCCCACCCCCGGATCCCCCACAACTGCACCCCACCTCCTGCACCTCCCACATCCACCCCACCCCGCACCCAGTTTTTGCATTTCTAGCTTTCTAATGGTCTACATATTATGTGTATATTTGTTTACTCGTACACCAATTTGCCCACATTCGTTCATATTGATAAACATTATAAAAAATAAATAGGAAAATAATAATAAAAAAATAATCGTATAGGATCTGAAATAAAAACATAAAATTAAATAAGATTTGTTTCCAAGTTATATAAAAAAAAGCCACTTGAACCACTTTATTTGTAAACACACCTGTTTTGTTATGATTTAGACACCTGTTAATTAAAAACAAACAAATTTTTTTAATATTTTTTTTTTTTTTTTATAAATTTTATTAAACCAATTATTTTACATTAATTAATGTATACATTGTATTTTTTGCTTCGATTCCGGAGATTACTTCTCCACCATCGAGTGTCCTTATTCATCTTTAGTCCTTGTTTTTAATAAGAGGAAAAATCTAATTAGATAAAAAAAACCTCTTTTCCGATAATTATTTCAATTCCATTATTCCCCAATCAAGTCGATTGGATCATCTCCTCCATCTCCCATCCAACCTCCAAACAAAAAATTCCTAATTTTAATATATATATATTAATATTTGCTATAACCTATTAGTGGGTTTTAAAATTAAAAAACCAATTAAAAATAAAACATAATTGAAAAAAATGTAAACAAACTTTTTTATTGAGATTTTCATCTATCAATAATTACTTTAATTAAGAAAAGATCAATTAAGATTAAATTTGTCGAGGTCCAGACCTAGCCAGATCGCTTTCTCATCCTCAAAACTTGTTAATAGAATTTGTTTCATCAAAATCGGTAGAGTCGTTTTCAAAATAGAACTAAGATACAAATATACAAATAAATATATAAACAATTTTTGCTCGTTTAATAAGAGTAGATATTTTGTTTTTGCTGAAGATCAAATTTGCAGTTTTTGAAATTTGCCCTTTCAATCACATATTAATTTTAAATATGGTTTGTTATTGGAAACTCGATCTTTGAAATAATTGGATGTTAAATTTTTAAAAGTTGCAACGAGTCGTCATATATTTTTCAACTTCTTCAGAAAATCTACAAAACAATTACAAATTTGAGGTTTATTTAGTCAAACAAATTAAACAAATAGAATAATTTCAGTTAATTAACACTTTTTATTTCATATATTTATTAAACGGTTTCAGTCTATCTATCAGTCCATCTTCACTAGTTCTCATCATAATTTACTAAAGAGTCAACAAATTCGTTAAGCTGAATACCCCCACATGAGATGGACACCATAGGAATTCAACAATATTATTTATTCTACACTGATTTTTTTAGTTACTGAAATTTAACCCTCATCGACTCAAGTTTATTCTTAGTATCTGGAGGCACCGAGCGATGCACGGTAACCCCAGACCCCACTCCCGAAACCACACACCTCGCCCCCGACACGACTGCACCCCACTCCAACCGCGCCTCTCCACCCCCGGATCCCCCACAACTGCACCCCACCTCCTGCACCCCAAATCCATCCCCACCCCGACCCAGTTTTTGCATTTCTATCTTTCTAATGGTCCACATATTATGTGTATATTTGTTTACTCGTACACCAATTTGCCCACATTCGTTCATATTGATAAACATTATAAAAAATAAATAGGAAAATAATAATAAAAAATAATCGTATAGGATCTGAAATAAAAACATAAAATTAAAAAAAATGTGTGCGTCTCGGGACGTGCGACAGAAGTGATAACTTTCACCAACCAAGTATTTTTTAGGAAGACAATTGCAAGGATAATTGCCCGGAGAAAAGAGAATTGAATATTTAATTTTAATTAGAAGAGTGGGGGGGGGGCAAAGGAATAATTATTAATATATTTAATGTTTCTGGATTTAAAATTAATTGTTGTCTTTCTTTCAGCTTAATTCAATTATACATATTTCAAATTTGCCGCGCCGCAATTTATTCAATGAATTCTATTTATTAAATACATACCTGTATATAATTTATAAATTATTTCAACACTAATAATAAAGTCTAATTCAAAATTATTCATTTTAGTAAAAGTAAAAAGCAAGGGTTTTTAAAATAGTTCTTTGCTCCAATGGTAGAGTGACTGCCTCAAATGCAAGAGGTCCCAGGTTCTAATACGAAATCCGCCGAATCAATTTTTTTTATTGAGATTTTCATCTATCAATAATTACTTTAATTAAGAAAAAATCAATTAAGATGAATTTTGATGAGGTCCAGACCTAGCCAGATCGTTTTTTCATCCTCAAAACTTGTTAATAGATTTTGTTTCATCAAAATCGGTAGGGCCGTTTTCAAAATAGAACCAAGATACAATAAATATATATATAAATAAATATACAATTTTTGCTCGTTTAATAAGAGTAGATAGAGGATTTAATTTTATTATTAAGTTTAATCTTTTATATATTTTTGTGCATGTACTTATTTACATAAGACATATTGTTAAATGTCAATATATTATGTAGGTATTAATTGAAAAAACATATATATATATTTGTACATTTTTTAAAATAAATTTCTTTGATAGTTAAAAAAAATCCCAAGTAGGTAGTTGAGGTAACAGAGGTTGATTTTATATGTAACTAGCTGACGACCGGGCCTTCGGCCCGGCGTCACCTAACCCCTGGCGGGGAGCGTCTCGTTCATACCAATTTAATAATTGAAATTTAAAATCTTACTGTAAGTATCGAAAGAATGTGCTGAATGAAATTGATTCAAAAATAAGGAAGAATAATGAAAGATTTATTTAACACATTGCCTAAGCACGATCACTATCTGACCAATCAGAATCGTTCTAATAATTTAACGCTTTGGCATTGGCTATGCACTGGCCAATCAGATCGTTTCCACATACATATCCACATACTTTTCTATTTTATATATATAGATTATTAATTCTATTTATCTCGAAAAGATGTCACGCCTCTAGTTATTTTTTGCCATATAAAACAAGAAAGGTGATCATTCCTGACATTTTATACTAAAAATAAAAAAATATTATAATATTTCTCTAAGAATTTTGTTGCATGGTGTGCTGATAATATTTGAGAAGTTGTAATGATTTTTTTTCTAATTCAAAACCTTTTTTTTTTTGTCTGATTGCAGAGTTGACTGGGCGATGAGCTCCCGTCACATTTACGTGAAAACATCCAACGCGGCCAATCCTGAACTTGCCCTTTATCCTAGGCCTCTTTTAGCAGACCAGTCGGATCTCACCCTCTACCCTCCACACCCTCATCGACACCTGCACCCTCCTCCACCACCACCCCCACATGAACACGAAGACCCAAGGAGGCGGGTCTTCCGGGTGGACAATGGATACAGAGAGGAGGAAATGTGCACCCAATCCGCCCGACAGTCACAGGTGAGTCTGCTTCATTCTTCCTTGATTGAACCCTTTGAAACCCGGGCAAGCTGATATATACATTTTAAATGCAATCAAAATAAATTCTACATTTATTTAGCTCATATTAAGGTAGTTGTTTCACCATATGGGTTTTCTTAGGATTTTTTTAAAATTTCGACAGATTATTATTTAAATACTTGTGCATCCATTGGTGGCAGCAGAAGGATGTTTATGAACAATATAGTTCCGGAGATATTAAATTAAGATAGAGTTTTTCAGACTCTTATACATTGCACTATACGGGATACCGGAAAGTTTATATACATATCTATATATATATATATAATCCTTGGTGTGTATGTGGGTGATCGACCCACGCCTAAACCACTGAACGTTATTGAAACCCATATTCACACTATATGTTTGTTTAGTGCTCCGGATGGTTTATCTAAATTTTGGGCCAAATCGGTTTGATTTGATTTCACACGATTTTATATTTAATCGATTGACTGCTACGCTCAAGAAATAGATAATAATAGGGTTTTGCCTCAATAGGTGGCGCTGCGGTCGAGTGTTCTCTCTCCTAAAATTCAAAAAATTAATTAATAGCCCTAATGAAAATGTGTTAAGATCATTGTCTAAATTTAAATAAAAATGTAATAGATGAATTTTTATTTAATAAATTTAGTTAGTACCTAAATATCAATTTTTTGTTAAATATGCTCAAAATAAACAATATCTAATAATCTATAAAAAAATGAGTTTATTTGTTTTCGCACGGTGCCGATTTACAAATCTAATTAATAAAATTTATTTAATTAAAATACAGTTGAACAAAATTATATTGCAAAAAAACTTTTGGCCATCTCGAGACGCTGCCCGCGAGGGTCACCCGCTCGGAGGGCCAAGGTGCAGAGGGCGTGCCGGAGGCACGCCTGACGCAACTTGTTTTATTATAATTAATTAACTCTTCTTACCGTTGAGTTATAAGAAACTAAACCAACATTAAACAATAACTAACAAACAAACAAATACATTTTTAATACTAGTATTTGAATTCATAGTTACAACACAGTTTCTGATATAATAATGAATAAATAATGCAAAATTTACACTAAAAACAAGCTGGCAACAACGAATATATTTAACCTAAAAAGTAATTAAAAGTATATTACGATCATATTAATTAAGAACTCGTAATCTCATTTAAAACATTTATTTAACAACAACATCAACATATAAATATAAATACAAACAATAGAACGATTAACAATACATCAAGTAAGCTTTGTACGCATCAATTCTCCCCTCCTTAGAACACGGACGCAGCTTCCCACAGGATCATTCTTCTTTCTTCCTAGGTTTAAAATAACTCGAATGATATTTAACTAACCTGCCCCTTTCTTGACTATTTTCAATAATTTTTGCTCCATCCATCGATTCTTCTAAATATAATTTTATTTGATGAAGTAACTCTTCCTTATTTTGATTTAATTTCATCTGACCAGCATCTAGTTTCTCCTCTTCCATTATATTCAACTCATCCTCCTTGACTTCCTTCAACCAGTACGGAATTAAATCATCTTCATTAGTTAATGCCCTTCTACTTTCCTCTATTTGTAATTCCATTGATGGCCTAATGATTTCCGAAAATTTATTCACACAACAAATAATATGACTACCGATCTCACTTTCTATTCCTACTTTCTTAGGGAATCCTACTGCTTTTTGGACAAGGAACTCCCTTTTTCCTTGCCCCTCCACTCGTTTCCCTTCTTGAAGCAAGTGTCTTCCCCATGTCCTTCCCGCCTACAGAATCCACAAAAACGTCTATCATGAATGCAACTTCTATCCTGAGTGGGACTCGTCTTCTCTTCTTTATCCATATCCTTTAAATCCCTTTCTATTTCTTCTACCGTCTGCATAAACCCTTCAATATCAGTGAATTTCATTCCCCTAATGGACGATCTAACACGTGGAGTAATCATCTCCACTAAAACTTGAAGGATTGAACCAGCATCTTCGTCCGGAAAAACTCTCTTATATAAAGCCATCTTATTCTCAATAAATAACCTTATAGGTTCGTCTTTTCTCTGTTTCTCCTCATAAAACATAACCTTTAACTTTGAGACTACGATTAAACTATCGTATTCTCGGAGAAATTTCATTTTAAAATCTTTCCAATCCAACGCTGGAAATTGATTCACCACCCGCCACCATGTCTTGGCCTTATCTAACAACTGATCCGAAACCACCATGAGCCAAACATCTTCCGGTACTTTATATTTTAATAGAGTATTCTCGACCTTTTTTAAAAATAACTTCGGATCTTCCTCTGGGAGAGCTCTAAACACCGGAAGGAATTTTCCCACGTCTGCTAATTGAATATTCCTATTAATCTCGAAATCACTAGCCTTTTCCGAATTTTTCTCCCTTTTTACCATTTCTTCCAATTCTATCCTCTTGTTTCTTTCCTCTTCCAAATCATCCTTTAATTTCTTTATTATTTCTTCAAAATTATTTTTTAATTTATTCACTTCCTCTCCCAAATCCCTTACTCTATGCTCACCTTTTTTTATATCATCCTTGATCTTCGATATCTCCTCCCTCGTTATTTCCATATTCGAAAAATCATTTTTCTTATTCCTCTTCGCCAGTGGTCCACTAGGTTTTCTTATCATTTTCACATTGTTCGGGCGCCAATATTACGATCATATTAATTAAGAACTCGTAATCTCATTTAAAACATTTATTTAACAACAACATCAACATATAAATATAAATACAAACAATAGAACGATTAACAATACATCAAGTAAGCTTTGTACGCATCAAGTAACCTAAGACGTAATTTAAGGACTGTCCCTTAAATAAGAAAAGTTGTAGAGATTAACCCGAAAAACAATTTTAAAATATTAATCTGTACACCAAAATTTTATTAAAATAACATTTTTTTTTTTAGCTTTTCGGCCTTTGTAGCCATAAGCCAATTTATGATACTAATTATTTTATTGTTTAAATTTGTATCTACCCCCCGGGGCCAGGTTTTAGCCGGATGCCTCAAGACGACGGATTCGAACCTTAAATTTAACATTAAATTTAAACATACAAAAAAAAAAATATACAAATCTTTTGAAAAAACAATATTAGAAATGTTATTATTAACTCAGATGTTTCGGAGAAAATTCTCCCTTTATCAATGCGGTAATTTCAAATTTTAAATTTCAAAAAAAAAAAATAAACTGCAACGGATCGTTGCTAAACTTTATCAATGAACTATCGTAGTCTAGGGTAAAGTACTTTAAAATATAATTTTACAAAAAATTTTATATGACCATTTTTGTGGTCCTCAAGGTACTCAATTACAATATTAAATTTCATCAAAATTGGTTAAGTCATTTTCAAGATATTTAGAAAAAACTAAAAAAGTACCGAAATAAAGTACTAATGTTTGTGGGCCGATATGTACCAAAAACTAATCAGCGCTTCATTTTGTTAAAATAATGTTAGGTTTTCATTTTCATTTCAATTGGTGCAACGGTGTGGAAAAAATCGTGGACGAAAAAAACGATAACATACATCCATCCATCCGCACGCACTTCCAAAAAAAATGGCACTTTTTGGCCTCTCGACGAGACCCCAGGTAATTTTTGTCAAAATCGTCACGTGCTAAAATTCAATCTAATTGAATACTACAATTTGTGACCTTAATTGAGTCCATGGGTTCCGTAGTCTTTACCTGAGGACCCTTTGAAGTCGCGCTTGCCGCCAGACCGATTACAATACTTTACCCATGCTTCGCATTGGATAAAGTAAAGGGGGAAAAAAAAGTTGCTTTCTCTGATGTTTAGAAAGTAAGCCTATGGGGGGGGGGGGGGGTGATTTCTACTAAACATTAGAAAGCAACTTTTTTCCTTTTTTTGAAATTTAAAATTAGAAATTACCGCATTGATAAAGGGAGAAATTCTCCCGAAACATCTGAGTTAATAATAAAAGATTGTTTTTCAAAAGATTTGTATTTTTTTTTCTTTATTATCTATACAATCTATAAATATTTTTCTCTTTAAACTTACATTTAACTATTGAAGAGATACTGTGTGGATTAAGCCCTAGCGATCACGGTAGTGTAGGAGCTTCCTTGCCTCGGAGAATGGAAGCCTCTTAGCCCTGTGAAATTAAATAGATATACAATTAAAAAATGGACATGAAAAACATTCACAAGTTTTCTCCTTATAACTATTTAGAATGAAAAATAATAATTTGTAAAATTATTCTACTAATAACCAAGATATCGAATGATTAAATCTGAGTTAAGAGATTATTTTATTATGAGCAGTACCGGGGGCGTGCCTACGGCACCGCTCGGCCCTCCGGGCTGGTGGCCCTGGCGGGCAGCGTCTCGAGATGTGATTATTAGCTGTCCGTAATTATATGTTTTGAAAAAAATATATTTTTTGAATAATGAATATTGATCAAAGAAAGATGAAAAAAATATCATTAAATGCTTTATAAATACTTTATTAGAGCATACAACCATTTCTCTCGAAATTCCCGATCGGTTGGAAACCTATTTCGTTTTTAATAATACATTTCAATATTTAAATTTATCTAAAAAGTGTCTCTAAATTAATTATATATAATAATTTTAAAATTAATTTATCTACTAAAATTTCAAATGACCCGCGCAGTAATAAATTAAGAATTAATCTCATTATCCCATATTAAATCATATCTCATTAAAACTTATATTATAAATTAAATATATATAATATATATATTTATTAAAATTAATTTGTCTACTAAAATTTTAAGAATTTATATTTTTCTTAAATTCAAAAAAAAAAAATTAATTTTCGCTCTATGAATTATTTCCAAAAAATTAAATGTATATTAATATATAATATATTTAAAATTAATAAATTTGTCTACTAAAATTTCAAATGAGACATGCCGTAATCTAATATTCTAATATATAGAGGAATATATTAATATATAGAAATATTATAGATATATAATATAGAGAATAGAGATGTTTTATTTGTAAAATTTGACAATATAACAACTGTCATTGAATATTAGTTGCTTTTTCTCTCACATGTTCCTTGCTGCGCCACGGGTACTGTCTGACAATGGCTTTTATATATATAGATATCGTATTAATTAGCTTCCTCAAACAAACAAACTCTCCAGGCTTATATATTAGTATAGATTTAATTATTATACTAGGCATAGCTAGGTATTATACCCATATAGCTAGATGATTTCAGGAAGAAATGACCCAGGCCCGATATTCAATCCTAGTCTATTTGGAGGATAACAAAATTTGTTCAGAAGAGAGGTGAGTGTATACCTAGTCACGTAGAGTTGAAATGGTCCATTTTTGGCACAGAGGGATGATAAAATATTCGGAGCTGCAAGGGTTGATATCCTTACTTGACTCCAAGGCGTCGGTAACTAATTGGCGTCATCACGGGATTGCGTGGCGTCAATGGTCAAGGGGAAGAGGGGGCGGCGGGGAGGGTGGACATGTGCAGACCCGCACTGAAATCTTTCTAATAATGAAGCAACAATAGCCTTGAATTATTGAATTACAAGCGAGCCTGCATTGTAGGCAGCCGAGAGGGAGGGGAAGTTGCGAGTCGACGGAGGGAGGGAAGCCTCCAAACAGACCGATTCGAAATATCTTCGACATTATTTGAATTATTATATATTGAGCGTAGACGTTTACATTTCTTATATTAACCCGGGAGAACTCGCTGATTTTTATTCTCCCAACTCGCTGATTGAATAAGAGGGAGGCTGAGCTCTCCTGTAAATGTGGGTAGGAGTGTAAGGCAGGGCAAGGTGAGTTCTAATTATTAAATTACAAAAAAGTAATGTATTATTGATAAGATTTCTTGTTTTTGGAATCTATAACTTACTATAGCGCTAATAATATAGCAGTGTTTTATCTAGCTGTCACTAGAAAATTATAATATCTAAAAATTTTTAAAAATACAAACAAAAACAAAGAATAAAACCAAGGTCCTAGTATGTACAAAAAAAAGAACAAACGAGATAGGAATGCATCAAAATTAACCAAGAAAACCTAGAAGGAGTTAAGGAATTCCGCTACCTAGGAAGTAAAATAACATGGGATGGGAGGAGCGAAAACGAAATTAAATCAAGAATTGCCCAAGCAAAAATGGGGTTTAATTCAAAACAAAAACTACTATGCTCCTCCTCAATCAGCTTACAGGAAGTTGCTATTGAAGACATATGTACCTAGGTAACCACAATATCCTCAGAATATTCTAAGGATTGGAGTAATTTTTGGAGACGGACTGATAAGTGAATTAAGTGGATATTGATGAGGCAGTCCAAAAAAAGAAGAAGATAATTTACACTATCTTTTTATTCATAAAACCGACGTTTCGGAGGATATTCCCTCCTTCTTCAGGGTTTTGAAAAGTCAGTGAAGGAAATCCAATGCGGCATTCCCCTCTGTCTCCTCTTTCAGTGGCAGTAACAATAATATCTTGTATTTCATTCTCAGCAGAATTATAATGTAATAATGATTTGGAAATATTTTTTTTTTTTTATAAAATATTTCCAAATCATTATTACATTATAATTCTGCTGAGAATGAAATACAAGATATTATTGTTACTGCCACTGAAAGAGGAGACAGAGAATGCTGCATTGATTTCCTTCACTGACTTTCAAAACCCTGAAGAAGGAGGGAATATCCTCCGAAACGTCGGTTTTATGAATAAAAAGATAGTGTAAATTATCTTCTTCTTTTTTGGACTGCCTCATCAATATCCACTTATTCTAAGGACATTTAAATCTTCTTAGAATATTCTGAGGATATTGGGTGTTACCTGGGTATGGAGCACTAGCCATATACGAGGTGTGAAACCTGGACAATTAGAAAAGCGGAGAGAAAGAGATTAGAGGCTTTCGAAATGTGGTGCTACAGAAGGATGATGAATATCAAATGGATTGATAAAATTACAAATGAAGAAGTTCTTGGAAGAATCGGAGAAAGAAGAACCTTATGGAAGAGTCTGAAGAAGATGATGGGACACACACTGAGACATGGGGGACTGCTTGGAGACTTGGGGAGGTGGGAAGGAAAAGGGAAGGGGAAGACCCAGATTAGAATATTTCAACCAAATAATTGGGGATATGGGATGCCAGACATTTAGAGAGGTCAAACAGTTGGCGGGGGACAGAGTCGGATTGTTGCATCAAACCAGTCTTAGGACTGTATACTCAATGATGATGATGATTTCATTTGAACACTCCTCGTATATGTATAAAAGAAATACACTGTAAAATGAAAATTTCTAAAAGGAGAATAAGATATTATTCTATCTTTACTTTTCTAACTTATCTTATAATATTTTTGTTTTTCTGTTTCTGAAATTTGCTAGAACAATAACTTTATCGTTTTAATATTCATGTCAAGAGTTAGAGCGAACTTGGGACAAATTGTCGCTGCTTTCCATTCCTTTTCCTTTAAACAATTTCACAGTAACGTGTCGTCGTCTTTGTATATATCTCGCATATATTCAACATCTCTGTATTAAATATAGAAATGCAACATATATCTATATAATAAAAATGAATTTCTTTTTCTTTGTAAGCGCAGATCTCTCAAATGCCTGGGCCGATTTGGCTAATTTTTTTTTTAAATGTTCGTAATAGTCCATTTCAGGTTAATACGTAAAAAAAAATCGGAAAAGTTGCCCGGAAAATTGGAAAATTCACGAAAAACAAAAACCAAATCCGTGTAGCCAACTTAGCTTGCCAAACAATAAAAGTACTAAACTAGCAAACTAAACATTTGTTGGCGGCACTGTTTGTCATATTTTTGAATGTCATTCATTCTTAATAGCATAGATAATAGAGTTCTAACCACATTATCGTTGAAGAGGAATTTAATAATGCAACAAAGATTTAAACAAACTATCTATTTTTTTAAAGTACATTTAAAAAACAAAAATTAAAAAAATAAACTGCAACGGATCATTGATAAACTTTATCCAATGTACTATCTTATTCTAAAATAAAGTACTTTAAAATATAATTTTACAAAAAACTATATATGACCTTTTTTGTGGTCCTCAAGGTACTTAATTACAATGAATTTTAAATCCCACAAATATTAATTTTACAATTTAATTGATGAACTCAAAAATTGTTATTTAATTAAATAAACTGCAACGGATCGTTGCTAAACTTTATCCAAATTCATTTGAAATATTAATATGTTTATTCCTTTATTATTAGTCAGATATCACTTGCTATTAAAAGTTCATGTTAACCATGCGCGGATCCAGGGGGGCGATGGGGGCGACCGCCCCCCCCCCCCCAAAGCATTGGAGATCAACAATTTTTATATGTTTATTTAATCTTTTTTTTTATATATAACATTAAATTTTAAAATTGAAGAAAACAAAGTTCTATGTGGGGGGCGCGGCGTCTCTGACCCCCCACCCCCCGCTTGGACAATTCGACCGCGACACACTTCCGAGATCAAAAGTAGATCTTATATACCGGTGACCGCCCCCCCCCAAATCAGAGGTCTGGATCCGCGCCTGATGTTGACTTTATTTCAAAAATAATGATCGATTCAGTTGAGGAATAACCATTCTAAATTCGATTTTTGACGTTTCGGTTTTTATTGGTAGCCATTGGTGAAGACATGGAGGAATCGACTTAAAATCAAAAATAGCAATCGATTCTTCTCTAATACTTGAAGAATAACAATTCTACATTAGATTTTTGACCCTTCGATTATTATTGGTAGCCATTGCTGAAGACATGGAGGATTCGACTTAAAATCAAAAATAGTTTCATCTTATTTGTTATGAGTGTATATTACAGTTAAATAGAATCTCAAATTATGTCTATTTAAGACTTTATAATAAAACAATTATATTTATTCTCTGTTACTAATAAAACATCAATAAAGCAGCCACGTGGGGGTCCAGGGGCGAAGCCCCTGGCTAGTAAAAGGCCCGCCGAAGGCGGGCCTTGAAGCTAGTATATAATAGAATTAATATTTAAATTTAGTTTTCTTTCGCTTGTTACTAGAATATATAAAAGATCAATAAATAATTCGTAGAGATCTTGTAGGGTATTCAGTCTGAAGACTGTTTTGACACACAACTATGTATGCTCTATCAATTATATTTCATTTTCTGTGGGATATATTTTTAATCTTTTTAACGGACTTCAACAAAAGGAGGAGGTTCTCTATTCGACTGAATTTTTTTTTGAAACTTCATATCTCCGCCAATTGTGGACCGATTTTGAAAATTTTTTTTGCATTGGGTCCAGTCTACCTTCCGATTGGTCCCATTCTTTTTTCATAGGTATTAGACCTTTTTTCTTAGGTTTGTTCAGGACTAACTTCTTTGTTTATTAACCGATTTCGATGATTCTTTTTTTATTCAAAAGGGGGTATCTTAGGGATGGTGTCATATTAATTTGGTCAAGTTCTGAGGATATGATCACTATTAATAACATCACTAAAAAGAGAAAAATAAAAATTTTTAAGAAAAAATAAAACCGACTTCAAAAAATTAAATGCAACAAATAAAATACACTAAAAGGTATAAAATAATTATTATCTTATTTAGTTACAACTAAACGACGAAATATTAACATGAAATTACTTTTTGAAGTCGGTGCCAAATATATACCTTTTGAAGGAGACAATAAAAGAGTGTGTCTTCTTCTGGAATTATAAATTTTATTTATTTATAACGAGACTATAGTTTCGAGGGCTTTGCCTTACTGTGAATACATTGTAATAGACTCGATGAAGAGGGCAAAGCCCTCGAAACTATAGTCTCGTTATAAATAAATAAAATTTATAATTCCAGCAGAAGACACACTCTTATTGTCTCCTTCAATATATAAAAATTCTGCTACTCTCGGCAAAAACTTTCAATTTTATATACCTTTTATGAATCGCACTCGACGTTTGGTTGGTACGCTCGCTTATAGGTATAGTTTGTTTGGCACCGACTTCAAAAAGTAATTTCATGTTAATATTTCGTCGTTTAGTTGTAACTAAATGGGATAATAATTATTTTATACCTTTTATTGTATTTTATTTGTTGCATTTAATTTTTTTGAAGTCGGTTTTATTTTTTTCTTAAAAATTTTTATATTCGCCAAAATAGCATTAAAGTTTACTTTTAATGCTCTGTAACTTGAGAATTATTGGTCGTACACACTTGAGTCTAATAAACATTTTTGTAGCAAATTGTATGCCCTATAAAACATTAATGGGAATTTTTTCTATTTTTTTTTTTTTTTTTTATACCGAAAAATCAAGTTAAATAAAATACTTTTTTAAGACAAAGATAAAAGATGGCATGACGATCTGGAAGAAACAAACCTATAGGTTTAAAAACAAGAAGAAGAAGAAGAAGGACAAAGATCACTTTCATCTCTCTTATCCCTCAAACATCTACTAGTAGCCCAATAAATAGGGGCGTTTTAGATTACATTAATTGCGGGAAAAGATTTTTTAGGATCCTTTGATATGGTGAGGGTATGACAAATCTAAGTTTGTGACCTCGAAAGTGTGAAAGACAACTTTTGGTGGCCGAAAACCTCGAAATTTTCAGACTCTTTCCAGTTTTTAGATTATAACTCGAAAACAGTTCATATTTTGTAAATAACCGTTTTATAATCAATTAAAGAGGACAAAATTTTACGTCAATTAAAAAAAAGAAATTCAAAATTGGTTTAGTAGTTCGATTTTTAATAGGGATCAAAAAACAGCCGGGATTACTTTTAAATATTCCAAAAACTCGATTTTTTCCCATTTTGACCATGAAGGAGCACGTTTTTGATAAAGACCCTCTATACATTTTTAAGCTAGATTAATTTTGCTACAATTAAAACAAACTTACATCTTAATTTGATAATGTTAACAGCTGCCGCAATGAGGTTGAAGTTTTGAAAAAATGCAATTTTTTACAAAAAATCGAGGAGTTTTCCTTCATAAAATGAAAACCACTCATTCAAAAAATCTTGATTTTTATTTCATTGTTTAGAAACTTTGTTAGCTTAAATGTTTACTTGGACCACTTTTTTGGTAAAACTCTTAGATTTATAGATATCCTACTTTTTCCGGACAGAATATGATTCGAATCCTCAAAACCGTCATGGAAAATGGTAGATATCTATAAATCTAAGAATGTTATCTAAAAAGTGGTCCAAGTAAACGTTCAAGCCAACAAAGTTTCCTAGATAATGAGCTAGAAATCAAGTTTTTAGGATACGTGGTTTTTATTTTATGATGGAAAAACTGCGAATTTTTTGCAAAAAAATTGAATTTTTTCAAAAATTCAACCCCGCTGGGGCACGGATTATCATTATCCAATTAAGATAAACCTTTGTTTCAATTGTAGCAAATTTAATCTAGTTTAAAAATGTATATAGTAGTCTTTGTCGGAAACGTGCTCCTTCATGGTCAAAATGTGAAATATGCGAAAAAAGTACGAGTTTTTGCGATAGGTATTCAAAAGTGATCCCGGGGGCTGTTTTTTGGATCCCCATTAAAAATCAAATTACTGTTCAAATTTTGGATTTATTTTTTTTAAACGACGTGAAATTTTGTTCTATTTAATTTACTATAGAGAGTTATTTAGAAAATATTGACCGTTCTCAAGTTATAAGCGAAAAACTGGAAAAAGTTCGAAAATTTCGAGGTTTTTTTTGGCCACCAAAAGTTGTTACCCACACTTTCGAAATCGCAAACTTTGATTTGGCATACCCAAAGTATACCAAACGATCCTAGAAAAAATATTTTTCCACAATTAATGTAACCTGAATCACTTTTTGGATCCTCTAAATAAAATTAAACCTCTTTTAAAGAACTCAAAAAATGATTCGCTCCTAAAGAAATTGAAAATGTTCGTCCTTGGTTATTTAGAATAAACACTTAAGAAAGTTAATCCATCAACAACACATTGGTCTTCAAATTCCATGTCGAAGAACACATTAAGTAAATGTTGTTTTCGTAACATTTATAAAGACTTCTTTCTAAATATATTTATTTTTCCCTACAAAAAACAAAAAAAATTACTAAAAATGCTTTTATATTCTAAAGTTTATTAAAGTCATAAAAGAAGAAAACTACATATTTACAAAATTTTATCGTATGTTTGTAACGGAAGTTGAAATGTAGAAACTCCATCTTTTTTGTTAATAATAATCATTTCAAACACCCTATATATGCCGATTAGTTGAGCGGGTGGGGGGGGGGGAGAAATAAAGTACTTCCTATTTTTAGGGATCGCAACAATAAAATTTAGTTGCTTCCATTTTGCGGGAAAGTATAAGTTGTTAAAAATTATGACGTAATAATCCATTATTTTATGGGCGAGTGTATTATGGGCATATCCGGGGGATTTCTTATTATTATTCTGTTTCCTGAAAATTTCCATTAGAGATTTAATATTTTTATAAAATAACTCTCGTCGCTTATGATGGTCTTAAATACTTACAACGGAGCTATTTTCTTTTGTGATGAAAACATGCAAGCATTTTTATTACCCTAACTGGGTAAACGCTTCTCCGTGAAGGATCTGGTAACGCGCCCAAGCGATTCGACCTGTCTAAGCCTGATGCCGATTGATGATTTAAATGAAGTAAGAGAGATTGTTCAAAGAAAGAGCATTAATTATGTTATTTGATGGTTTGTGTTAATTTCAAATAAAACAAAGTTTTAAGATGGAACACGATTTATTAAAAGGTGAATATAAATACAAGAGTTAGTGAAGGTACTGAAACTTTAAATAATAATAGATCAGTCTTCACTAGCATGAGGTACACTGTTCACGTCGGATGAGTAATAGTAAGTGCCTCTCTTCAATTTGGGAGACGACCTTTATTGGCGTTGAGTTGACATCTAGGGCTGCTGACGATAGGTCCTTGGAACAGCCAATCGGCGCATCTGTTAATATGGCCAATCCGGGAGCAGCTTGGTTGAGAGGCGACGGTGGTGAGAAGAGGGGATATGCGCGCGCAGCCTGGAGAAGTGGCGGAGGAGTTGCGACCAATGGGAGCTGGCTGGTGACAGAGGCGGCGACGGTGAGAAGAGGGGGATATGTGCGCGCAGCCTGGACGTCGCCGCTCTCAATGAGGTAAGGGTGGCAAGGGTCAGGGCAAAGCCAAATGAGGTAAGGGTGGCAAGGGTCGTCTTTGTCTTGAGATAACGACTTGCATTTTACAATTCTTATTATAATATAATTATTCTAAACATTATTATAATACAAAGGTGAAGTTTAGTATTGGCACCTGAAGGGTTGCCAGATATAATTAATCTAATGAATTTATAGAGGTAGGATGTGATATCGGCAACTGGATAGTTGCCAGGTATAACTCATTATTTACTTTTGATTATTTTTATTAGTTAATTATAAATACACTTGTCTCCAGCTGATGGCCGGATGACTTGAATTCATCTCTTCTCCAAGTTAACAACTACCTCCAGTGGGCTTCAGCTTTGAACTGTCCCCAGTGGATTCCAAAATAGAACTGTCTAACTCTCAACTGACCAAAAACTGCCTGAAGCGTCGAAATTCTAAGATTCCCTCTCATAGGCCAAATTCTTAATTAGCGGGGCGTATCTTAAAAATCATTCCTCCCATTTCTGGAAATTTAATCTTTAGATATTTCTCACGCTAAAATGACATTTACACATCTGGGCCAAAAGGCCATCTTTCTATTATTTACGACTTGCTTTAAGAGCCATTTCACTTTTATTGAAGGTCCAGGAAGCCGAATTCCCATTGTCAAAAAGGGGCCTTCGAGCATCAAAGGGACGCCGATCGACAAACATTGCTCTTAGAAATAATTATTTTTATATTCAATGAAAATATTGTCGGCGCAGAACAGTGGGACCAGAGGCGTAACTACGGGGGTGGTTTTGGGGCTCAGAACCCCATGCCATGGGCAGAGTAACGGCAATGAGAAAACGTTTCTTATGGCAAACTAATCGTAATTAAAATGTTTAATCAAAATTTTGTTCTTTTTTAATTTCTTGAATTTACCTTTTTAGTCCAGTTAAATTGTTCTCTAAAGGGCCCCTCGCGGGAAAGTAGTTTTGATTTCTTGATCCTATATGTTTTTTTTGCTGTGCTGAATCCGAATCTGAGATGTGCTAACAAAATTTGTGACGGAACATTGTAAAAAATGCAAAAAAAGGTAAAAAAAAATGTCGTTTTTTGCTTATAACTCAAAAAACTCTCAACAATAGCATTCCTTTTCAAAATAAAAGTTCATAAAATTTAATTTTAATTATTAAAGTCCATGGCATCCATATTATTTAATTAATTAAGTACGTTTGCAGGTATTTGGACAGGAAGGTGTAAATCAAAAATTGATTTTGTGACGTTTCGCCAGCTTTATTCTGGCTTCATCAGGCTTCTAAAAATATACAAAAAAACAGAGTTACAGAGAAATCAACAAGTCCCATCATTTTTTTCCTTCATAAACATATACCTAATAAAAAAAAATGATGGGACTTGTTGATTTCTCTGTAACTCTGTTTTTTGTATATTTTTAAGAAGCCTGATGAAGCCAGAATAAAGTTGGCGAAACGTCACAAAAATCAATGGTAATTTTTTGATTTACATCCTCCTGTCCAAATATCTGCAAACGTACTTAATTAATTAAATAATATGGATGTCCTGGACTTTAATAATTAAATTTAAATTTGTAGAAAAAATTGAAATAGAATTTTCTTATTAGAACTTGGAATAAGAATAGAACAAATGAATTCTAAAGTTCACTTTTGAATCACACCGCTTTATTGACCCCTCAGGAGTCTATATTTTAAATTTCAAGTCATTTGGTTAACCCGTTTAACGTGGAACTCGGTGAACATAGAGATAGAGAATCCCAAAACTATATTATATTGATTTTTCTTTCACCTATGCTTTGAAAATAAAACATATTTTTCGCCGAAAATACTAAATTTTGTGCCTTCCTCGACTTTCGCGAAATCCTCCAGAACCAATTATAATCGCGTAATTCGAGGACTTATTTATTTACTTATTCGACCCGTTCCTCTGTGCTGCAGTTTGGCGCAGGCGGGTCCCAACTTTTCCTCCGGGCTCTTCTATCTTTCGCTGTTGTCCTCCAATGCACCCCAATATTCTACCATCCGAAAGTCGAACAGAGTTCCTGCAGTCCAAGGAGTTGGATGGCGGTCTTCCAGGAGGTCTTTTTATATATCGAGGGGTCCACTCTTGCAAAAATGTGTTCCACCTCTCGTCATTTCTTCTCATTAGATGACCCGTCCACTTATGCTTCGACTAGTTGACAAATTCCAGCATATCTTTCACTTCGGACATTCTTCTTATATCAGTGTTATGTAGACTATGTAATCGTTGAGTTCGGAGTGTTATGCCTACGAGCCTTCGCCTTAGTGTCGCTTTGATTGTTTTAATTTTGGTTTTCATAGGGTTTTGTTAAAGCCCAAGTTCCACTGGCATAAGTTAGTGCAGGCAATTCACTTTTAAGTTCATCAATCATTGGTTGAATCAAGACTTACTGTACTTTATTTCTAAATTCCACGAGTCTACTATAGGTGTGCCGGTTAATAATGTCATTTTTTTCGGCATGAGGAAAACACAAATTTTTTCAGAACTGGCAAAAGTGGTTTATTCAAAGTATGCACCATCGGATTCTACACATTTCGACCAACGATCCGGCAAATTGTGTATCCCCTCCCAGTAGAATTTCTCCCTTTTGAGGCGAGCCAAGATTCGAGCCATTTTGCCACTTCTTCGTAATTAGCGAAGTGCTGGTCAGCCAATCCGTGTGCCATTGACCTAAAGAGGTGGTAATCCGATGGAGCAAGGTCTGGAGAGTAGGGCGGGTGGGGTAGGGCCTCCCATTCGAGCGCTTTGATGGTTTCTTTCGTCGATTTGGCGGTGTTCGACGAAGCGTTGTCGTGGAGAAAAATGACACGTCCATGTCTGCGGCCGTTTTTCGATCAATACATGATTCAAATTGATCAATTGTTGTCTGTAGCGCATTCCTTGCGATTGGCGCGGATCTTCTGCCAGCAAGTCCTCCAGGTCAGCATCCTAAAACTTTTTCGGCTGTCCAGGCCGCTCTTTGTCGTTCACATCAAAATCACACCTTCGAAACCGTCGAAACCAACGTTGGCAGATTTTTTCAGATGGAGCATGGTACCCATAAACTCCCACGAGAATACGAACCGTTTCCGCAGCCGATTTCTTCATTAGAAAAATTTTTAAGAAAAAATAAAAACCGACTTCAAAAAATTAAGTGCAACAAATATAAAAATACACTAAAAGGTATAAAATAATTATTATCTTATTTAGTTACAACTAAACGACGAAATATTAACACGAAATTACTTTTTAAAGTCGGTGCCAAACAAACTATACCTATAAGCGAGCGTACCCGCCAAACGTTAAGTAAGATCCGTCGAGTGCGATTCATAAAAGGTATATGTTTGGCACCAACTTCAAAAAGTAATTTCGTGTTAATATTTCGTCGTTTAGTTGTAACTAAATAAGATAATAATTATTTTATACCTTTTAGTGTATTTTTATATTTGTTGCACTTAATTTTTGAAGTCGGTTTTTATTTTTTTCTTAAAAATTTTTATTTTTCTCTTTTTAGTGATGTTATTAATAGTGATTATATCATCAGAACTTGGCCAAATTAATATGACACCATCCCTAAGACACCTCCTTTCGGATAAAAAAAGAACCATCGAAATCGGTTCATAAACAAAGAGGTTAGGTCTAAACAAACCTAAACAAACCTAATAAAAAAGGTCTAATACCTATGAAAAAAATCGAAAAAAAATGGGACCAATCGGAAGCTAGACTGGACCCAATGCAAAAAAATTTTTCAAAATCGGTTGACAATTGGCGGAGATATGAGGTAACATAGGCACAAAAAAAAAAAAAAAAAAAAAAAAAATTCAATCGAATAGAGAACCTCCTCCTTTTTTGAAGTCGGTTAAAAATAGTGCAATATCAGTATCCCGCAAATGCTCTTTTTCGGCACAAAATCCGCCATGTTTACAAGCCAATATCTCATACACAAATGAACCGAATGTTGACATGTTATATGCCGTTTGAAAGGTGATTACTAACACTATAAAACCAAAAAAATATTTGGATGAGTTTGGTGGAAAAATACCGAAATGCCATCTGTTAGAAAAAGGGACATTATTAACCGGCACAGCTAGTATAAATACTGATTTTTTTCAAGTCTCTATTCCCATGATCAATAAATAATCATTACCTATCGGGTGTACTGTGTTTGTTCCCCTTCAAGTTGAATTGAACGCTGTCCACCCATGGTTGAGAAGAAACTAGTCCAGCCATCCAGCTGAAATAAGCCAACAAATTTGATTATTTGCTCTCTTTATTTCATTAAGCCAACTCCATTTGTTCCCCATGTTCGGCCATGAATGTGGAAAAGATTTACAGCCGTGTCTAGTGACAGTTTGCAATCCTGTCTGTTGGCCACTTGATGCAATTGCCTGCTTAAGTGTCGACCTCCCCCCGACTACTGCCCTTTTTTCACCCCATTTTCTACCCCCTACTGGCTCACACCCAATTTGTTGTTTTCCTGCTCGTCTTTTTTGAAATACCCAAACAAAACCAACTCACACACTTTCTTCAAAGATTTCCTTCTAATTATTATTTTCTTTGTGAATAATAAGAAAAAATAAAACCGACTTCAAAAATTAAATGCAACAAATAAAATACACTAAAAGGTATAAAATAATTATTATCTTATTTAGTTACAACTAAACTACGAAATATTAACATGAAATTACTTTTTGAAGTCGGTGCCAAACAAACTATACCTATAAGCGAGTGTACCCGCCAAACGTACTAAGTAAGATCCGTCGAGTGCGATTCATAAAAGGTATATGTTTGGCACCGACTTCAAAAAGTAATTTCATGTTAATATTTTGTCCTTTAGTTGTAACTAAATAAGATAATAATTATTTTATACCTTTTAGTGTATTTTATTTGTTGCATTAATTTTTTGAAGTCGGTTTTTATTTTTTCTTAAAAATTATTTTTATTTTTCTCTTTTTAGTGATGTTATTAATAGTGATAATATCATCACAACCTGACCAAATTAATATGACACCATCCCTAAGATACCCTCTTTTGGATAAAAAAAAGAACCATCGAAATCGGTTCATAAACAAAGAGGTTAGGTCTAAACAAACCTAATAAAAAAGGTCTAATACATATGGAAAAAAATCGAAAAAAAATGGGACCAATCGGAAGCTAGACTGGACCCAATGCAAAAAAAATTTTCAAAATCGGTTGACAATTGGCGGAGATATGAGATAATATAGGGACAAAAAAAAAAAAAAAAAAAAAAATTCAGTCGAATAGAGAACCTCCTCCTTTTTTGAAGTCGGTTAATAAAATAATTTATTTTGTCCATAACGCAAAGTGGATTAATATGTTGCATATTTCACTCAGGATTGGATCTAGGGGGAGAGGAGGGGGGGGGTAGGTGCCCCCGGTGGCAAATTTTAAGAAGCGGCATATTTTGGGAAGCGAGAATTTGTTTGTAATGTAATTTTAAAATTCAATGGGAAATTATTTATTTTTGACGCTATAAAACCATATGGTTGTTTATTATGACCCATTTACTATTTTTTATGATATTTTACTTGTTTTATACATAGAATAATATAGAGTGGAAGGCTACCGTATATCAAAAAGCGCTCTCTAGCGACTGCAGGGCGGAAATTCTTAGTTCTTAAGAGCTATCCAAAGATTATAGAACACGAAACCCTTTGTCATAGATCTTCTTCTTCTTCCTGATTTCTAAGTGTCAAAACTTAATAAGTACGTTGCCTAAAAGAATTCAAGCCGTAATTAAAAATAAAGGCGACGTCACACAGTGGTAAAGGTTTATTTTTTTTATTTTTTTTTGTGGCTTTTCGGCCCTTGTAGCCATAAGCCAATTTACGATACTATATATTTTTTTTTTTTTAAATTTTGTCTCTACCCCGGGGGTCAGATTTTAGCCGAATGCCTCGAGTCGGATTCGAACCCGGGTCCACTTGGTTAGCAGGATGATACGCTACCGCCTAGCCTATCTGACCCCCCCCCTAAAGGTTTTTTTTGTATGTTTTCCTTGTTTTTAACAATTAAAAAATAATTTTAATTTAAATGTTACATTAAAATGTTTTAAATTGTTTAAAATGTTGTTCCAAATGATAATAAAAATAAATATTTAAATTAAATTAGCATAATTTTATTTAAAAAGAAAAATATTGGTGGGCCAATTGAGATGGGACGGGGCTCGTATATTATTCTTTGGTTTTATTTAGCACTAGCTTCATGGCCGCCTTCGGCGGGCCTTACTGTGCAGGGGGCTTCGCCCCCTGGACCCCCACGCGGCTGTTTTATTGATGTTTTATACACGTGTAAAGAGCACTTTCATATATCAACTCTTGTGAATTAATTGTAATAGATTGATGAAGAGGACAAAGTATATCTCTTTATGAATGAATGAAATTAATGTGGCACCATCCCTAAGATACCCCCTTTCCAATAAAAAAAGAATCATCGAAATCGGTTCATAAACAAAGAAGTTAGGCCTAAACAAACCTAACAAAAAAGGTCTAATACCTACGAAAAAAAATTGGACCAATTGGAAGCTAGACTGGACCCAATGCAAAAAAATTTTTCAAAATCGGTTCACAATTGGCTGAGATATGAGGCAATATAGGCAGAAAAAAAATCAGTCAAATAGAGAACCTCCTCCTTTTTTGAAGTCGGTTAAAAAATAGATAGTTTTTTTAAATCTTTGTTGCAGTTTTTTTTTGTTAGTTTAGTTCTTTTATTGTTTGGCAAGCTATGTTGGCTAACCTGAATTGTTTTTAGTTTTTCCTGAATTTTTCAATTTTTCCGGGCAACTTTTCCAATTTTTTTTACGTATTAACCTGAATTGGACTATTACGAACATTTTAAAAGAAAAATTAGCCAAATCGGTCCAGGCAATTGAGAGATCTGCGCTTACAAAGAAAAAGAAATTCATTTTTATTATATAGACTAGCTTCAAGGCTCCGCCTTCGGCGGGCCTTTTGTTAGCCAGAGGGCTTCGCCTCCTGGACCCCCACGTGGCTGCTTTATTGATGTTTTATTAGTAACAGAGAATAAATATAATTGTTTTATTATAAAGTCTTAAATAGACATAATTTGTGATTCTATTTAACTGCAATATACACTCATAACAAATAAGATGAAACAAATATTTAAAATGTATTAAAAATCTCTATTTATAAAAAATTCTCTTATTCTCAAGCTTGAGTTGTTTATCATAAAAGAATTTAGTCTTATTGATTTTAAGTCGATTCTTCCACGTTTTCAGTAGAGCTTGCCATTAATAGTCAAAACATCAAAAATGGAATGCAATAAGGTTATTCCTCTAGTATTAGATAAGAATCGATCGTTATTTTTGATTTTAAGTCGATTCCTCCATGTCTTCAGCAATGGTTACCAATAATAATCGAAGGGTCAAAAATCTAATGTAGAATTGTTATTCCTCAAGTATTAGATAAGAATCGATTGGTATTTTTGATTTTAAGTCGATTCCTCCATGTCTTCAGCAATGGTTACCAATAATAATCGAAGGGTCAAAAATCTAATGTAGAATTGTTATTCCTCAAGTATTAGATAAGAATCGATTGGTATTTTTGATTTTAAGTCGATTCCTCCATGTCTTCACCAATGGCTACCAATAAAAACCGAAACGTCAAAAATCGAATGTAGAATGGTTATTCCTCGACTGTTAAATGAGAATCGATCATTATTTTTGAAATAAAGTCAACATCAGGCGCGGATCCAGACCTCTGATTTGGGGGGGGGCGGTCGCCGGTATATAAGATCTACTTTTGATCTCGGAAGTGTGTCGCAGTCGAATTGTCCAAGCGGGGTGGGGGGGGGCCAGAGACGCCCCCCCCCCACATAGAACTTTATTTTCTTCAATTTTAAAATTTAATGTTATATAACAAAAAAGATTAAATAAACATATAAAAATTGTTGATCTCCAATGCTTTGGGGGGGGGGCGGTCGCCCCATCGCCCCCTGGATTTGCGCATGGTTAACATGAACTGCAAATAGCAAGTGATATCTGATTAATAATGAAGGAATAAACATATTAATATTTCAAATGAATTTGGATAAAGTTTAGCAACGATCCGTTGCAGTTTATTTAATTAAATAACAATTTTTGAGTTCGTCAATTAAATTGTCAAATTAATATTTGTGGGATTTAAAATTCATTGTAATTAAGTACCTTGAGGACCACAAAAAAGGTCATATATAGTTTTTTGTAAAATTATATTTTAAAGTACTTTATTTTAGAATAAGATAGTACATTGGATAAAGTTTAACAACGATCCGTTGGAGTTTATTTTTTTAATTTTTGTTTTTAAATGTACTTTAAAAAAATAGATAGTTTTTTTAAATCTGTGTTGCATTATTAAATTCCTCTTCAACGATAATGTGGTTAGATCTCTTTCTCTATGCTATTAAGAATAAATGACATCTCAAAAATGTGACAGATAGGGCTGCCAACACAAAGTTAGTTTGCTAGTTTAGTTATTTTATTGTTTGGCAAGCTAGGTTGGCTAAACCCATTTTGTTTTAGTATTTCGTGAATTTTCCAATTTTCCGGGCAACTTTTCCAATTTTTTTTTACGTATTAACCTGAATTGGACTATTACGAACATTTTAAAAGAAAAATTAGCCAAATCGGTCCAGGCAATTGAGAGATCTGCGCTTACAAAGAAAAAGAAATTCATTTTTATTATATAGATTTGGAAGGGGGGGGGGACTTAAGCTTACGCCCCTTGACAAAAGACCTATCTGATTTCACTGTTTTGGATTATTTCTTCAATTCTTAACTTTCATTAGATCCGAATAATGATTTTTTATTAGCGATTGTGTAACTTTTTCTAAAGTTCTACAATATCATAGCTAAAACCCACTATTTTTAAATGATTCGAAACGATTATTTAATCTATGAATGATTATCATAAAGAAAACATTTATTAAGGACAATAATTCTATTTTATTCCTGCTCACGGTGCTTCAAGGCAAAATTATATACGATATTTTTATTCTCTTGCATTCTCATCTTTTATTAATGAAATAAGGAAATATATAATATCAAGGTAGGTATAAGAGAATAGAAGAATTCGGGCGTGATATTTGTATTTTAATGGAATAATCTTAGACGAGCAGGAATATTTATTATACAAAAAAAAAAAAAAAATAATAATGTTTTTTTTTAAATTAAAATTTGTCTTTTTATATTCTTTTGAAAATGAAAAATAAATTAGATTTTGTTCTAGATTTTAGACGAAATTAAGGGAAACAAAAATAGTCCCTATTTGTTTGAAAGTAATAGATGAGGTGTTTGTAAAAGTAAAAAAAAAATAGATGTGTGGCACTCGGGGACTGCCGCGGTAAAGCTATTGCATAGCATTTTTTATCAACTTATATAATTATAATATTTATGCAATATTTTTTCACAAACAGATGCTTATGTATTCGTCCGATTTCGGAACAGCTCGTCTCGATCCGTGCGAGCTTCGTACAGTCTACACGCATGCACACAAACACCGTGTCGAAGTCTGCCGAACTGAAACGACGTTAGACGATGCTTTCAACGCCGCACCGCTGTGCCGGTCGGCGTGGTGGGTGTTAGGTTTATTTTCGTTACGGTATTTCTTGATTCGGTCGCCGCGCTCAAAGCCCGCGATAAAAAGCTATGCAATAGCTTAATAATTATTTTTGTTTAATCCTATTTATTTGAATAGCATAATGCATGGGAAATACAATTTAATTCCGTTGTCTCATGTCCGTCTGAAAAAAATTTAAAATAAATCTTAATAAAAAAAAAAATATTCTAAATTCCGCGTTTTTTACTTTAAAAATGCAATTTAAAATATATTTTTTTTTTTAAAGATGTACCGGCTGTCCACTGTTCGTCTCCAGAAAATTATTTATTATTCATTTATATTATTTACTATTATAGTTTAATTGTATTTTATAATTTAAATGTATTGTAAAAAAATAAGATAATTAATAAATTATAATTTTGTAAAAGAACCTCCCCCCCCCTTTAATTTCAAAATCCCTCCATAATAGGATCCTTTGAAAGTCCCCTCCCCACCTCTCTTAAATCCGCCGGTCGGCTGTCAGTCGAGTCGCTCGAGTCTCGGGTAGGAGTGGTGGGCGGTGGCGGGGAGGGACATCTCCCTCGCTCGAGCCGCCTTTCCGCCAAGATTTTGGAAATTTTGGAATTTTTTCAGAATTTTGCTTGTAACTCGATAATCATGAGCTCCTACGGGAAATTTCACTCTTACCACAATGAAAAGGAATAAATTTTTGCGTCTAATAACGTAGTTAATAAAATCGTTTAGCCGTTATTTAGCCACAATCGATCGTTAAAGATAGGAAATTTTTACCAACTTGTCAGAAACGTGAATTATGGCTATTATAGGTGATCACAAGAGACCATTCTTAGAATTTTTGCGGTGCTGACCCCATAATAGTTGCTAATTGGCTAAAAATTTAGAGTGGGAAAGTAATTGGACAACGGTAACCTGTGCCACAATGTGGTTGAAGTTTTTGAAAACTGCAAAAAATTGTAGTTTTTCACTTATAAAATTAAAACCACTCATCCTAGAAACTGATTCTTGGCTCATTTTCTAGGAAATTTTGTTGTCTTGAAGTTTTATTTGAGCCACTTTTTTGCTAAAACATTTAGATTTGAAAATATCCAGCATTTTCCAAGACAGGACATAATCCGACCACGGGATACCGTTGTTCAATTTAGATGAAACTTTTCCAATCTCATTTTTTAGCCAATTGGCAACTATTATGAGGGTCAGCACCCAAATTCGAAGAGTGGTTTCTTGTGACCACCTATAATAAGCTTAATTCACTTTTTTCCAAGTTGGTAAAATTGCCTATAATGGACAATCGATTGTGGCTAAAGGGCTCAACCGATCTTAATTTGTAATTATGTTATTAGACGGAAAATATTATGATCTATTATTTTGATAAGAGTAAAATTTTCTGTAGGACGCTTAGTTTTTGAGTTATAAGCAAAAATCTGTAAAATGTCCAAAATTTTCGTGGTTTGTAGGCCATCAAAAATTTAGCACCAGCCAGAAACCGTCGCAAACTCGTATTTGGGATGCCTAACGCCGATTAAAATTATTTCCAGCTTGTGCAGAAATTTAATTTGCCTGTGTGTGGGTGAGTGGTTAGAGTGTCGGGTCGCTGACTCAAAGTACGCTGGTTCGAGACTGAGATATTTATATATTATTATAATTTAGATGAAACTTTTCCAATCTGATTTTTTAGCCAATTGGCAACTATTATGAGGGTCAGCACCCAAATTCGAAGAGTGGTTTCTTGTGACCACCTATAATAAGCATAATTCACTTTTCTGCCAAGTTGGTAAAAATTGCCTATAATGGACAATCGATTGTGGCTAAAGGGCTCAACCGATTTTAATTTGTAAGTATGTTATTAGACGGAAAATATTATGATCTATTATTTTGATAAGAGTAAAATTTTCTGTAGGACGCTTAGTTTTTGAGTTATAAGCAAAAATCTGTAAAAGGTCCAAAAATTTCGTGGTTTGTAGGCCATCAAAAATTTAAACCGTCGCAAACTCGTATTTGGGATGCCTAACGCCGATTAAAATTATTTCCAGCTTGTGCAGAAATTTAATTTGCCTGTGTCTGGGTCAGTGGTTAGAGTGTCGGGTCGCTGACTCGAAGTACGCTGGTTCGAGACTGAGATATTTGCAGTAGCCTCCTCTTGAAAAGCAATGGCAACCTACCAAGAGTATAATTGCCTAGTAAACCTCTCTAAACTAGTCGTTTGGAACCGGCGTTAAAAAGTAGGTCCCGTATAACAAAACAACTAAAAACACTCAGGACAGGTATATGTGGAGAGGCGCCGACGCTCGCTTCGGGCATGCCACTCTAAGAAGATATCATCATCATCATTGAGTATACAGTCCTAAGACTGGTTTGATGCAACAATCCGTCTCCACTCGACTCTGTCCCCCGCCAGCTGTTTAACCTCTCTAAATGTCTGGCATCCCATATCCCCAATTATTTGGTTGAAATATTCTAATCTGGGTCTTCCCCTTCCCCTTTCTTTCCCACCTCCCCCTCCAAGATATCCCTAAGCAGTCCCCCATGTCTCAGTGTGTCCTCATCATCTGACCTCTTCTCTTCTTCAGACTCTTCCACAAGGTTCTTCTTTCTCCGATTCTTCCAAGAACTTCTTCATTTGTAATTTTATCCATCCATTTGATTTTAATCATTCTTCTGTAGCACCACATTTCGAAAGCCTCCAATCTCTTTCTCTCCGCTTTTCCAATTGTCCAGGTTTCACACACGTACATGGCTATGCTCCATACATATGTCTTCAATAGCAACTTCCTGTTTGCTAAGCTGAAGAAGAAGATATGCGTAATATTTTTTGTGCGTTTCTTATTTCCACATTTGCTTAAATATACTTGCTTACCCAGTTACGGGAAAGGTTAATCTTTGACCTGTGAACTGCTTAAATATTAATTCCAATTATTCTTTATCTAAAAGAATGAAGGATAAATTGTGTTATATGCTCTGTTTTTCTTTTTCTACCCCCCCCCCCCCCTTAATTTGTTGTTTTCCTGTTCGTCTTTGACTGAATTTTCTAACAAAACCAACCAACATTTGTGGGGACGGGAGGGGCCTTTGTCTAAAGATTTTCATTCTAATTACGACTTGTTATTATTTTCTCTGTGAAGATATAACCTCTTTCTCATTAAAATTAAAAACTTTATTCATTATAAAGAATGTCTAATTTTTTTTTTTTTTTTAAATTAAACTTCCTTTACGAAATTATTAAGGGAGGTGTGATGCTTTAATGATATTCGTGTTAAAAACACACAAGCCCAGGAAATAATTTTTTTTTTACTACAAATTGTCATGTCCTTTATGAAAATAATTAAAAATTAAGATTTTTTTTTTTATTTCGAAAATAAATAATATAATTTGAGAGAGAGACCAACAAATGATAGTATATTTTATAATGAACTTAAACTCAAGTATACATTTTTATAAAAATGTTCATCAAATGAGCAATCAGACCAGAGTTTGGTAGGTAAAAAGAATATATATATATTGTCAATTTAACATCATATAGCATCAGAACGATACAGAAAAATTTTATCGGTTTGACGACAGATAAGTGTGCCAAAACGATACTGGGAAATAGTGCTGGTCTGAAATAATAAGAATGTGACGTAACGAGACTTGAAAACAGGATCAGTTTGATATCAGAATTGTGTCAGAACGACACCGGTAAACAGTGTCTATTCGATAACCGATTATTGTCTCCGAGGAACATAGAATAAGAGATATATTTTTATATATATATTTTTAAATTAAACTTCCTTGTACGAAATTATTAAGGGAGGTGTGATGCTTTAATGATATTCGTGTTAAAAACACACAAGCCCCGGAAATAATTTTTTTTTTTACTACAAATTGTCATGTCCTTTATGAAAATAATTAAAAATTAAGATTTTTTTTATTATTTCGAAAATAAATGATATAATCTGAGAGAGAGACCAACAAATGAGAGTATATTTTATAATGAACTTAAACTCAAGTATACATTTTTATAAAAATGTTCATCAAATGAGCAATCAGACCAGAGTTCGGTAGGTAAAAAGAGATATATATATTGTCAATTTAACATCATTAGCATCAGAACGATACAGAAAAATTTTATCGGTTTGACGACAGAAAAGTGTGCCAGAAACGATACTGGGAAATAGTGCTGGTCTGAAATAATAAGAATGTGACGTAACGAGACTTGAAAACAGGATCAGTTTGATATCAGAAAATTGTGTCAGAACGACACTGGAAAACAGGATCAGATTGACATCAGAATTGTGTCAGAACGACACCGGTAAACAGTGTCTATTCGATAACCGATTATTGTCTCCGAGGAACATAGAATAAGAGATATATTTTTATATATATATTTTTAAATTAAACTTCCTTTACGAAATTATTAAGGGAGGTGTGATGCTTTAATGATATTCGTGTTAAAAACACACAAGCCCCGGAAATAATTTTTTTTTTTTACTACAAATTGTCATGTCCTTTATGAAAATAATTAAAAATTAAGAATTTTTTTTTTTTTTTTAATTTTATTTTGAAAATAAATGATATAATCTGAGAGAGACCAACAAATGAGAGTATATTTTATAATCAAGTATAGATTTTTATAAAAATGTTCATCAAATGAGCAATCAGACCAGAGGTCGGTAGGTAAAAATGAATATACAGGGTGCATAGGAAAGTCCCTTTAACCTGAAAATACTTGCGAACGGAGAGTGCTACAGCCACGCAAGTGAGGTAACGGTATAGTAAAGCGACTATGCCCGACCTAATGCAAACGACACCAGCGCCCCTAGTGGCGAAATGTGGAAGTTAACCATTGCAAATCGAAAACGAAAAGAGATAGAGCAAAATTTCCAATTAGAAAGTTTTAGAGCATCAATTAATTAGTACGAAACGATATTTGGTTTACACGGATAAGATAAATTGGCGCCTGTATACCCCAAAAATATCCAAAATCGATGCACTCCATTTTGTGTAAATATTTGAAAGGAATAGCCAGAGGAAAGAAGAAATATGCACAATTTAATGAATAAATACTAGTATGTACTTACATCAATACATTTTGATAACATCACACACAAAAACAAAATAGGTAAACTAAACTCTAAGTCTCATAGTGATAAAAAGTTAATGTAGAGAATGTTCGAAAAGTCTGCCATTGCTCACAATACACGTAAACCAAATATCGTTTCGTACTAATTGATTGATGCTCTAAAACTTTATAATTGGAAATTTTGCTCTATCTCTTTTCGTTTTCGATTTGCAATGGCTAACTTCCACATTTCGCCACTAGGGGCGCTGGTGTCGTTTGCATTAGGTCGGGCATAGTCGCTTTACTATACCGTTAGCTCACTTGCGTGGCTGTAGCACTCTCCGTTCGCAAGTATTTTCCGGTTAAAGGGACTTTCCTATGCACCCTGTATATATATGGTCAATTTAACATCATATAGCATCAGAACGATACAGAAAAATTTTATCGGTTTGACGACAGATAAGTGTGCCAAAACGATACTGGGAAATAGTGCTGGTCTGAAATAATAAGAATGTGACGTAACGAGACTTGAAAACAGGATCAGTTTGATATCAGAAAATTGTGTCAGAACGACACCGGTAAACAGTGTCTATTCGATAACCGATTATTGTCTCCGAGGAACATAGAATCTGATGTCGGGATGATCTGATCATTTTGTTGCCCTAACGGTACTTGAAAACAGCATCAGTTTGACATCAGAAATTTGTGTCAGAACGATACTGGAAAACAGGATCAGATTGACATCAGAAAATTGTGTCAGAACGATACTGGAAAACAGGATCAGATTGACATCAGAAAATTGTGTCAGAACGACACTGGAAAACAGTGTCTATTGGGTAACCGATTATTGCCTCGGGCGAACATAGAATCTGATGTCGGGATGATCTGATCATTTTGTTGTCCAAACGATACTTGAAAACAGGATCAGATTGACATCAGAAAATTGTGTCAGAACGATACTGGAAAACAGGATCAGATTGATATCAGAAAATTGTGCCAGAACGACACTGGAAAACAGTGTCTATTGGGTAACCGATTATTGTCTCGGGCGAACATAGAATCTGATGTCAGCATGATCTGACCATTTTGTTGTCCAAACGATACTTGAAAACAGGATCAGATTGACATCAGAAAATTGTGTCAGAACGATACTGGAAAACAGGATCAGATTGATATCAGAAAATTGTGCCAGAACGACACCGGTAAACAGTGTCTATTCGATAACCGATTATTGTCTCCGAGGAACATAGAATAAGAGATATATTTATATATATATATTTTTAAATTAAACTTCCTTTACGAAATTATTAAGGGAGGTGTGATGCTTTAATGATATTCGTGTTAAAAACACACAAGCCCCGGAAATAATTTTTTTTTTTACTACAAATTGTCATGTCCTTTATGAAAATAATTAAAAATTAAGATTTTTTTTTTATTATTTCGAAAATAAATGATATAATCTGAGAGAGAGACCAACAAATGAGAGTATATTTTATAATGAACTTAAACTCAAGTATACATTTTTATAAAAATGTTCATCAAATGAGCAATCAGACCAGAGTTCGGTAGGTAAAAAGAATATATATATATTAGTTGAATAAAAAGATTTCACTGTCGATGGTAACAGAATTGTTTTTATTTTAGGTTAAAATAAAATAAAATGAGAGAGTCTTCTGTTTTAAATAAAATAATTTTTAATTATTTCTAGAGACTATAGTTCCGAAGGCATTGCCTCATCATCAGTCTATCACAAATATTTCAAATTAGTTACAAATTAAGATTTATACATAGAAAATTTTGAAAAAATATATATATATATATATTTTTCAAAATTTTCTATGTATAAATCTTAATTTGTAACTAATTTGAAATATTTGTGATAGACTGATGATGAAGGCAGCGCCTTCGAAACTATAGTCTCTAGAAATAATTAAAAATTATTTTATTTAAAAAACAGAAGACTCTCTCATTTTATTTTATTTTTTAACCTAATATATATATATATATATATATATATTGTCAATTTAACATCATATAGCATCAGAACGATACAGAAAAATTTTATCGGTTTGACGACAGATAAGTGTGCCAACACGATACTGGGAAATAGTGCTGGTCTGAAATAATAAGAATGTGACGTAACGAGACTTGAAAACAGGATCAGTTTGATATCAGAAAATTGTGTCAGAACGACACCGGTAAACAGTGTCTATTCGATAACCGATTATTGTCTCCGAGGAACATAGAATCTGATGTCGGGATGATCTGATCATTTTGTTGTCCTAACGGTACTTGAAAACAGCATCAGTTTGACATCAGAAATTTGTGTCAGAACGATACTGGAAAACAGGATCAGATTGACATCAGAAAATTGTGTCAGAACGACACTGGAAAACAGTGTCTATTGGGTAACCGATTATTGTCTCGGGCGAACATAGAATCTGATGTCAGCATGATCTGACCATTTTGTTGTCCAAACGATACTTGAAAACAGGATCAGATTGACATCAGAAAATTGTGTCAGAACGATACTGGAAAACAGGATCAGATTGACATCAGAAAATTGTGTCAGAACGACACTGGAAAACAGTGTCTATTGGGTAACCGATTATTGTCTCGGGCGAACATAGAATCTGATGTCAGCATGATCTGACCATTTTGTTGTCCAAACGATACTTGAAAACAGGATCAGATTGACATCAGAAAATTGTGTCAGAACGATACTGGAAAACAGGATCAGATTGACATCAGAAAATTGTGTCAGAACGACACTGGAAAACAGTGTCTATTGGATAACCGATTATTGTCTCGGACGAACATAGAATCTGATGTCAGCATGATCTGACCATTTTGTTGTCCAAACGATACTTGAAAACAGGATCAGATTGACATCAGAAAATTGTGTCAGAACGATACTGGAAAACAGGATCAGATTGACATCAGAAAATTGTGTCAGAACGACACTGGAAAACAGTGTCTATTGGGTAACCGATTATTGTCTCGGGCGAACATAGAATCTGATGTCGGGATGATCTGATCATTTTGACAGCAGACAGATACTGCTTTCAGATATCAATCTGGTCTTGGATGATGGCAGGAATGACCTCCGATCGTTCCAAAATTTCCACATGGGTATCTTCCAAAATACTTGAGATATTTAATTCAAACGTTTATAAATTTTTAAATATTTCATAATTTTAAATTGATCCATTTCTAAAGACTGACAGTAGTCCAGTCAAATTGTGCTCAAATGGACCCCTATGAGGAAAGTTTTGGTAGCTTTTTATATCATATATATGGAAAATGCTGGATATCTATGAGTTTAAGAGTTTTAACAAAAAACTGGTACAAGTAAACGTTCAAGTCAACACAATTTACAAGAGAATGAGATACGAATCATGTTTATAGGATGAGTGGTTTTCATTTTATGAAGGAAAAATTGCGATTTTTTGCAAATCTTCAACCTCATTGCTGCCCGGATTATCTACCATTTATCCATTTAAGATAAAACTTTGTTTAAATTGTAGAAATTTAAAAATATATAGAGTGGTTTATGTCAAAAACGTTCTCCTTCATGGTCAAAATGAGAAAATATCGAAAAAAGTGGGTGATCAGTGGGGGCTGCCGAAGTCGAAAACTTGGATTTTGCGCTTGAGCCCAAACGATTGGTCGGAGAAAAAGCATAAATAATGAATTTTGTAAGAAATTTTATGAACTTTTATTTTTAATAGGAAGGTTATTTACGAAAAGTTGATAGTTTTTGAGTTATAAGCAAAAAACCGCCAAAAAATTGAAATTTTCACGTTTTTTTTTGCATTTTTTTGCAATGTTGCGTCACGAAATTATGTAAAGGAGACCTCAGATTTAAATTCAGCGCCCCAAAAAAGATATATACTTATGCAAAAAATCAGAACTACCCCAAAACTTTCCTGATAAAAACACTATTTGACTGGACTACAGATACAAAAATTACCAAAAAATGACCACGTTGCTCTTTCAAATCTTGAAAGCAAAAGAAATTTTTAAAACAATTAACCCTATTCAACATGTAAAAATCTTTACAGCTAATATTAAAAAAATATTTTGTTTATTTATTTTGGGCCCTCAAAAAATTGACACTTCCCAAAATAATCATTCCATTAAAATTTTAATACGATTTTTGATTTTGAGGAAAATAAATACATTAAGAAATTTCAGCTTTGTATCTTATTTAGTTTACGAGATAAAAAAATCTTTTGTCAGCACCCCCACCGACAAACAAACAAACAGAGACTGTAAATTTTAAATTTGGCATAGTCGTAGAGTTTGGGGTAGAATTAAGAGAAAAATCCAAAAAGTAAAACTTTCTCTTCTTGAGGACTTATAATGAAGGGTTAAACATTTTTAAGAAAAAAATAAAAACCGACTTCAAAAAATTAAATGCAACAAATAAAATACGCTAAAAGGTATAAAATAATTATTATCTTATTTAGTGTATAACTAAACGACGAAATATTAACACGAAATTACTTTTTGAAGTCGGTGCCAAACATATACCTTTTATGAATCGCACTCGACGGATCTTACTTAGTACGTTTGGAGGATATGCTCGCTTATAGGTATAGTTTGTTTGGTACCGAATTCAAAAAGTAATTTCGTGTTAATATTTCGTCGTTTAGTTGTAACTAAATAAGATAATAATTATTTTATACCTTTTAGTGTATTTTATTTGTTGCATTTAATTTTTTGAAGTCGGTTTTTATTTTTTTCTTAAAATTTTTTATTTTTCTCTTTTTAGTGATGTTATTAATAGTGATCATATCATCAGAACTTGACCAAATTAATATGACACCATCCCTAAGACACCCCCTTTCGGATAAAAAAAGAACCATCGAAATCGGTTCATAAACAAAGAGGTTAGGTCTAAACAAACCTAATAAAAAAGGTCTAATACCTATGGAAAAAATCGAAAAAAAATGGGACCAATCGGAAGCTAGACTGGACCCAATGCAAAAAAATTTTTCAAAATCGGTTGACAATTGGCGGAGATATGAGGTAACATAGGCACAAAAAAAAAAAAAAAAAAAAAAATTCAATCGAATAGAGAACCTCCTCCTTTTTGAAGTCGGTTAAAAATACAATGAATCTAGAAAGCTGAAATTTGGGAAATTGGTTTGAGCATAAAAGCCAAGTTTTCGAAAAATAATTTCAACTAAAAATGTGAAATCAATAAATGAGGCTTATTGCAAGTGTACTTGCCTCTTGTCATTGACTTAGCCCTTAATTAATTAGGCTCACAATTTGAACTACTTTAACTTGAGAAATATCCATTTTGTATATTTGATCTTCCTATTAATGATGCTTAATTCAAAATTATTCAGTTCAAATGGAATTTGATATTTTATTAAAACTTGGCTTTTTTTCACACATGGGTTTTTGTTGGGATTATTTCTATCGCGAAAGAGTTGTCTGAATTCTCAATTGAACAGATGGCAGCACTGGATGACAACGCCTGTATTTAGACAACCTAAACAGACGTTAGCACCTGCAGCCAATCCTAACAACCACTTTTATAGAGATAAACTCACCCAAAATACCTACTTGAGATATTTGTCGTTGATAAGGAATAAATGAGAGAATTTGTAGAATATTTTCATAAGGTTAATTTAATTGTAATATTATTGAAATTAAGCTGGTACAAAGATCACCTAAAAAAAGCAAAATTCTATTTTCACTATGTGTTAATTAATCCTATAAATATACCCCTTTGATTTTAGATTCTGAAGATGTGAAAGTTTCGGTTTTTTGTTTTTTCGCTTTAATTGTACACCAAACACATGTGTTTTTGTTAGGATATCATTTTCTTTTTAAAGAAACTAAATAGGCTCAAATTAGACTTCTGCTAACCTGTAAATACAAACAAAATGGAAATAATTTTATTGGAGGTAAAATAAGAGGTGGCTGGTGCTAATTTTTGAGAGTCTAAAACTACGAAAAGTTTGAAATTTTTTCAATTTTTGCTTATAACTCAAAAACTATGCGTCGTAAGAAAAATTTCATTCGTACCAATATGAAAGAGCATAACATTTTGCGTTGAATAACGTACTTAAAAGTTACGATCAATTGAGCCGTTTAGCCACAATCGATCGTCAAAAATAGGTAATTTTTACCAACTTGTCGGAAAAGTGAATTATCCTGATTAGATGGTCACAAGAAACCACTCTTAGTATTTTTTGCTGTCCTGAGCACCATAATAGTTGCCAATTGGGTAAAAAATAAGAGATGCAAAGTTTCATCTTAATTGGACAATGGTATCCCGGGCCGCAATGAGGTTGAGTTTTTGAAAAACTAAAATTTTTTGCAAAATCATTCATAAAATGAAAACCAATTATCTTAGAAACTTGGTTTTTATCTCATTTTCTAGAAAACTTTATTGGCTTGAAGTTTTACTTGAGCCATTTTTTTGTTAAAACATTTAGATTTGAAGATATCCAGTATTTTTCAAAACAGGACATGTCCGTCCTTATTGCGGAACAAGTTACCGTTGTCCAATTGAAATGAAACTTTGCCAATCTAATTATTTATCCGATTGGAAAATATTATGGTGGTCAGGACTTCAAAAATAAAATTTTAAGAGTGATTTCCTGTGATCACCTAATGGGCATTACTATTCCCTTTCCGCAAAGTTGGTAAAAATTGTCTATCTTTGACGATCGATTGTGGCTAAACGGCTGAATCGATTTTAACGTTTAAGTAGGCTATTCGACGCAAAATTTTATGTTATTTCATTTTAATAAGAGTAAACTTTTCAGTAGGACGCATGTTTTTCGAGTCATGAACAAAAATCTGAAAACAGTCCAAAATTTTTGCGGTTTTTAGGCCCTCAAAAATTTAGCACCAGCCAGAAGCCATCCCAAACTCATATAACTCTTATTTGGGATACCTAATGTCAATTAAAATAATTTTCAGTTCCTGCATATTTCACAAAGAGAAACAAAGAGGTTGTCCTCTGCTTGATGCAAATAAACATACACACATATATATCGAGATGATATATCTGTACATATATTATTTATTTGTTTGAGACTATAGTTTCCATCATCAGTCTTTTTTAATTATAAATGTTGTTTTTCATGGAGTCAATATCGTATGGATATTGAAAATTTGATGTTCCGTCTTCACTGGTGGTCAGCTTAGAACTAAAGAAATTCTTTTGGTACACATTCAAATATAACCATATGTTTCCATTTCTCCTTGTTTTACAAAGAGATAGCCTGACAATGGAAGGGGGGCGGGGTTTTGTTTTTCTTTTATCTTTTGTTAGCAAACATCTTAAGCAAATTGCTATTTGATAATTCAATTTGGCTGTTCAAACAATGTTTTGAATATTTATTGAATGATTTCAAAATTTCTAACGATTCGATTGCGCTAATTAATTTTGGGTTTTTTCCCCTTTTATTAATCTAATTCCTGTGCCTTCTGGGAAAGATTGATTGTTTGAATTTAAATGTTCCGCAAAAGAGTTTTCATTCTTTTTATTTTTAAAATCCCTAATATGTTCATTTAATCGAATTTTCAGATTCCTCTCTGTTTTCCCTACGTAGATCGCTTTGCAATCTTTACATTTCAAATAATAAACCCCTTCTTTTTCTTCTATTTGGTAATTTGTCTTTTTTATTTGAACCTAAATCTTTTCCTAGAGTAATTGGAGTTTTGAATACTGTGTTGAACCCTAATTTTTTCATTTTTTTGTTTTCTTTTTTTCTTTCTTTTTTTTTTTGCATATTTATTGGGCAACAGAATTCTAATTTGCCTGAGCTACTTTAACAGTAAAAAAGTGAAATTGATAAAAAAAATCATCTGATACAACCAACTTTACTTACATACGTTGTTTGGTCTCAGAAATTGTGTTTGTTTCATAAGTTCGCCAAGAACTCACTTCACATTTCTAATATCTGCACCATATAATTTGAAATGATCGATTTTGTAACACAATTATTTGTCTGTTTGTACAGGACATGCCCATTTTTTTTTTAATTTTACAAACACCTCATCTATTACTTTCAAACTTTTCCGCCAAGTTGGTAAAAATTACCTATCTTTGACAATCGATATTGGCTAAACGGCTGAACCGATTTTAATTTATAAATAGGTTTTTCGAATCTAAATTTTATTTTCTTTCACTTTGATAAGAGCAAAGTTTTCCGTAGGACGCATGGTTTTCGAGTTATAAGCGCAAATCTGAAAAAAGTCTAACGTTGATTAAAATTATTTCCAGCTTGTGCATATAAATGATCAATTTGCCTGGGCTCTAATAATATTTAAATAAAATTTGCTTAAGTTCTGAACTTTATTTGCAATCCTTTAATAAGAAAGATAATAATTTATTTCTGGGTTGAAATCTAGACGATTATTAATTAAAGTCGGAGATATTCTTGCAGAGATTCCACAAATCTCGCTCTGATATATGGTATTTGATGATCCCATGGATCAGATGCTGGATGCTGGATGGCTCTCTTACTTACTCAATCCGTTCTTTTGCCAATCCCTTTCCTGTCCCCCCTGCCCCCCACCCCACCCCTTTGATCTTTTCCATTAATCTTTTTACACAACTTCGAAAGAGGCCCTTCTTACTATTCTCCATGTGTGTGGGTGTGCTCTCTTCCAGGGGGTTGGTAATACTCCTTAACTGTCCATTTAGAGATCAAACGTCGACGTAAGACTCTATGGAAATAACGAACTCTCGTTATATGAAAATAAATTCTAATACATCGAACAAGGATATATATTTTTTTTAATTAAACTTTTTTTTGCCCTTTGATTTCAACAAAATACTTTTTCTATTAGTTTATTTCGAAAAAAAAAAAAGTTTCCTCTCATCCATTAACAATTGGTGGTTTTATATAGGTACGTACAAATAGAAACATTTTCAAAAATCTAAATAAAGCTTTTGATCTATGAAAGTATACAAATGAAATTCAATCCACCATGTTGGATACACTTTAGAATAAAAAAATAAGACAAAATAATACATATTGTTTTTTCATTTTTTTTTTTTTTATTTTTTTTTTCAAATTATAGTGAGGCAGTCCATAGTTCAAAAAAAGAGGTAATTTAGATATATCTATCTTTTTTATTCAAAGCTGACGTTTTGGAGTAAATTCCATGTAAATTTTTTGAAAAACAATATCACATTTATTTTTATCATTTGTTTCACATATTAAATCATCATAATTATTATTTGAGTTATGACACTTACTCAGCACAAGTGCTGGTAAAATTTCACCTACCCCTGTTGTTCTTATGGGGTTAGGCTCGGACGCTGTGGAAAGGGAATTCACCCTGGCCCTCAGTTACTCTTCTTTTGTTCATTTAATCGTTAGGAATCTTCTTACTATATAGCAGGTCTGTAAAACGACAGCCTTTTGCACGAGAGGTGTTATTTCGTCTGATATCCCTAGCGATCTGATGTTCTTTTTTAAGTTGTTGCTGGACACACCCTCCACAGACATCACAATCGGAATAATTTTTACCTCGTTGAGCTTCCACAGTCGCTTCAGCTCGAACGCAAGGTTTTGGTATTTAGAGATCTTTTCCCGCTCTGTCTTTGCCAGGTTATGCGTTAATGGGACCGCAATGTCAATGATAATAGCCCTTTTCTCACGATTGTTTATTAATATGATATCGGGTCTATTATGATCAATTGTTCTATCCGTCAACACTGGTCGGTCCCAATAGAGAATTAGGCCATTGTTTTCTAAGACAGATGGAGGGGCGTACTTGTAATAGGGCTCTGGGTCTTGGATAAGTTCACTTTTGAAAGCAAGCTCCCGATGGATAATTTTTGCTACTTGGTTGTGTCGGCTTGTGTATTCATTATCAGCTAATGCCCCACATCCGCCGGTTATATGCTCTATTGTTTCGCCCACATTTCCACACCTTCTGCACCTGTCATCTACTTTGAATTTTAAGATGTTCTTTTCATAATTCCTCGTTCTCACTATTTTATCTTGGATGGCGGTGATAAATGCTTCAGTTGCAGGATAAAGATGACCTTTTTGAAATATCATAGTCGAGGTGGTTTTATCAACGTTAGCGTCTTCAAGAAATGCTGGGAATCTGCCGTGTAATGATTTTAGCTTCCAGGCAGAAATCCGGTCAGACACAGACCTTAGGTTTTGTTGGTCTTCCGTTGATTTTAGTTTGAGCGGACTATGTTCATCTGCCTGAACAATTTTTAAGGCTTTGATGTGTGTTTGACATTTTTTTTATTTTTTTATTTTTTTATTTTTTTAACATTTTTTTTTATTATTATTATTATTATTTGTTCCTTGGGATCATGCAAAGCTTGATGTTTCTTTCTGGTTGGACCTTCCACGCCTCTATCTTTTTCCGGAACGTGTTATCGAGTTCCATGGTCAGGTAATTTTTCCTGGCCGGATGAGTGTGTTGATGTTAAAGGTGCCCAGGTATGTATGGATTTTGGTGTTATTCTTCCATTGTTTCTTCCTTGACTTCGTGATGGTCCGGATCCCCCAGAATCTGAATGCCCGGTTGCCACTCGAGGGTGGGTGGATTGGTTACCACCTGGGGTAATCTTGTTTTTGCCTCTCACGATTCATGGTTGCTTGTTACGAAATTTTGTCCTGCGCATGCGCGAGGTTTTGTAGAACCAGAGATTGTCAGTTTCTGGAGCCGAGGGGCCGGTTATTTATTATTTTCAAATAAATTCACTTTGCTTCTTGCTGGGATCGAACTGATGAAGTCTAGGTTGATGTTCTCCTAATCGGATTAGAAAAGTTGGTGATTTAACCGATTGCGCTACCGACCCCCTAATTATAATTATTACTATTGTTACTAAAATCTGAATTATTTTTATTTTATATTTCATTGATAAATTTTATACTTTTTTGCATTCTTCAGAATAGCCAACAAATATTGCTTCTTTTGATCTAGGGTGAAATTTTCTGAACTTTTCGAATAACAATATCATTTTTTTTTTGAATTGTAAAAAAAAACTTTTAATTTAAAATTATCGAACTTTTGATTTTTTACCAAGAAAATCTACATATATAGATAGATAGAAAAAAAGACTTATACTCTTCCGAAAATTTAACCATCCCATAAGAAATTCTGACAACGAACCTGAGAGAGTAGTATATATATTAAAATATAATTGTTAGAATTCTGCGACAGTCGTTCCAGCCCCTGCTGCTCCATCTCTAAAGAATGTAAATGTAGAAACCCCGACTAATGAGATTCACTTTAAACCTTTCTAATTAAGCCACTGGTTACTTACTATGCAACCAATCCGACTATTAAAGTTTCAAGTTAGTTTAATATAGTCAGTGGGGCTTAGTCGACCTAGTCTAGGCCAATGGGCCAACCCAACAGCAACACCGAGATATAAATAAGTAGGACAAATTATAAGTACATAAAACTGTTAATTGATTAGTAGCATCTAAACTGAAGTGAAAAAAATCGGCCCACCAATAAAAACTTTATTAAATAGTAAATCATTTTTAATTTTTTTTACAAGAACCATAGATTATTGAAATTATTGCTTTTAGAAAGTGTACTTGGCACTTGTCGTTGACTTAGCCCTTGATTAATTAGGCACACAATTTGAACTGCTTGAACTTCAGAAATATCAATTTTGTATATTTTATCTTTCTATCTATCAATGATACTTAATTCAAAATTATTCATTTTATTGATATTTCAAATGGAATTTGATCTTTTATTAAAACTTTATTTCAATATAAAGTAATATTGAAAAAGTTGGATAATTTGTAATTGTATCTTTTAATTTAATTTTACTTATTTTTTTTTTATAAATTTCAAAAATTATCAACAATATTTATTGAATATGTTAGTTTAAGAGTTAATAGAACAAATTATATGAATAATGTTATTTGTAAAAATTTTAAAAATCATTTGCTATTTAATAAAATTTTTTATTAGTGGGTCGATTTTTTTGCACCGTAGTATATATATCATTTTGAAAACTTTAAATTTACCAAATATTTTATTGAAAACATTAGTATTTAAGTGAAATATAATTTACCAGCTGAAAAGCTTCGCCTCCGGCGAACATCTTGCCAACCAGGAGATGCAAACGATCTAAAACATCGATGTTTCAGTAGTAAGACATCGATGTTCACTATTGCAAACCATCGATGCATCTATGTTTTTTACATCGAAGTTCCAAGGTTCCAAGATAGATGGCACTGCTTTTTTCTAAGGCTGTGCCAACAATACGTTTGAGGGGGAAACGGCTTTAAAAAATTATTATTTTTAAATTCAGTTACTAAATAAAGTGCTCTGGTTTTGGAAAAAAGTCTATAATGTGAGTCACGTGACTATTGTATAACCTTCTAATAAAAAATTTGCAACATAAATCGTATTTTTACCAAAAAAAAGCTATTGATGATACGATACATCGATGTTTTCTAGGCGATATATCGATAGGTCGATGTTTTTACAATGTTTGCATCTCTACCCCTAATGGGTTTTGAAATAATAATAATTTAAATTTCCGAATTTTATTTGTCACGAGCTTCGAGGGCGTGCTCGGCACGCCCTCGAAGCTCGACCCTCCGGGCTATTGCCCTGGCGGGCAGCGTCTCGGTACAAAAATTGTATTCCTCTTAAAAAACCACACTCAAATGTATACCCGTAAACTACCGAAAATACATCGTCTCTTAAAAGTTTCGCCTCTTTAATTTTTGAGTGGCGGGGGGGGGGGGGGAGGAATAATTATGAATATATTTAATGTTTCTTAATTTAAAATGAATTGGAGTCTTTCATTTCAAAATTACAATTATATTTCAAATTTGCCTCGTTAATTAATATATATTTAATGTTTCTTAATTTAAAATCTATTGGTGTTTTTTCATTTTCATTCGAGTTCAAATGAATACAATATTATCTCGACACAGTCTAAATTAAAAATATATAGTTTTAGTAACAGAAATCAAGATATAATTATTAATGTTTCAATGGTGTAATGGCTAGAGCTAATGCCCTTAGTTCAAGAGTTCGTCAGTTCGATTCTAGGCAAGACGGTAATTTTTTTAGAGAAATTTCTCTAAGCGTTGTTACAAATTAATCTAGACAAATATATATAGTATTAAATATTGATGGGTTTTTAAAATTAAAAAAATTACCAAGGCGTCGTCGCGCAAGCCGATTAGACTAGTAATAAATATAGATATATAGAGGTACGCAAAATATAGGTAATATTTTCATTAGTGAGAAGGTAATATTATTTTATCAGAGAGGGAGAGATATCTCTGTAAATATCTTTTTGAATAGAATTACAATTATTTATTCCAATTTACAATTAACGTCTGAAAGAGTCTCAAAGTTGACATTTTTATGTGAATTTTGTACCAGCTCTATTCCATACAAGCTCTTAAATTGTTTGTATCATTATTTCAATTATCGGAAGTGAGGGATCGCCGGTGTAACACACACACACACACACTATTGGTAAATGGTAAGTACGATGTGGTAGAAATTGGAACTAACGCAATCGGGTCGCTGTCACAAATATCATATGTTTAATCAAAGAATTATTGTGCGCCGACAATTTTCCTTGAATATATGGTAAATATAATTATTTTAAGGGCAATGTTTGGCGCTCCCTTTGATGCTCGAAGGCACCTTTTTGACAATAGGGAAGCGGACTTTGCAAATTCAGCTTACTGGACCCAAGTCATATAGCTCTTAAAACGAGTCATAAATAATTTCCAGATGTCAGATGGCCCAGTGCTCATTTTAGCGTGAGAAATATCTAAAGATTAAATTTCCAGAAATGGAATATTCCCAAGAAAGGTCACGTGGTTTTGAAGTCCCTCCCTTAAAAAAGGGAGTGGTCAATGATTAAAATGTACTCCTACTCATTAGGAAATTGACGAATCGGGAATATTTCTTGTGGAAACTCCCAGAGATGACAGGCAGGTTTTGAGATAGTTGAGAGAGTTGGTTAGTTCTATTTTGGAATCGACTGGAGGCAGTTGTTAACTTGGAGTTAAGAGATGAATAAAAAACCAATATGAAATAATCTCTTCTTTTAAAATACACCCTTCTCTCCTCTCTTCAAACCAGCACCAGGGCTTAAACAGGCCGAATCGCTTGGGCCCGTTACCAAGACCATTCACGGAGAGTATATCTTCGAGATAAACCTACAAATCGCCAACCTTTCTCTGGGGGAGAGAAGTAAAATAAAAAAAAAAAAAAAAAAATAAAAAGGTGTAAGACAAGGATGTGTGCTGTCACCCATGATTTTCAACTTATACATAGAAGAAGCGATTAAAGAATTCAAAGACAAAATTGATACAGGTATAGAAATCCAAGGTCAAAAGATCGCTATGTTAAGATTTGCCGATGACATTGCCCTTCTAGGAAGCAATAAAAAAGAATTAGAGGACGCCTTGAATGGAATTAACCAAATCCTAATAGAAGAAATCAAAATGAAAATAAACAAGAATAAAACCAAGGTCCTAGTATGTACAAAAAAAGAACAAACGAGACAGGAATGCATCAAAATTAACCAAGAAAACCTAGAAGGAGTTAAGGAATTCCGCTACCTAGGAAGTAAAATAACATGGGATGGGAGGAGCGAAAACAAAATTAAATCAAGAATTGCCAAAGCAAAAATGGGGTTTAATTCAAAACAAAAACTACTATGCTCCTCCTCAATCAGCTTAGCAAACAGGAAGTTGCTATTGAAGACATATGTATGGAGCATAGCCATGTACGGGTGTGAAACCTGGACAATTGGAAAAGCGGAGAGAAAGAGATTGGAGGCTTTCGAAATGTGGTGCTACAGAAGAATGATGAATATCAAATGGATGGATAAAATTACAAATGAAGAAGTTCTTGGAAAAATCGGAGAAAGAAGAACCTTGTGGAAGAGTCTGAAGAAGAGAAGAGGTCAGATGATGGGGCACACACTGAGACATGGGGGACTGCTTAGGGATATCTTGGAGGGGGAGGTGGGAAAGAAAAGGGGGAAGGGGAAGACCCAGATTAGAATATTTCAACCAAATAATTGGGGATATGGGATGCCAGACATTTAGAGAGGTTAAACAGCTGGCGGAGGACAGAGTCGAGTGGAGACGGATTGTTGCATCAAACCAGTCTTAGGACTGTATACTCAATGATGATGATTCTCTGGTCAAGAAGGGTTGCAACCAAAACCAATAGTGTGTCGCAACAGAATAAATAAACATTGGTTTTTGTTTATATGGCATTTAAATACTGATCAATCAGCTGTCATAAGACCCCAAAGAGCTAGTTCAAGCTTTTACAACCAGTAGCCGTATCTGCAATTTCCAATAGTAGCGGCCTAGGAGCCAAAGGCTCATCAACACCCATCGTCGACGTAACAATCAGTTAGATAGTAACTGAACAAACGCATTTAGGGATTCGTTTAACTTTGACTTCTAAGACTGGAATCCTTTTCTTCGTCCGCGAAATGTATCTTCAGTCTTTGAAAACACGCATCCACAGATACCTTCAGTTCCGATCCAATCCTTGTTAATATTTCTTCTTTTCTCGCTCAAGCCCGGACTACAGAGTATATACCTTATTTATTTAGTATAACAAAAATCTAAATTTGCGACCTCGAAAGTGTGGAGGACAACTTTTGCTGACCAAAATTTTCTGACTTTTTCCAGTTTTCCGCTTATAACTCGAAAACAGTACATATTTTCTAAATAACTGTTCTATAGTAAATTAAAGAAGACAAAATTTGGCGTCGATTAAAAAAAAGGAAATCTAAAATTGGTCAGAGTAGTTCGATTTTAATGGTGATCCAAATAACAGCCCACGGGATCACTTTTGAATATCCCTAAAACTCGCACTTTTTTCAATTTTTTCCCCCATTTTGACCATGAAGGAGCAAATTTTTGATAATTTTTAAACTAGATTTAATTTTCTGCAATTTAAATACAGTTTCATCTTATTTGGATAATGGTAACCCGTGCGGCAATGAGGTTGAAGTTTAAAAAAAAATGTAGTTTTTTTGCAAAAAATTTAACTTTTTAGTATTAATATTGTCATTTTCTTTCTCTTTGATCAGGGTTGCCCCCCCCTCCCATGCGGGCACAATAAATAAGTAAATAAGTTTAAACCACCCTATTTTCTGGACTATTAGTAAACATTTTAAATAAGTGTAGATAAATCAGAAGGTAAGTAATAAAAAAATAAAAAATGTGGATCATGCCTCATGAAAAACACATTTTTACAATATTTAGAATCATTTTTGAATAACTTGACTTTGAAATGTCCGACTCGACGGCGCCCGAAAATTTTCGATAACGATCCGCACAAGCTCGTTAAAAATAACTTGGACGTTGTGTCTGTCCTCACTCTCAGCCCCCCCCCCCCCACCCGCTTAGGGATTATATTTAAATAAATTAAAATGCTTGTTAAAAGATTCGCTTACTTAATTAAATAGATATATGTATGTATGTATGTATTCTCGAGTGAGTAGACGGAGATGATGTTTCCCTTTAAAAGCTGCGATTTCTATTTAAAACAGGAGACAAAGGAACCGGATATAACGAGGGTGACAACAGAGAGAGAATATGAATTCGACATGGTATAAGAGAATTCAGGAATTATATGTGTCTAAGCTGAAATGCTCTGGAATGAAAGGGATACACGTCGGTGACAAAAGATGATTGCACAGTTCCTGTATTTGATTGTCTGAAAGAATATTAATTACCGAGACTTCCCAACAGATTATTAACAGACAATTTGTTTTATATAAACTACTGATTTGTGGATATCACTCATGAGTTTTGATTTACATGGGTCCCACATCCGATAATAGGCCGATCCGGAACTCGTGGCCGGTAAATTTTGATGGGAATTTAAGTAGGTATGTATGAAATTTTATCCGTTAGATATGACGACCGAGAGCTGGGAAGTTTACGTACGAAATTTTATCCGTCAGATATGATGTTTTGAAAGTATCCCTCCTTTTTGCTATTTATTTATTTATTTATTTATTTATTTATTTAAAACAATGCTCTGAGGTGGCTACCTCGTAGAGCAGAAACAGAAAGAATATATATACAAATAGTAACATTTAAGTAAGCAAACATAACATATATAACATTTAAATGAGCAAACAGAAAGAATACATACATATAGTAACATTTAAATGAGAAACAGAAAGAATGAATACAGGGATATAACATATATAACATTTAAATGAGCAAACAGAAAGAATAAATACATATAGTAACATTTAAATGAGAAACAGAAAGAATACAGGTATATAGCAAGATTTAAATGATAAACAGAAAGAATATAGGTATATAGTAAGATATAGATGAGCACGACTCTCCCATCCCAGTGAGCAACCCAGCACTAGCAGGCCTATAGACCAGTGACACATTACTCCAACCCAGCTCCCCCGAGAAGATGCACCCTGAGTGAGCGATGAAAAGATGATGTTGAAAGCGATGTTCGGATATTTAATGGCAATGTATTCCACAACCGAGCCGAGCTGACGACAAAGGATCTAGTGGCGATCTCAGTACGATGATTTGGAATGTGAATTAGTCTGCCGCCAGCTCTTAATACCCGATTATGGATGGATGATTTGAAAGTGAACATGTTGTATATGTATTTGGGGTGAAATGTGCTGAATAGTTTGAAAATAAACCTGCCAAGCACGTAGAGGCGTCTCTGGGAAGCCCTAAGCCAGCCAAGCCGACCGTAATATGGCGTAATACGCGCATGTCTCGGGACATCAAAAATGAACCGTACGCATGAATTCATCGCAACATCAAGCCGAGCCGCGCGGACCCCAGAGACGTCCCCACACACGAGACAACAATAATCAAATATTGGCATGTGGTTTGTAAATCCTCAAGAAAGCTGTTTTTTACTTTATAATAAAAGAAATGTTTCGATAGGGGCTATTGTGATTATCTAGTTAATTAATGCTATACATATATGATATTCTGCAAAAGAACAAAAAATGGAGGGAAGATAAGGTAGTTCTCTTCAAAAGTGGATGAAATAAAAAGTAAACAATTTAACGTTTATATAAAATTTATTAAGTAATCAACAAAGGGGAAGGTTGTGATATTGGGGAGTGTGGTGGAGATGGATCAAAGAGAGTGTTTTGGAAAGGTACAGGCCATTTGGAGCCTGGTTCCCGTTCCGCGATACCTTGCGTAAAATTCAATACGCCGTGTGTGGGCTGCTCAAGATATTGAGCGCCAAAATGCCCTTTCTGTATTTGTCCAGAAAGAAAAGGGTTGGTTTCTTGCCGCTTATTAGGGCAAAGGAGCGTATAGGTTTTGTTGGTCACCAAGCGAGCGGGCGCCAAAAAACATATACATTGCAGAAAAAAGAGACAAATAATTAAAGATATGAACACGTATAGGATATGAATTTTAGCTATCAGAATATTCTTACCTTTCAGGCCCATACAAGTCTAGCGAATAACACACATAGAGTAATTTTAAGAGATGTTTATCGTGTGGCAGTTGTATGAATAAGAACGAGTGGGAGCATAAGCCAGGGCCTCGAGAGCAAAAAGGTGGTGTGGAGTGAAGTTTCAAATGCCGA